>JABWTJ010000232.1:2127868-2598502 GCA_016801875.1 Solanum sitiens | reverse complement strand
AAATAACAAACGTAAAACCAAAACTGGAATGGTATTGCTGTAGTGTCTGTGAAGCACGACAGACGAAATGACGGCCCGTCGTGAGTATGACAGACCGTCATGGGTATCCGTCATGAATTACTTAACAATATTTTTGGAGACTCTCAGGAAGGAAGTCTCTGAAAGTCATAATGGTTAAGCAGGACGGACAGTCGTGGGCACGACGGTCTGTCGTAGAGGTCCGTCGTGCACACTTAGAAAAAGTTTGGAGACCCTTGGGAATAGGGTCTCTGACAACCATGACGGTTGTGCAGAACGGACCGTCGAGGGTACGACGGTCCGTCGTAAATGTCCGTCATTGGACACTTAGAGAAAATTTTGAGACCCTTAGGAATGGGGTCTCTGACAACCATGTCGGTTGTGCAGGACGGACCGTCGAGGGTACGACGGTCCGTAGTAAATGTCCGTCAGTGGACACTTAGAGAAAATTTTGAGACCCTGAGGAGTGGGGTCTCTGACAACCATGACGGTTGTGCAGGATGGACCGTCGAGGGTACGACGGTCCATCGTAAATGTCCGTCAGTGGACACTTAGAGAAAATTTTGAGATCCTTAGGAGTGGGGTGACAACTATGACGGTTGTGCAGGACGGACCGTCGAGGGTACGAAAGTCCGTCGTAAAGGTCCGTCAGTGGACACTTGGAGAAAATAACTGGGGGATTGGTGGGATGGATCCCATGACGGTCCGTCGTGGGCACGACGGTCCGTCGACGGGGTCTCATTCTGTCTTTCAGTGACAGAACTGAGGATGCCTCAATCGTCCCCTAAAATTTCAATTAAAAAAAACTACATATCAACCCACACTTTCTAACCCAAATACCCATCAAACTAGCAATTCTAAGGCACTAATTTCTCGAGTTTTAACATGCCAAGTTGGAGGAGTATCAACTTAGGTCAGAACAAGTTTCAGAAACATATTCCCCCCTTTTTGATGTAGTTAACACACCACCCACAACAATTTTACTATCTAAGGCACGTAGGATGAACGGGGTGAGTTCTCTAGCAAGCAATAGGGGTCAAAATTCAAACACCCAACATTCAGAAACAGGCCTATAGTATGTGAAAACAATAATGAAATGTAAATGGGTTAGAGATCAGAAACACATACCTGAGACTTGGAGAAGATGAAAACTGGGTGAGGCACACAACTATGAAGATCAGCAGAAGAACAGTAGACTCCGACCAGCAGAATACTTTGAAGAACCAGGGAGATTGGGAGAGGGAAGATTAGGGGAATTTGGAAGGGATGGTGAATCAGGAGTTTGGGAAGAGAATGAGAGTGGTAGGGAGTTGAAAAGAGAGTAAATGGGAGAAATGAGGGAAAGAAATGGTTGAAATGAAGAGGTGGGAAGTTAAAAGGTTTAAAATCTTTTAATATTCGCCGGTCGGGTCGGGTCAGGTTTACGGATATTGGTGCAACGATTCCCCGTCGATGGACCGTCACATCGTGGGTTCCGTCATGGGTTCCCATAATTTAAAAGAAATGGAAAAACTTACCTGGGCACGACGGATTTCTGCGACGGTCCATAGCATACGTGATGGTCCGTCGATGGATCCGTCAATGAGTGCTGCAGACTAATTTTCTGCAGATTTTTTTGGTAATGTGCTACCTGCAAATATAACACCCGTTAAGCTATTCTTTTTGTATTTATCTGGACACTTATTGGACACGGACCCTAAACTATGCTCTAGCCAACACTTCTAACAAAATGAAAAACAAAGAAAATGCAACTATTTCTAGAAAGTCATAAAAAAAAGAAAAACTATAGTTGGCTTAGAGGATACATATTGGGTTGCCTCCCAACCAGCGCTTGATTTAACGTCGCGGCACAACAGAGGACACTTGATTACTCAGACTTCATCAAGATGGTGTGCCTCGATCACTTCATTCGCCATTTCAGCATGCCCCAGATAGATTTTGATTCGTTGTCCGTTCACCTTAAACCGCACACCCTCCTTGTTTTCCAACTCAACCGCTCCGTGAGGGAATAGTTGGGTGATCAAGTAAGGGCCAGTCCATTTGGACTTGAGTTTTCCCGGAAACAAGCGCAACCTAGAATTGAATAAAAGCACCATATCCCCAACCATAAAATCGCGTTTCTCAATCTTTTGATCGTGGTACTTCTTCATCTTTTCTTTGTAAAGGGATGAACTTTCATAAGCTTTTAGGCGAAATTCATCGAGCTCATTCAACCCATTTAACCTCTGTTCTGCAGCTTCATTCCAATCCATTTTCAACTTCTTCATTGTCCACATGGCTTTGTGCTCTAATTCAACCGGTAAGTGACAAGCCTTTCCATATACAAGTTGGTATGGGGACATACCTATGGGAGTCTTGTATGCTGTCCGGTAGGCCCAAAGAGCGTCATCAAGCCTCCTTGACAAATCTGTTCTACTAGCGTTCACCGTTTTTGACAAAATCTGCTTGATCTCCCTATTTGACACCTCAACTTGCCCACTAGTTTGAGGATGGTAAGGAGTGGCCACATTATGGCGAACCCCATATTTCTCCAATAATCCCTTAAACAATTTGTTGCAAAAGTGGGATCCCCCATCACTAATAATCGCCCTTGGGGTACCAAATCAAGAAAATATATTCTTTTTCAAGAACGCGATGACACTCTTCCCTTCATTATTTGCGAGTGCGATAGCTTCCATCCATTTAGACACATAATCAACCGCTACTAGAATGTACTTCATCCCATGAGAACTCACAAAAGGGCCCATAAAGTCAATACCCCACACATCAAATAACTCAATCACAAGAATGGGATTTAAAGGGAGCTCTTGCTTTCTTGAAATGCCGCCATCTTTTTGGCATCTATCACATGCTTTGGCAAACTCATGAGCATCTTGATGAATAGTTGGCCAATAGTAGCCACATTGTAAGATCTTGTGAGCGGTCCGGATACCACTATGATGTCCACCTACGGGTGAAGAATGGCATGTCTCCAAAACACTCAACATCTCAACTTCTGGCACAAAATGCCGAATAAGCCCATTGGCACAACTCCTATACAAGTATGGTTCATCCCAAAAGAACTTTTTAACATCATGCATGAACTTTTTCCTTTGATGAAAGGACAAGTCCGGTGGGACAATATCGCTAGCCAGATAATTCGCAAAATCTGCGAACCATGGAATCAAGTCTTGAGAGGCAGCCAATACATGCTCATCAGGGAAAGTATCATCAATATCAATCTTATCCCCCAACTCTCTCATTGCTTCATATTCTAATCGGGACAAGTGATCAGCAACTTGATTTTCGGTCCCTTTTCTATCTCTTACCTCAAAGTCAAATTCTTGCAATAGTAATACCCAACAAATCAACCCCGATTTTGCATCCTTCTTTGCCATCAAATATCTCAAAGCAGAATGATCAGTATGCACTATAACTCTAGTGCCTAGCAAATAGGAGCGAAATTTCTCAAAAGCAAAGATTACTGCAAGGAGCTCTTGCTCAGTCGCTGTGTAATTCTTTTGGGCTTCATTGAGGGCTTTACTAGCATAGTAAATGGGATAAAGGATTTTGTCCCTTCTTTGTCCCAAGACCACACCAAGAGCAACGCCAGTAGTATCGCACATCACCTCAAATGGACTGCTCCAATCCGGAGAAATAATGATAGGTGCAGACACCAACTTTTCTTTTAACTCGCCGAATGCCTGAAGACAGGATGCATCAAAATAAAATTTACACTCTTTCTCCAGCAATTTGCACAACGGATGCGTAATTTTTGAAAAATCCTTGATGAACCTCCGGTAAAAACCTGCATGCCCAAGAAAGCTTCTCACACCTTTTACAGAGATAGGTGGGGGAAGTCTCTCTATTACCTCGACTTTAGCTCGATCAACCTCTATACCCTTCTCTGAAATGCGATGACCCAATACAATACCCTCTTTCACCATGAAGTGGCATTATTCCCAATTTAGTACTAAATTGCAGTCTTCACACCTCTTAAGAACCTCAGATAAATGACTCAAACACCGCTCAAAGGAGTCACCAACCACAAAAAAATCATCCATAAACACCTCAATAGTGTCCTCCACCATATCGGAGAATATCGACATCATACATCTCTGAAATGTGGCGGGTGCATTGCACAACCCAAACGGCATTCTCTTGAAAGCAAAGGTCCCATATGGGCAAGTGAAGGTGGTTTTCTCTTGATCTTCCGGTGCAATAGAAATCTGATTGTACCCCGAATAACCATCAAGAAAACAGTACCACCCTTTTCCGGTAAGTCTATCCAACATCTGATCCATGAAGGGCATAGGAAAATGGTCTTTTTCGATCCATGCCTTTAATTTCCGGTAGTCCATACACACCCTCCATCCAGTCACCGGTCTCATTGGAATAAGTTCATTTTTTTCATTGCGGACCACAGTCATTCCCCCTTTCTTAGGTACACACTGAACAGGGCATACCCAACTACTATCAGCGATCGAATATATTACTCCGGCATCCAACCACTTAATAATTTCCTTCTTCACTACCTCTTGCATAGGTGGATTTAAGCGTCTCTGATGCTCAATACTTGGCTTATGATCGGGCATGAGTTGGATTTTATGAGAACAAATATCGGGAGGGATCCCAATAATATCTGCAATAGTCCACCCAATACCTCTTTTGAACCTTTTTAACACTTTCACCAAACTCTCAACTTGTTGTACATTCAGATCTGATGCAATGATTACCGGCAAAGTGTCACCATTTCCTAAGAATTCATACCTCAGATGAGGTGGGAGAGCTTTTAGTTCTAACTTTGGAGCCTCCTCTATAGATGGTTTTGCGGGTGGAGACTCGCGATTCTTCATGTCTAACTCATATTTCTTCGTTTTAAACCAAACATCACCTCGATTAAGTGCCACGACCAATGACCCATACTCTTCAATGCAATCGCTATCAAAATTCATGATCACTACTGCTAGTGCTTCAACACCCAGACGTTCTTCAATTTGTACCTCAGATGACTTTTCAACTTTGTAGGATATGGCAGACACCGATTGGAGCTCACCACTCTGCCTCATGGACCTACAACTGTTGAAGGTCACTTCTTCATTGTTCAACCGAAATTTCATCTGCCCTTTTTCCATATCAACCAAGGCTCTACCCGTAGCAAGGAATGGCCTCCCAAGAATAATAGGCACCTCAAAATTGACCTCACAATCAAGAATCCTATCTGATAGAAAAGGATCCCATGATCCTGAACCGATCTTACCTGGGATCGCTTAACAAAATTGGCCAGAAATATGAACGACTCCACTCTTACTAGCACATCGTGGAGTATCCCAATAGGCCTTTTTACTGTTCAATCTGCCATCAGTAGCCGCATCGCAGTGGACTTTGGGTCACCCAAACCCAACTTCTTATAAATCGAGAGGGGCATGAGATTTATGCTTGCCCCAAGATCACATAATGCTTTTGCAAAATGTAATAACCCGATTGTACAAGGAATAGTGAAAGCACCCGGATCTTCTTTCTTTTGCACTAGAGATCTTGTAGCAATAGCACTACAGTGCTGCATTCTATCATCATCCTCAAAAGTGACCGATCTTTTCTTCGTAACCAGATCTTTCATGAACTTGACATGACCGAGCATTTTTTCCAGAGCTTCTATAAAAGAAACATTGATGGAAAGTTGTTTCAACATCGTTATAAAACGCCGGTATTTACCATCCTTGGTCTTTTTTACTAGTCTTTGTAGGAAGGGAGGTGGTGGTCTAGGCATGGGAGTCACCTTTTTGGGTACTTCAACATCTTTACCCGCATTGTCTTCTAACTCACCACTAACCTCCACTACCTTATCATCATCTCTTATCACCTTTTCTACATCAGAGGGCATAGGTGGGTCAATGGTCTGCTTACCACCCCGAGTAGTGATTGCCATACAGTGTCCATCATTTTTTGGATTTTGGACAGTGTTGCTAGGGAGAGTGCCTGGCTGCCGTGTGTTCACAGTCGCAGATAATTGGGCTATTTGCAACTCAAGCTGCTTAATCGAGATTGCATGTGTATCAACTTTCTGCCCAATACCCGCTAAGTCACTCCTTAACTCTTTAGTGTGCTCATCACTAGCATCGAACCTCCTCATCATTTTGTGCAACATATCCTCAACTCGATCCATACTACCTCCACCATCCCTAGGAGCAACTTCACGATTTTGAGGAGGAACATAGGGCCCACTCCTATCATTTCTGTTACCAAAGTTACCCCGGTTGAAGTTGTTGTCGCGGTTGTAATTCCCATCTCAGACATAATGACCCTCACGGTTATAGTTACCATAGTTCTGACCTTGGTTTCCTTGACCTTGGCGCCAATTCTCCTGATTGGAGCCTTGGGCGTTCGGTCGGAAACCCCCCGTCTGCTCAGCTACCGCATAAGAATCCTCCTTATAGTAATACTCATCATTCGGTGGTGATGGTTTAGACAAGTATTTCACCGCATTTACCTTTTCTGGACCTCCAGTGACATGTTTTAACACCAACCCAAGCTCAGTTCTTATCTGAACCATCTTTTCACGAATCTCATCTGTGGTTGGGTTGTGTGCGGATTGCACTGCAAAGGTGTTTCTTCCAGTATCTGACTTCCTAGTACTCCATGCCTTATTATTTCGGGAGATTTTCTCCAACTTTTTAGCAATCTCGGCATAAGGACACTCCCCATACGAACCACACGCTATAGTATCCAACACCGCTTTATTATTATCATCCTGTCCTCGAAAGAAGTATTCTTTCAGTGACTCATCATCGATGCGGTGATTGGGGACACTTCTCAAGAATGAAGTGAACCTATAACAAGAACTGCTAACTGACTCTCCCGGTAGTGCCACAAAGTTGTTCACTCTGTCTTTGTGGTTTAGTTTCTTAGAGACCGGGTAGTAACGTGCTAAGAAAGCATCCCTCAGTTGATTCCAAGTGAAGATTGAGTTATATGGGAGCTCAGTAAACCAGATAGCAGCCTCTCCCGTAAGTGAAAGAGGAAATACTTTTAGCCCTATTACATCCATATTCAAATCGGACCTCCCTACACAACTTTTGCACACTGCCCTTACCTTAGCGATGTGGGCATGTGGATCCGCAGAAGGTAGCCCTGAAAACAAACCTCTGGCAGTGAGCATTTGCATCAGACTACTGGTTACCACAAAAGTGTGGCCGTGTGGTAGAGGAGGCAAGACAAGTGGCCCATCAGAGTCTGCGATGTTATCATAACCCCTATAGTACTCTTGAGGGCGTGGAGGTGTTGTCCCCTTTGTTCATCTTCACCACGATTTTTAGGTAATAACCGACCATGAGCATCAACTGGAGCTGGAATGTCCTAGTTGGGATCATCATCGTTAATACCCAAATTTCAATTCATATTGCATAGTGTACGCTCTAATTCGTGGTCGTATGGAAATAAGAGTTCTCTTCTACTCCGCGTAATTGGCATACACGGAATTTAGACCTGTAAGAGACAAAAACAACAGAAAAGTAAAAATTAGGAAAATATTGACTAAACTTTAGTAATAAGTTTTAAGTTAATCTAAAAGCTACTTTCCCCGGCAGCGGCGCCAAAATTTGATACGCTCAAATTTACTTCTCAAATAAGAAGTAAAGTGGTAGTATCAAGTAAAGAACCCAACTAAAGAGGTTGGGGTCGATCCCACGAGGAAAATGGTTCAAACTTAACTTTATTCTATTATTACTTCTATTTAGTCAATTATTTTCTGAAAACAAATAACTAAAGGTTTTTTTAATTAATAAAAACAATTAACTAAATTAAAGTAATCAACTAACAGGTTCAAGTATTGAAGTTTAATCAAGTGATGAGAGTAACTAGGGCTTAAGTGTTCCCCACAGGCTCCTAACTCGGTAATTCTAACTATAACAATTCTTTCCTAATATCTTGCATGCAAAGTGATAAGTTAGGTATCTCTAAATCCTTGGTCCGGCATCTAGAGAATTTCACTCCACACCTTGGTCCGGCTACGTGTGTTACTTTACTAAACCTTATTTTTACCTCATATTAAGCATCGTAATCGATATTTGACTAAGTTGTTACTTCGTACCAACCAACACTAGCCTATTAGATAGTATACACTAAATCTACGTTGATAATTCTTTTCCTATTATCTACCTCCTTGGTACGGCAAGTAGCATTAAGGCGAGTTCTAACGTTGGCCATCCGTTAAAAAGACTTCTAAACGAAAGAATTATTAATACATGCAAGACACTATTCAAGAACTGTTATTTTAGCTAGATTTTACCTTGTTATTTACCTATGGTTCCCACAACCCTAGTTATGAAGTTTAGTTACCCATGATCATAATCACACAATTCATATTTATAATGTAAGAATTCATGCACTTACTTTAATGAGAATCAATAAAATCCAGAAATTCACTTGATTAATCCACAAGAACACCAACAATCGATTCCAGAAAAGTATCTCAAATACCAAAATCAATAGTTCAATACTTAAACAAGAGAACTAAAAAATATCCAAAAGTCTAACCCCAAAAACGAGGTTTTTCGGACTATTTATAATAAAATAAAAGCTAATAAAACATGGAATCTAATTAAGGAAAATCTGTCCAAAACGCGTCTGAGATGACGGCCCATGTGACAGACCGTCGTGGCCTCCGTCGCACCATACTTAGACTCTAATCTCTGCTGCTTCCTTCATCAACTCTGTTACCCTTGACAGACAGGTCTGACGGACCATTTCAAGCACGACGGTCCGTCGAGGGGTTTCGTTCCACAATACTTAGAAACTTCTTGGAATTGGGTACTGGGACTACTCTCTGACAATAACGACGAACAAGCAGGACGGCCCGTCGTGGCTATGACAGCCCGTCGTGAGGCTTCCGTAATCCCACACTTAGTCAGACTTCCCCATCTTCCTTCAGCAACTACTCTCTTCTCACTACGGTGCCACCTACGGACCGTCACAGTCGCGACGGACCGTCGTGAGCTCCGTAGGTGGTCACTTCTGTAATTCCTGCTCAAAACCTCCGCGTTCTCCTTTGGACAGATTTCCTGCAAATAAAGAAAAACCTACATCAAAAATCAATGCAAAAAGGCATTGGACACACACTAACTTAAGGAAAAAGCATTAAAAGTACAGTAAAACAACGGTACATCAACACACCCCTCACCCAAGTAAGGACCACGGGGAGCTTCATGGTCTGTGCTCCTCACAACGGGTCACGAGGGCATCCGTGAAGGCTTATCTAGTGAACCCCTTATCCCGAGCCTCCAGAACTCACCCCAAGTGAGGACCACGAGGACCTTCACACGGGTCGTGGTAAGGCTAGTGAGACAAACCCTCAAATCTATATTCACCAAGTGAAGACCACAACCCACTTCATGGTCCGTGGTCCCTTTTACGGTCCGTGAAAGTGGTCGTGGTCAGCCCTGTAGGAAGTTTAAGTCAGGGAATTTCGGTCTTTTCCTATTTTGTTGGAACCTTGAACTACGTCGTTTTAACCCTAAACTACGTGGTTTTGGTTAGTTTAAGACTAGAAACATAACTAGAACTTACCTAAGTCAGATCTTTCATCAAAACTTATAAATATTAGAACCTAGAAAGAAGAAAGAGGCGACATAACCCTAGTTCAAGAACGCAGCAAGATGATTCCATTAGTTCCAGCCTTGGAATCGAAATATTTCTCCATAGAATTCGCCACCAGGTATGTGGGATTTCACTAGTGGGTTTCTTTTGCCCATTAAGTTCATAGATTTCAGTCAGATTCTTGATTCCCTTATCATGACTAAACCTAGGATTTCTAGAACTTTAGTTGATTGTCATGAATTAATTATTTATATGTTCCAAATCATATTATCATGTTACTACTTCATTTCTAGCACAAATTTCAGAACCCTAACTATGTATTTCTTTAGTTATTGAATTACACATGCTAAATCATATATTTCAGAAGTTATGAATGCATTATTATCAGATTAATTGTTGCATTTTCAGCTTGCATGTCCTTTTGAGCTATCCAATGTAATACAATGATTCAGTCATAATATGTTAATCTTTTAATATATTGGGTGTAGCATAAAACTGAGTTGGACTACGGTTCATCATACCTAAATTGTCCCACAACTATTAGCCACGTAGGTTGTAAGTTCCGTCTGTGGGCATCATTTTAGTCTAGATTATATACTTGCCTTATTGCTTGTTCAGTATTATGTTGTTTCAGATTTATTCTATCCCTAATGCTCAGTACCTTTCAAGTACTAACTCATACTCTGCGCTACATCTTCTCGTGATGTAGGTTCTGGTTCTCAGCATCCACGCTTAGAACGATTCCCGATCTCTAATTCAGCAGCATCAGTGGTGAGTCCTCATTCTTTGAGGACAATAGTCATGTTATCTTTTCAGTATTTCATTCTTTTAGTTTTAGTTTAGCTTGATTTAGCTGGGGCATGTCCCAACACTTCTAGTCAGTTTAGAGGCTTATTTCAGAAATAGTTAGATTCAACTTAGTCTTTCGAGTTGATAATTCTTTTGTATCAAACTCTCAGATTTGATATTCAGATTTAGTATATGGGTATTCTTGATCATTTCATATTTACTTATTATTAGCTTCTGCGTCTGTTTTATTTCTCACTTTATCTTTAGTATGCTCATGATTATGCCAGCAGGGTTAGCTTGGAGTCACTTGTGATCATAGGTCCCGTGTCCACGTCTCCGGGGTAGCTTAGGGCGTAAAACACTTGGTATCAGAGTACTAGGTTTAAAGTTCCTAGGATGTCTAAAAAAGCCGCACTAAGTAGACTCATTTTCATGGGTGTGAAGTGCACTACATCTAATGAAGAGGAGGCTACAAAGTGTTTTAGGAAAAATCTTCATTTTCTTGTTACTCTTATCGTGCATAAGGTATGATACAATTCCATTCTAACTCAACATTATACGTTTCAAGTCATGCCTCTTCGTAGAGCTAACACCAGGAATGCGAATGCCAGGAACGCAAATGCAGCTCCTCCAGTCCCTGAGCAAGAAGTCTCGAATGCAGAGTTCATGAACGCCATTCTAATGTTGGCTCTGAATGTGTCCAATCAGAACAATCAGCGAGCTCCAGTTCTTGCAAATGCTAATGTTTGGTCAGCTGCAGCTAGAGTTCAAAATTTTGTTAGGATGAATCCGCCAGAGTTCTTAGGATGTCAAATTAAAAAAGGTCCCCAAAACTTTGTTAATGAGGTCAAAAAGATATTTGAAGTGATGCAGGTAACTCGGAATGATCGGATTGAGTTAGAATCTTACCAACTTAAGGATGTGGCTCATATCTGGTACACTCCGTGGAAAAAGAACGGGGGTACAAATACATCTACTATCACTTGGGATTACTTTAGTGAAACTTTTTTGGACAGTTTTTCCCAAGGGAGCTAAGAGAGGCAAAAACTGAGGAATTAATGAACTTAAGAAAAGGTAACATGACAGTCCAAGAGTATGGGCTCAAGTTCACCCAACTCTCCAGGTATGCTCCTTACATGGTGGCTGATTCTAGGGCCCAAATGAAAAAGTATCTATACGGAGTATCAGACTTGGTGAAAATAGAGTGCATGAATGCTATGTTGCTAGGAGATATAAACATCTCTAGGCTCATGACTCATGCTCAACAGTTTGTGGGTGATAAGCTTAAGGAACAAGCTATGGAGAACAAGAAGGCTGGGGGACCAGAAACAATAAGTATTCTAGCAGAAATCGGGTGGTGGAAATCGCTCGCACGGTTAGTAGAAATTTTCAACTCCAACATCTTCATCAGCTAGTGTTCAATCCTCAAAGTTAAGACAAGATTAGAAAGGTGGGGCATAAAGATATATGTCTCAAGGAAGTGTTTCAAGTACCAAAACCTACCCAACTTGCCCTAAGTGTGGTAAGAACCATCCAAGCGAGTGCCTTGGAAGAAAGGAATGATGCCTTGGATGCTCAGTCTGGTCACAGGTTGAGGGATTGTCCTTCCAAATAAGGTAAAGGAGGTAGAAATGGTAGAGCTCATTCCACAACTTCAGCAGCACCAGCAAGTCGCCCGACTCAGCAGGGTAACTCATCTGGTACAGGTGGCGGACAACGCCAAAATAGGCTTTATGCTCTTTAGAATTGCCAAGATTAGAAAGATTCTCCTGATGTTGTCACTGTTACATTACGAGTCTTTGATCTCGATTTTTGTGCTTTTTAGATCCATAGGCTATTCTTTCTATTGTAACTCCTTCTATACAGTCAAGTTTGATGTTAGTCTAAAAATTCTCTCAAAACCTTTCTCAGTCTCAACTCTAATTAGTGACCCATTTATAGATAGACAGCTATACAGAAATTTCCCTATCACAGTCTCCCAAAAATTCACCTCAGTGGATCTTGTAGAATAGAAATGGTAGACTTTGATGTCATTCTAGGCACTAATTAGTTACATTCCTGTTATGCCTCAGTCAATTGTAAAATTAGTATTGTTCGTTTTTAGTTTCCAGATGAACCAATCTTACAATGGAAGGATAGTAGCTTAGCGCCTATGGTTCAATTCATTTCTTACCTTATGGCCAGAAAAATGATTTCCAAAGGTTATCTCTATTATCTAATTTGGGTTAAGGATTCAAGTTTCGAAACCCCTACTCGTGAATTATTTCCAGTGGTTAATGAGTTTCCAAAAGTATTTACATAAGATATTCTCGGATAGTGAATTTTAACCCTTCTATTTTAGCGTGTGTCTATCCTTTTGGGTTTAGAATTATTAGAGATCATGAACTTTTGTCATTCCGTGAAAGATACGTGTCGCTAGTAGGGAGCGTTCTGAAGTGGGAGTGTGAGGCGACCGAGCTTTAGTCGTTCGAAAATGAATGAGTGGTAAATTGATATCTATTGTAACGAACCGAACCGTCGTTATTTAGAAGGATTAATGAGGCGCTAAAATTTTGAACACTGTCCCGTTACTGTGGGACTGATGCCGCTGGCGTGGCTCCACTGCAGCAAAAACTTACCCCGCTAAAGTGGGACCGGTGAGGCAGAACTGTAATTCGAGAAATCCTTATTTTTTTCATCTTTTGAAAATACCCTAATAAGTCATAAATTACCCTAGAAATCCATAAAAATTATTTCAAGTTGGGAAAAGAAGGATAAGGAGATTACTAGCATAGAGATGGCGGAATCTTGCGAGTTCATGACCACATTCACCGTAGCGAATCTGGAAAAACTGGAAAAAAAATCAAAACCTATTAAAATTGCTTGGAGCCCAGGTAGGTTAGGTTCTTATATTGGGTAGTCATAAATCCGTACTTACCATGTAATTATATGAATTTAACAATATGAGGTATGTCTAGATCTTCGTGCACCGAGTAAATTTCATGGAAAGTTGCTATAATTCAATGCTCATGGGGTTAGTGTTGTGTTGAGATGGTAATCGGTCGAGGTTCATATTTTCTGTTCTTGAATGGGTTTATTGTTAGGTTATGGTATAATGGTGACAAGGAGTTGTAGGCAGGGTAAAGAAAATTAGTAGCGAAAGTATGTGATGAAAAATTAGCATTTGGACTTGTGTAATTCCGTAAGAAGAAATCGAGGGAACTCATATGTAATTAAGTATGTGACTAGGTGATGTCTCTGATTCTGTGATGGTGTGATATACACGTGTTTTACTTTGTTGTGATACTTGTATATGTATGCATGTTGCAACAATGGTCTTAGATGTTGAAAAGAGATATGTGAATATCGATATGATGAAATCATGACTTGAATGTGTGATCTTGATGTGTTATTGGGATCGACTGTCACGTTCCGGCACTCTAACTTGGATCGTATTTCCACGTTCTAGCATACCAACTGGGATCAACTGCCACGTTCTGACACTCTAACTGGGATTAGTTGTCACGTTTCGGCATAAACCTTTGATCGGATTGTCACGTCCGACATGCTAACATTTTGACTTTGGGTCCCATGAGAGGGACAACTACTTGTGAAATGTGTACGGTGGAATATGATATGCTTAATTTCGTGAGGTGTATATATGTATCTATGCGTTAGGGGTTAAAGCTATGATCTATGAGAATCATAAGTGTGGTAGTGTTACTCGTAGTATACAATGCGGTTAGTATGTTAAAGTTATGATCTACGGGAATTTTAAGTGTGGTAGTGTTACTCGTAGTATACAATGCGGTTACTATGTTTAAGCTATAATCTATGGGTATCTTAAGTGTGGTAGTGTTACTCGTAGTGTATATGCGGTTAGTATGTTTAAGCTATGATCTATTGGAATCTTAATTGTGGTAGTGTTACTCGTATTATACAATTCGATTAGTATGCTTAAGCATATTAGAGTCTTAAGTGTGGTAGTGTTTCTTGTAGTATACAAGGTGGTTAGCGTATTTAGGTTGTAACCTCGTAAGAAAGAGATAGGTGGTAATTGGAAGGTGTTCTACGTTAAGGCTAAGGGTGGATAAGCGAGGGGTCTATACCCAATCTTTTATTGTTCTATTCATATTTTACGAGTTGGGCATCGGGTTGACCGATGATACCTACCAGTATGTGTGGTTGTACTGATACTACTCTTTCTATGTTTTTTTTTGCATAGTCTGGATGCAGGATTGGTGACGTTTCATTAGGTGAAGACGAAAAGATCCTCCAACAGCTTTGACTCTTCCTTCCACAAGGTGGGAGCTTTGTCCTTTATTAAATTGTTATCCTGTTGTAATTCTTAGTGGCTCTTGTACTTGTCAGGCTAGGTCCTTGGGGATTGGTAAACTATTGTTTGTATAATTTAGAAAAGTTGTTTTTCGAATGGGTTAATTCTTAAACTTCCTTAACTTGCCTTCATTTTCATTAAAGATCTGCATGTTTCCTAGTTGTTGGGTTATGAGGGTTCTCCTACGTAAATGTTAGAGTAGGTGCCGTACGGCCCGGTGGGTTGGATCGTGACAAAAATAATATTTTATTTTGTTACTTTTATTATGTTGAGAATATTTGTTAGAGATATTTGAAAATTTACGGAGCTCCAATCGAGGATGGAATTAATGACATTAATATTTACGCAGAAAGCCTATACTTATGCTAAAATAATAATAAAAATATTTCAACTTATTACTAAGCTTGGACTTGTGATCTTATTTTTCCTTTGATTTGCTTGTTATTTAATTCTATCCAAGTTAAAAGACATTTTCTTTTCTTTTCTTTTTTAGTCGCTCCAAATGAATAATATTGCTCTCTATAATATTATTAGACTTTATGTATGTTAAAGCATATTTTTTTTTTCAAAAAAAAATTGATTTATAAAGTATGTGGTATCATATAATAAAAGGTTCATAAAAAGATTCTTGTAAAATGTTCATATTTATATTTTCTTTTTATCTAATAATGACTTATTTCAAATTTGAATTGAATAAAATAATTAATGTGACATGGAATGTCAACTAGAAGGGAAGAAATCTTTTGTAATATTCAATATATTTCGAAAATAATTAAATTTTTTTAACATTTTTAGTGATTTTACATTTTAAAAAATAAAATAAAAAATCTATAATTTCTTAAACATAAATAAATATTAACTCAAAGACTCTACGAATGAAAAGGCGTTGCTCATTTACTTACTTAGATAGAGAATGGATTGATTATCTTGCAAATAATAATTACTCCTATTACTCTAGAAATATTCTCATATTTAGTATTTTGAAAAATTAATTTAATTTAAAGAAAAATATATATCTTAAAATATTAATTAAAATTAATATAAATCAATTCTCAAAACACCCAAAAAAAATTGAGGGGCCATACTTAGTAAGCATTTGATCATGTACATTATTATTTTTTACGTTATCTCTTCCGTCACTGCAAAGAATCACGAGGTGAATTCTAGATAAAAGAGAGGCAATATTATGATAAAATTACTGACATGACTATGACTTTATTAGTCTATTATTTAGAACTATACGAAGAAATCTCTTGAATTGTAATGTAATGTTTGAAATATGAAATCCAAGACTTAGAGTCTCCAAATGAAAAAAAAAAATTAACACAGTTACTTAGAGTCTGTTCAAATTTTAAACTTTAGTACAAGAAAAAAATTACGACATTCTTGCTGAAATAAATTCCTCACTGTACAACCCTCTAGATTGTTGTTCACTAGGTTATGAACCGTTAGAAAAAAAAGTATAAAGTGTTGATGATAGTTAAGATTTCAAGTAGGCCGACAAGAAGTTGAATTTTCACTTTAAGCATAGACAACGAATCATGAAATGAGATTAAAAGCATCACAAATTTTTTACAGTCTCAGTAGAAAGAGTTTCTCAATATAAGGTTTAGCTACATGCTAGATTAGATGAAGAAATTATTATTTTCATTTATATTTTAAAATTGTCGAATTGAGTAATGATGTAGATGAAAAAAATATTTGACTACAGTTTGATAGAAGTGAGGAACAAATTATCATTATTAAATTTGTTATGAATATTTATATGATCAAAATGATTTGGATAGTGAAAAAATATATTTGAAATCAAAGTTTGGACTTATTTTTAAGGTAAAAAACCTCTCCTTGTGCTATAAGAAAATTACATTACTTGTCAGTTGTCACAAATTAAAGTTTGGGCTCTTGACCTCTTTTTTTTTTTAAAAATGAAATGAAATGATTTGCTTGATATTTAATTCTATAAAGTTAATAATATTATTTTTGTCTTTTTTTCCCGAGTTGTTTCAAAATGAACCAAATATTTTTTTTCTTTTTTTATATTAGGCTTTATGCATGTCAATATTTACGTACTCAATTTTTTTTAAAAGATCATGAAGGAATTCTTCTCAAAAGGTAATATTTAATATTCGTTATCTTTTAAAATTTTAATTGAATAAAGTGTTTGATGTGACTTGACATGTCAACTAAAAGAGAATAATTATTTTGTTTAGCATTTTTGAGGAAAAAAAAATAAATGAGTGATTTTATAGTTATAAAAATCGAATATAATTTTAATTAATAAACAATTTTTGAAATATAAATGACTATTTAAGAAATTAATTCAATCATAACATTATTTGTCTATAATGTTTGATATATGATAGCTGACTTATCTTTGTAGAGAGGCAAGGCTCAAGAGAGTCTTCACAAACACAATAGACATTATTCATTTGCTCTTATAGATAAATAATTAATTTGTATAGTTTTGAATATATAAATTCAATTATTTTTTAATTTTAATTTGCTTATCTTATAATCATTTTTAGTTTGTTTCATAAAGAATGTTTTCTTTTCAACAAGTGATCTTTGATTTGGACTTTTTTATATGGTATATTAACTAAAATTGTATTTTAGTAAGTTATACATATCTTTAATTAAGCACCATATATATACATAATTAAAAAAAATTATATACTTTATTAAATTTTCTATTAAGTCAAGTCAAAATAATAATAAAAAAATTTGGGTCGGATCAACTTAATATAAATTTAATCAAATGAAAATGTTTTAATACAAGTAGATAATAAAGTCAAATAAAACATTTAATGAGAAAAATTTAGCCTACTTATAAAAGCCTGCAAATATTTTAGATTGACTCACTCAATTTTTTCAGCCTCCACATACAATACAAATATGATACCTATGAGAAGAATCTCTACACTTCCTCAAGATCTAATTGTTAAAATATTTCTATGGCTTCCCGTTATGTCATAGATGTGTTTCCAAATTTTTCGATGCTCTTGTGTTGGATTCAGATTTTACTCATTTTCATCACCTACGCTCTATGACTCGCGATGGTGGAAAAAGATTCCTTATGGGGAAAGCTCAAGATCTATATGCTATAGATCTAAATGAAGATGAAAATACATCTAGATGAAATTTTCATCGCCATGATCAATATTTTAATGGACCGTGTGTTAATGGTTCATACTGCATCTGAAAGTATGCTAAGGAACCAGTTAAAATTTTCAATCTCAATATAAGAAAATTGGTAGTACTTCCCTATCAGAGAAAAAACTCACTCGATAAAATCATTGTATTACTATTCACTAGGTTATGAACCCGTAGAAAATAGGTACAAAGTTTTGATGCAAGTTCGTAAAAGTGGGCATGCACGGAGTTTTATTTTCACCTTAAATATAGATAAATCGTGGAGAAAAATTAAAAATATCATTAATGTTTTTCCATTTTATTTTATGAAAAATTGCTCTATTAAAGGATTTATTTATATGATTGATTACTCGAAGAATTCAATAGTTGCATTTGGTTTTATGGCTGAAAATTTCAGAGTTATAGGATTTGGTAATGATATATATATATATATATATATATATATATATATATATATATATATATATATATACGTAAAATATATTTGATTATGATTTGATAAAAGTGAAGGACAAATAGTTAATGGACTGTTGGGGAAGTTTCACTGGTTGAAATGACTTGTGAATTTTAGAAAATTCTGAAGAAGAAGAATGGAAGAGTCATGGAATTCGTATTCCTTCACAATGGAAAGATGTAGAAGATATATTGAAACCAAAATATGGTCCTCAAGGATTCTGCGATTCTCGTGATGGCGAGATTATATTTATTGCAGTGAAAAATAATATTTTATTTTGTTATTTTTATGATGTTGGAAAAGTTAGTTCGATATACTTAGAAATGCATAGAGCTCCAGTAGAGGATTAAATTAATGGCATTAATATTTATGTAGAAAGCCTCTACTTATGCTAATAAAATAAATAAAAGTATTTCAATGCTTATTACTAAGTATGAACTTGTGATCTTATTATTTTCCTTTGATTTTCTTGTTATTTAATTCTATCAATTTAAAAGACATTATTTTTTTCTTTTCTTTTCAAATGAATATTATTGCTCTCTATATTATAATATTATATTATTAGGCTTTATGTATGTCAAAGCATATGTTTTTTAAATTTGTTTGTAAAGTATGTGTGATCAAATAATAAAAAGTGCATGATTTTCTTTTCTAGAATGATAATATTTTATCTTTTCCCCCCTAATAATTAAGAACTTCAAATCTGAATTAAATAAATATTTAATGTTATATGGAATGTCAACTAGGAGAGAAGAAATATTTTATAATATTCAATATATTTTGATAATAATAATAATAATAATAATAATAATAATAATAATAATAATAATAATAATTATAATTGTAATAATAATAATAATAATAATTATAATAACAACAACAATAATAATTATTATAATTGTACTAATAATGGTAATAATATAATAATAATAACAACAACAGCAGCAGCAACAACAACAACAATTGAGTGACTTTGAAATTCTAAAAATAATATAAAAAATCAATTGATAAAAACATAAAAATAAATAACCATTCAAGGAATTAACTCAAGACTCTCCGAATAAAAAAACATTACTCATTTACTCTTAGAGATAGGGAATTAATTGGTTTTCTTGCAAATGATAATTACTTGCTAGAAATATTCTCATGTTATGTATTTAGATAATCAATTTAATTTAAATAAAAATATGTATCTTAAAATATTAATTATAATTAACATAATTTAATCCTTAAAACACAAAAGAAAAAAACTGAGGGACCATAATTAGTAAGCATTTGATCATATAAATTAAATATTTATCTTTTCCGTTACTGCAAATAATTACAAGATGAATTCTAGATGAAATAGGTGAAATTAAGATAAAATTACACACATGACTATAATTTTTTATTCTATTATTTACAATTCAATTAAGAAAAAGTCTCTTGGATTGTAATGTAATGTTCGAAATATGAAAGACAGGATTTAAGAGTCTACAAATGAAAAAATAATTACTCAGGTACTTCGGGTATGTTATAATTTTAAATCTCAGTACAAGAAAAAAAATTATGACTTCCTTGTTGAAACAAATTCTCCACATATACTATGTACAACCCTTTAAATTATTGTTCACTAGGTTATGACCTTTAGAAAAAATAATATAAAGTTTTGATGATAGTTAAGATTTAAAGTGACCCCATAATACTAGCAGAAGTTATTCTTTGCATTTGATTTTAGATCTGAAATTTAGGATTGTCAAATTGAATAATGATATATATATGACAATATATTTAACTACTAGTAAAATAACCCGCGCCTCGCACGGGAAGTTAATATCACAGAATATATAAAATAATACTTAATACATATCAGTTACTAAAACTAAAATATTATATTATCTTACATACAAGATTACGTCATAACAAACATTAATAATGTAAAGGAAGACGATAATTATAACATCTTATCATTTATCCTTCAATCAATCGTCTTAAATTTGATTTAATGATTTATCCTTTTGATTCCAAGAAGTGTTACTATTTGATATTTCAGGGGAATCAAATGACCACCTGTCACGTCTCGAGCCTAAACCCTGGATGTAGCCGGCACCCAATGACCATTGCTGGTCTTAAGCGAACCCTTGAACTGACTTACTTAACTCAGCGGAAGACTTAACTTAATCATAAGATGAGAAACATTCTCACAAAAATGTCTTGAATAGTTGTCTCGGCCAAAATGACACTTAACTCTTAAAATTAGAATATCTGAAACAAGATAAGAAGAGACTCAAACTGAAAAATCTGACTGACTATCTGTCTATGAAGCCTCTATAATACTAAGATGAATATTGGGACGAACCCCACAATATTCCAGAAGTAAAAACATGGAAATCAATAAAAGAGTCCTCCGTAATGCAAGGAGGCTCCCCACTGACTCTGAGTGCTCAAACTGGATCAACAAGGTGCTGATTCCTGATCCTAGTTCCCTGCGTCTACATCATAAGACGATGCAGGACAAGTGACATCAGTACATTCAATGTACGAGTATGCGAGTTGGAATGATAAACAATAATTGAAGCTTGATAGGAATAAGAAAGAACTTACCTTGGCCCTGCTCAACTCATGAATTACTGAACTTAATATAAAGTAATAAATACACATGTGATATATATAAAGCTTAGTAAAACAGTAAAACAACTTAGTTCGTTAAAAAAAATGCAATAACAAACTCAACTTTACTTATATATGAAAGTAATTTAGTTTCTGTGGGAGATTCTATAACCAACAACCATCACTATGAGCCTAAGCGATGCTACGTCTTACCTCACGTTGCAAGAGGACCGTCTTATACCTTGCCATTAGTATAGAACTTGAATTACTAAGTGGATCCACTAGTCTATGATACAACACACTAAGGAATCATCTAAAAAGTATGACCCTTCTTCTGTCCATGTTGGCTACATGGTTTATGGGAGCTTGAGTTAATATGAACTCGTATCACCATATCGGTGCTCAATATTACTCCCAAAATACTTATCTCATATGTTTTAAAAACAACTTCTTCTTTGGTTTGAGCTAATTGCTCAAACTTACCTTTAAAAGCTCTCTTGAAAATTATAGTTTCCTCTTACTAAAACTAGTCAAAGGCTCTATTGGAAGTCTAGCTTCTTTTCTTGCTCAAAATGTGGAAAACATTTGTAACTCTTAGGGAATACTTATCTTCCTTATAACTTTTGAGAAATGAACTCAACTCTTTACTCTTTGCTTGTATCTAAACTCTTAGGGAATACTTAGTTCCCTATAACTTTTGAGAATTTAACTCAATTCAGTACTCTTTGCTCAACTTGTAACATGGGCCTATAAACAAAGTTAACATGTTTGTTAAAGACTCTTGGAAATTTTAAAAACTTGCTTTGACTTGCTTCTTACTTGACTCTTAACGTTTTTGACTTTGATCTTAACTTTCATTGAATTGGATTATGAATTCAAGGTTCATAATCTCATGTTTATGGATGATTTCATGATGTTTAAACGTACCTTAGAGTGTTGGAATCAACTAAGAAATATGGGTATATCACTTAAAAACTAGTACAAAAAGATGGTGAATGAATGGGGTCTCCAGGCCTCTTTGGCGCTCTGAGAAGCGTGGGGCGCCAGAGCCTGACGGACAGAGTCTGTCCTGAGGGGCTCTGAATGGCACGGGCTCAAGGTCTGGCGGACGAGTGTTTCACCTTTCCTTCTCCATTTTTTCATCTCTAAACCCTCTATACTTCCATGGATCTTTCCCCAAACACTTAGAATCACTAATACCCTCAATACCCAATAAATTAGACTCGAAAAACAACCAAGAAACACGAATCAAATCAACTCTAGGCATGCAACAACTGAACCAACAAGAATTCAACAATACTCTTCAAGAACTTCAATTTTCATCAATCAATCTACTATAAATTGCTGAATTAAACAAGTTGATGTGTGGGTGAACTAACCCAATATGGAAAGATCTCACATACCTTGATGGGGATCACCCCGACGAATTCCACTCGCAATAAAACCTTAGCATTTTTTATCTTTCTCCCTTCTCCTTCTTCTCTTCTCTTTTCTCCCATGCCCTAAGCGTGAATTCATTTTTCTAAACTGACTTAAGACATATTTTTACCCCTAATAAATCTTTAAAACGAATTAGGAAATAGATGGGCGAAAAGGCTACTTTGCCCTTACTTAAATCCGGATTGGAGTTTCTTTACTTCAACAATCCAAATTCCAGAAGGTATATCTCCCTCATAAGATATCGAAATAGCACAAACTCGAACCATATAAAGAACTGACTCTTACTCATCTTGAGCTAGAAGTTATGACCATTTGAAAATGACCAAAACTCACTTTCTTACCTTTAGGAATTTTTTTCCAGATTTTCCTTTTCTTTCGAAAAGTGAAAATTTTTAGTTTCTTAACTTATTCTAGGCTACTACAAGTCACGAGATATTACAATATGGGAACATTCATCCTCGAATGGGATTTCTTTCACTATGCTAAGAATAGTAACATCAATTTCAACACTCAAAATCAAAAGCAAGTACAACATGCTTACACATTGTTTATAAGGTACTCAAGAAGAGAATAAGTACCTTTATAGGCATTCTCTACGGATTTGAAGATATGTGGATATCTCTTCTTCATATCCTCTTCAGCTTTCCAAGTTGCTTCTTCAACAATTTTGTTCCTCTAAAGGACCTTGACTAACGCAACCTCCTTTGTACTCAACTTGCGAACTTGACGATCTAAAATCTGAACCGGAATCTCTATATATGATAAGCTATCCTTAATCACAACATTTTCAGTTGGTACAATCAATGAAGGATCACCCATGCACTTCTTCAACATGGAGATATGAAATACCGGATGAACCGCTGCTAACTCTTGTAGTAGCTCCAACTCATAAGCTACATTGCCAATTCTCTTGGATATTCTATAATTTCTAATATATCGGGGGGGGGGAGGGGATAAGTTTCCCCTTTCTTACCAAACCTCATAACACCCTTCATGGGTGAAACTTTCAGATATACCTAGTCATCCACTTCAAACTCTAATGACCTTCTCCTCACATCTCTGTAGGAATTTTGACGACACTGTGTCGTCTTCAATCCCTCTTGAATTACCTTCACCTTCTCCATGGATTGGTGAACTAGATCTGGTCATATAAACCTTGCTTCACCAACCTCGAACCACCCAATAGGAGATCTACATCTTCTCCCATAAAGAGCTTCCTATGGAGACATTTGGATGCTCGAATGGTAGCTATTGTTCTAAGAAAATTCAATGAGACGTAAGTGATCATTCCAATTACCCTTGAAATCAATCACACAAGCCCTCAACATATCTTCTAGGGTCTAGATAGTACGCTCTGCTTGTCCATCCATCTGAGGATGAAAAGTAGTGCTTAAGTTCAACTTTGAACCTAAACCTTTCTGGAAAGACATCCAGAATTGAGCAGTGAATTGTGAACCTCTATCTTAAATGATTGACACTAGGACTCCATGAAATATTACCACTTCTTGAATGTACAACTTTGCATAATATTCCACCGAATGAGTGGTCTTTACCGGCAAGAAGTGGGCTGATTTTGTCATTCTATCGACACTCACCCAAATCGAATCATGTTGTCTGCGATACCATGGCAAGCCTGTGATGAAGTCCATATTAATCATCTCCCACTTCTATTCCGAAAGTTCTATATTCTGAGCCAAACCTCCAGGCCTTTGGTGTTCTACTTTCACTTGCTGGAAATTCGGGCATTTGCAACAAATTCAGCAATGTCCTTCTTCATACCTTCGCACCAATATACATTTCTCAAACCGCGGTACATCTTGATGGAACCCAGATGAATGAAATATCTATAGCTATGAGCCTCCTCCATGATCCTCTCTTGGAGTCTATCCACCCTAGGTACATACAATCTACCTTGATACTTCAGCACACCATCTCCCACCTGTTCAAAAGCCAATACTTTTTTTTTAGGAACAATCACCTTCAAATCAAGAAAAATGGGGTCTTGTTCTTGCTTTTCTTTCATCTCTGACACTAGTGATGATTCAGCCCCATTAGTCACCACTATTCCTCCGTCTGTGGAATCCATAAGTCTGACTCCCAGGCGTGCAATTTTGTGCATAATTTTGCTAACTCCCTCTTTTGTTCCTCAATATGAGCGGTACTCCCCATGGATAACCTGCTTAAAGTATCAGCAATCACAATAGCCTTACCTGGGTGTTAAAGAATGCTCATGTCATAATCCTTGAGTAGTTCTAACCACCTCCTTTGTCTTAGATTTAGCTCCTTCTTTGTGAACACATATTTTAGGATCTTGTGGTCAATGAATATATCAACATGAACACCATACAAGTAGTGACACCATATCATCAAGGCAAAATCTACAAAAGCCAATTCTAAGTCATGTTTTGGATAATGCTTTACATGAACCTTCGACCCAACTCTAGATGCATCACAATAAACCACAAAACCTTGAGTACCCTCTGGTAATGTCAAAACTGGGGCAGTAGTCAACCTCTTTTTCAATTCCTGAAAGCTTTTCTCACAAGCTTCAAACTATTTAAACTTAACTGTCTTCTGAGTCAACTTAGTCAAAGGAAATAAGATAGCCGAAAACCCCTCAACAAACCTTCTATAATAGCAAGCCAAACCCAAGAAACTTCTAATATCTTTTGGAGACGTGGGTCTAGGCCAACTTTTAAATGCTTCTATATTTTGGGTATCAACTCTAATCCCATCACGAGAACTATGTGACAAAAGAATGCTACAGACTTAAGCCAAAACACACACTCTGAGGTGACTAGCATGATGTTTCAAATAAGGCTTGAAGACTTTGTTCATAAATAAGGCTTGAAGACTCTATTCATAAGATCCATGAATGCTGCTGGTGCATTGGTCAACCTAAAAGACATGATCAAAAACTCATAATGCACATATCTAGTTCTAAAAGTTTGTCTTTGGAATGTCACACTCTCTAACTTTCAACTGATGGTAGCCTGATCTGAGATTGATTTTCGAGAAACAGGTAGCACCCTGAAGTTGGTCGAAAAGATTATTTATCCTTGGGAGAGGATACTTATTGTTGATGGTAACCTTATTCAATTGACGATAGTCTATACACATCCTAAGTGAACCATCCTTCTTTCTCACAAACAAGACTGGAATGCCCCAAGGTGAGACACTTGGTCGGATAAAACCTTTACGTAACAGATCTTTCAGCTGTTCTTTCAACACTTTTAACTCTGCTGGTGCCATTCTATATAACGGAATAGAGATAAGATGAGTATCTGGGACGATATCTATGCCAAAGTTTATTTCTATCTCATGAGAGACTATGAGTAAATCATCAGGAAGACTTCTGGAAACTCTTTTACTATAGGAACTTACTAAAGGGAAGATACTTCAACACTTGAGTCATTAACTTGGACTAAGTGATAGATACACCCCTTTGAAACTAACTTTCTCGCCTTAAGGTACAAAATGAAATGATCCTTAGGCACTGCTGAACTACTACTCCACTCTATGACTGGCTCATTAGGAATCTGAAACTTGACAACTCGAGTTCTACAATCTATTCATGCATAACAGGCATGAAGTCAGTCCATACCGAGAATTACATCAAAATCTACCATGTCTAACTCTACTAGAGAAATGATGTTCTTGTGATTGATAAAAATAGGATAATGACGATAGACTCTTTCCGCTAGAATAGACTCTCCAACAGGGGTAGAAACACAAAAAGGTTCACAAAGTTTCTCAGGAAGAATCTCAAACTGATTTGCAACATAAGGAGTGACAAAGAAAAGCTTGCTCTTGGGTTTAACAAAGCATAACATCAAAAGTAAAGACTTTGATCATACCTGTGATAACATCTGGTGAGTTCTCTTGCTCTTGGCGGCTAGTGATTGCATAAAGGTGGTTTGCCCCTCCGCCGGCACCAGAAGTGGCTCCTCTAGGTGAAGCCCTGTCTGGTGGAGCAACTGATGAATATTGGGCTCTATTGCCCGGATTTCCACCACCCTTCTTATTGTTAGGACATTCTTTCATGAAGTGACCCTCTTCACTGCAATTGAAACAACCCGACTGGCCATCACGACACTTAACATCGTGGTTTCTACCAGACCTACCACATGCATGATCCCAACTACCTCCTTGTGCTACACTACCTTGGGATTGGGATGGTCTAGCCTTGAAGTTATACAAATTCTAGCCATTAAACTCACCTCTGTTTCTGGGCGCAAGTGCACTAGGAGATATGGTGCAAGCCCCTTTTGTTTCTAAAACTGTGGCCGATTCAAACCACTTTTCTACTACCCAAACTCATTCCCAATCTTGGCTTTCTTGTTCCGGTACTCCTCTCTGACCCTCAACTTTTATTTTTCAACTTGATGCATATAAACCATCAACCTAGATTTATCCATGTCGCCTATCAGCATTGCAACTCTGCCCTTTTTGGTTGAAGCATGACCAGAGCCCGCGACAAAAAAGCTCATTCTGCTCCTCATTTCCTTAACCATCTCAGGAGAATAGCGAGACATCTGGGTGAACTTTAACCCATACTTGTGCACACTCAAAGAATCATGTTTCAGAGTAGGGAACTCTGCACCTTTAACTTTGTCAGTTCTCAGGGAAATAAATGCCCCAAGAAAGCCTCTTCGAAACAAGCCCAACTAAGATGTGGTGTATCCTCATCTCCGCCCTCTTTCCACTGGTCGAACCAAGTCCTGGCCATATTCTTTAGTTGGTATGAAGCTAGCTCGACTCTCTCAACATCAATGACATGCATGAACTCACGAATTCTTGAGGTGTCAGCCTCTTCTCGTCGAGCTCCTCTCTATTGACCAACCTGGTTAGTCACAGCCTGACTCAACATCCTAATAGCCTCACAGAACTCAATGTTGCTAACTTCCTCTTGAGGTTGCATTTCAGGTGCATTGGGTAACTCTTGTTCCTGAGGTTCAACATTATTTCTAGATGGGGAACCTCCTGCTGATCTTTATGGAGGCATAGTTATCTGAAACACATGCAAACACGAATTAGAGAGAGACTTTTAGAAATAAACTCTAACGCACAAAAACAAATATGAAAGAAATGAGAAATTTCTAAATGTTGTAGCCTCTTAATCATAGATGTGGCACGCTTCACACCGATGACTAAGACTCTACAGACACAGCTTCATAGACTCTCTAAGACTCTTGAACTCTGTGCTCTAATACCAAGTTTTTCACGCCTGGAGCCTACACCCTAGACGTGGCCGACATCCAATGACCATTGTTGGTCTTGAGCGAACCCTTGGCCTGACTTACTTCACTCAGCCTAAGACTTAACTTAATCATAATACGAGAAAAGTTCTCACAAAAATGTCTTAAATAATTGTCTTGGCCAAAATGACACTTAAGTCTCAAAATTAGAAAATCTGAAATACAAGATAAGAATAGACTTAAACTGAATAATCTGACTGATAATCTGTCTATGAAGCCTCTATAGTACTAAGATGAATGTTGGGACTAACCCCACAACATTCTAGAAGTAAAAACATGGAAAGCAATAAAAGAATCCTCTGAAATGCAAGGAGGCTCACCACTGACTCTAGGTGTTCAAGCTGGATCAACGAGGCGCTAGATGCTGATCCTGGTTCCCTACGTCTACATCATAAGGCAATGCAGGCCAACTGACATCAATACATTGAATATAAGAGTATGCGAGTTGGAATGCTAAATAATAACTTAAGCTTGATAGGATTAAGAAAGAACTTACCTTGACCCTGCTCAATTCATGAATTATTGAACTTAATATAAAGCAATAAAGACACATGTGATATATGTAAAGCTTTGTAAAATAGTAAAACAACTTAGTTTGTTAAAGAAAATGCAATAACAAACTAAACTTTACTTATATATGAAAGTAATATAGTTTATGTGGGAGATTCTCTAACCGAAAACCATCACTATGAGCCTAAGCGATGGTACAACGTCTTACCTCACGTTGCCAGAGGACCGTCCTATACCTTGCTGTCAGTATAGAACCTATACTACTAAGTGGATCCACTAGTTTATGCTAAAAAACACTAAGGAATCAACTAAAAAGTATGACCAACTTCTGTCCATGTTGGCTACATAGTTTATGGGAGCTTGAGTGAATATGAACTCGCGTCCCCATATCGGTGCTCAATATTACTCCCGAAATACTTAGCTCATATGTTTTAAAAACAACTTCTTCTCTGGTTTAAGGTAATTATTCAAACTTAGCTTTAAAAGCTCTCTTGAAAATCATAGTTTCCTCTTTATTAAAACTAGCCAAAGGCTCTATTGGAAGTCTAGCTTCCTTTCTTGCTCAAAATGTGAATAACATTTGTAACAATTAGGGAACTTTTGAGAAATGAACTCAAATCTTTTTGCCCTTTGCTTAAATTGTAATTTAACTCTTAAAGAATACTTAGTTCCCTTATAACTTTTGAGAATTTAACTCAACTCAGTACTCTTTTCTCAACTTGTAACATGGGCCTTTAAACAAAGTTAACATGTTTGTTAAAGACTCTTGGAAACTTTAAAAACTTGCTTTGACTTTCTTTTAACTTCTTGACTTGACTCTTAACTTCTTTGACTTTGATCTTAACTTTCCATGAATTGGATTATGGATTCAAGGTTCATGATCTCATGTTTATGGATGATTTCATGATGTTTAGACGTACCTTAGAGTGTTAGAATCAACTAAGAAATGTGGGTATATCACTAAGCAACTAGTACGAAAAGATGGGGAATGAATGGGGTCTCGAGGCATCCTTGGCGCTTTGAGAGGCGTGGGGCGCCAAAGCCTGACGGACAGAGTCTGTCCTGAGGAGCTCTGGCTGGCGCGGCGCCCCAAGGCCTGACGGACGGGCGTTTCAACTTTTATTCTCCACTTTTCATCTCTAAACCCTCTAAACTTCCATGGATCTTTCCCCAAATACTTAGAATCTCTAATACCCTCAACACCCAATAGATTAAAATCGAAAAATAACCCGAAAACACGAATCAAATCAACTCTAGGCATGCAACTACTCAACCAACAAGAATTTAACAATATTCTTCAAGAACTTTAATTTTTCATCAATCAATCTACTCAAAATCGATGAATTAAACAAGTTGGTGTGTGGCTGAACTAACCCAACACGGAAAGATCTCACATACCTTGATAGGGATCACCCCGACGAATTTTACTCGCAGAAAACCTTAGCGTTCTTGATCTTTCTCCCTTCTCCTTCTTCTCTTCACTTTTCTCCCAATCCCTAAGCATGAATTTATTCTTCTAAACTGACTTAAGACTTATTTTTACCCCTAATAAACCTTTAAAACGAATTAGGAAATAGATGGATGAAAAGACTACTTTGCCCACCCTAAAATCTGGATTGGACTTTCTTTGCTTCAATAGCCAACTTCCGGAAGGCATATCTCCCTCATACGATATAAATAACTGACTCTAACCCATCCTAAGCTAGAAGTTATAGTCGTTTTCTTACCTTTAGGAATTTTTATTTTTTTTTAGATTTTTCTTTTTCTTTCCAAAAGTGAAATTTTTTTGTATTTTAGCTTATTCTAGGATACTATGAGTCACAAGATGTTACAACATCAACCGTAGATATTAAATATTTTAATAAATAAATAATCATTGTTGAAGATATGAAGAAATTTTAAAAAACTGCAAAGAGTGAAGAAAATTTCTAATTCTAATGTGTAAAAAGTTCAGTCATACCATTTGCTTTACATATATCATTTTAAAGTTCTTCATTTAAATGTATCATAATAATTATTAAAATGAAAAATTAAAAAGATAATGTATCATATAGGACAATAATTCAACTTACTATACATACTTGATTGGGAAAATAGTACATAAAACTATTAAGTTCATTTGGGTGCTTTTTTAAAAATCAACATACTATAGTGATCAAGTTCAATTTGAAACTACAATTTCAGTAAATAAAGTTTGCGTGAATACTCAATTAACATGTATTTTTTAATTTGCATTAACAAATACTTATAACAATACCTTTGCAGAAACATAAACAACAAAGTATAAAATAAACTACCAGGATCTATAACAATAGAATGAAACAAAAAGGAAAAAATCGAGTTCATTGATTGCACAGTGTCCCGTAAGAAAATTATTCCCTTCTAGTACCCGAGGTTTAAAGGAATAGATCCTCTCAGGATAGACCTATTCTATTCAGTAGTGACTTGATACAAAAATAATATTTAATTGTGCAGAAGAGAAGATGTTCAGAATTTTTGTTGTTTCAAATGAGATGAGATCCCTCTAGAAAACAAAGGATAGTGTAAACAAATATTCTTATCGAAAAGGTCACAACCCTTCGAAAAAGAAACAACCCTTCGGAAAGGTTGCAACCATTCATAAAAGTTACAAATCTTCGAAAATGTCACAACCTTTCATAAAACTCACAATTTTTTTTTGTAAAAGTCGCAACTTCATAAAAGTCACAACTTTTCTTGAAAGGGAAGACTAGTTTTAGAAATAAATAAATTTAAAAGGAAATTCTAGATTGTGGTGGAACCACGTAGGCGGGCCTAAGGTTCTCTTTTATATAAATATATGATTTTGATAGAACTGAAGATCAAATTAGCATTGTTAAATTCGTTATGAATATTTCTATAATCAAAATTATTTGTGTAGTATAAGATATATTTAAAATCAAAGTTTGGACTTAATTTTGATGTAGAAAAGCTTGTACTTATGCTAAAAAAAAGGAAAATTGTATATAATAGTAAAATAGTAATTTAAATTAAATTCTATGAATATAGTTTGATTTAATTGTATCCCATAGCAAACTGTTGCTATTTCGCCTCTCTCCTGGTGAATCTCGCTCGTCACTCTAGTTCTCTCCCTCACCTCTCTCGCTTTTTATACAAATGCAAATGCATAAAATGTGTGTATGTTTGTATAAAGCGAGAGAAAATTGTATATATACATATATTTTTGTTTCCCTCTCTCCCTTCTCCCAGATTTCGTTCGCTCACTCGCCTCTCTCATTTTATACAAAAACGCAATAGTATAAAATGTGTTTGTGTTTGTATAAAGTGAGAGAAAATTGTATATATACATATATTTTGGTTCCCCTCTCTCCTCTCTCCTCTCTCCCCTCTCCAAGATTTCGCTCACCACTCTCCCAGATCTGGCTCGCTCACTCGTCTCTCACACTTTATACAAATACAAATGTATACTAAAACAAATTATACAATTGCTTTTTTTTTTGTATATGTATAGCAAAATTATACAGTTGTTTTCTTTTGTATATGTATAGCGAAATATACATATTTATGTTTACTATTGAGCGCAATTATGGAAACTATAGCTATAGCATACAAATATGATTTTTGAGTTTGCTATTTGTGAAAGTTGCTCAAAAAAAAATTACATTGCTCGTCAGAAATTAAAATTTGGACCTGTGGCATTCTTTTTTCTAAAAAGAAAATTATAAGAAAATGATTTGTTTGTTATTTAATTGTACAAAGTTAATAACACTGTTTTTGTCTCTCCTTTTTTTTTAGTCGCTTCAAGTAAATCAAATATGATACATACATACATATATATATATATATATACACATACATATATATATATATATATATATATATATATATATATATACACACATATATATATATATATATATATATATATATATATATATATATATATATATATATATATATATATATAAACATTGTAGCTAGTTTTTTTTACTTTATTAATGTAAGTTTTAATCGGTTATTATAATTTAATTAATGTTTTTAATATGTTATAGATTTTGGAATAACCTAAAGATTTACTTATAAATACATTAGAAATGGTTTGACTGATAAATATTTAATTCTCCCCGGCTTTGAACCTTAAAATGAAGCATACTCCATTCGTCCCAATTTATGTGTCACTTTTTGGATTTCGAGATTCAAATAAGTTTATTCTTAACCATTATATTTTCATATATCTTTTAAATATTTTGAATTGTCAATCATTGTGACTTATAGTATTTTTTTTAATGTAGTGTACACATATATAAATTTCATTTTGAAAAAATTATAAAATTCATGGGGAAATGCCAATCAACTTAAATCGTTTGACTCTCAAAAAATGAAAAATATCACATAAATTAGGACTATGAAATATTTATTTTTGTTGGATTCTATAAGATCGAAGAAACGGGACAGGGGTGGGGGTTGTTACGTTGGTGGAAGCAAAGAATCGTGTATAATTGTAATGATGGAACATATATATTATTAGTCTTTACTATTAGAACACAGTTGAAGAATAAATGTAGGCATTTTTATATATTCTATTCGGATAAAGATCCGGTCAAGTAATGTTCAATGGTCTTATAGATTCATGTCATGTGTACTATATAATAACTTATGGTTGAGATCTATTTAAATTATATATTCATTATAATAATTAAAACAACAAAATTGTCAATTATTTTTACTTTTTTTAAAACTATCAAATAAAATAATAAGTGCATCCTACCTTCAAGAAAAAAATAAGACTAGCGGGAATATGCGGACTTCTCGACTTTTATACTTGCCAAATCTCGTACTTGTATTGGATCTTTTAAATTAATACTAATTTTAAAGAACCCGACACTTTTGAAGAATCTGATTAAATATAATTTTATAATTATTTGAAAACCTCCAAATAAGTTTTTTTTTTTAATTTAAATAATTTATTATCATGTTCTTTGGTTGAATTTTTATTTATAACTCAATGGTGTTTTTAAGTTTGATCTATTTTTGGAGATTGCTTCAGAATTTTGAGAAATGAGGTGTGAAATTACTCCCAAAGAAGTTTGGCGGGTAAAATGCCACAAAGTTCGCTTATTCCCATCAATCTTAAATTTTTTTCTTAAAAAATTAGTTTGGGTACACTTAATAGTTTTATTTGTTAGTTAAAAAAAAAATAAAAAACTTGACAGCTTTGTTGTTTTTATTATTATAATGAGTATCTAATTTAAATGCATCTTAACCATAAATTATTTTATAGTACACATGTCATGAATCTATGAAGCCACTGAATATTACTTGACCTAATATTACTTGACCGGATCTTTATTCACCTCCACTAATTGTCAAAACTTATAGTCCAGATACATTCCATCTGAGCTTATCTAATTTCTATTTCATCTGTTTCATTTTAAATAAGTTTGACTTGACATGGAATTTAATAAGAAATAAAGACTTTGAAAATTTAATAGATTTTTGTATAACTAAAAATTATTTTATTTATAGTAAAAATAATTTTAAAGCTAAATTTAATATAGATATATGTCATTTTTTTTAGATTGACTAAAAATAAAAGTAAATCATATAAATTGACTCATGTTAATATTGATGGGTTGAAAATGTGTTAAAAATAAAATTCACAAGTTATTATTAATGTATACGGGTCAAAAACTAATTTAATCGTACATGTAATTTGTACAATTAGTCATGCTTTTATAGCTAACAACATTTCTAACTACCAAGAGAAGCTAGAAGCTTATTTTCTAACTTTCTTAACTAACTTACAACTATTATAATTTATTAGTTACAATGTATTCAACACTCCCCATTAAGCTGAAAATGAGAAAAGATGTTTTTCATTCCAATCTTGTTAATCAATGTTGAGGCTTGCACAACCTTTTAGTAACTAGATTAGCCTGATGTTCTCTTGTTCCTATGTGTTGTGTCTGTATAAGTCCTTCCTCAACTTTCCCTTACAAAATGACAATTGATGTCAAATCTATGTCAAAATGTTTAGTTCTCTCATGAAATGTTCTATTATTTGAATGGAAGCTTTGTTGTCACAAAACAACTTTATCAGGAAGCTTAGTTCCAATTCCCAGCTCATTGAATAATCCTTTTAGCCAAACTATCTCAGCTACTACTATTGTAGCCATACTCTTGAACTCTACTTCTGCAAAACTTCTTGAGATTGTGCTTTGCTTCTTTGCTTTTTGGACACCATAACATTTCCTAGTTTAACTATGTAACCAACTACTAATGTTCTTGACTCTATCTAATCTCCCCACTTTCAGTCACAGTAAGTCGCTAGTTCAGTAGCTCTATTGTTTGGCATAAATAGGCGCAAACCTGCTGTTCTTTTTATGTATCTAACCACTCTGAGTGAAGCTTTCATGTGGGATAGTTTTGGTGAGTGCATGTATTGACTAAGTACCTGAACTACAAAAGCTATGTCACCCCTGGTCATAGTTGACACGCCCCGAACCTACACCCTGGATGGGACTAGCACTCGAAAACACTTGTTGGCCCCAAACGAACCCATGGTCTAACTTATTTACTCAGCGGAAGACTTTTAAGCAAGAAGGAGAGAATCCAAATACAAAATAACTCAACAGTCTCAATACTAGACTTATAATAATTTAGAAATGAACATTTAACTTAGCCAAAATTGCAACTCAAAATCTAAACGTACGCCAATAACAAGATAATGACGAATGAACTAACATCTGACTGTCTATGAAGCCTCTAAAACAACTGAGATGGACGGCGTGACAAGACCCACAAAATCCTAATGAACTTACTAATACTGAAAGCGATAAAAGGGATCCTCTGAAAAGCAAGAAGGCTCACCACCAAACTCTTGTAACACCTCAGCAATCAGACCCGGAAAAAATAGTTTGTAGAACTCACTTGAAGCAGTGAACCACGATAGGGTTCACGGACCGTGATAGGAACCACGGTCCGTTGACCTGCCTTGTGGTGGGGAGTTGGACTCCACCAAGCCCATGAGTCAGACCACGGGACCCTTCACGGGCCGTGTTCTTGACAACAGACCGTGGTGGCATCCGTGAAGAGTGAGGCAGTTGCCTCCCCTAGACTAGCCCTCAAACACCCCTCGCCTAAGTAAGGACCACCGGGAGCTTCATGGTCCGTGCTCCTCACAACGGGTCATGAGGGCGTCTGTAAAAGCTTATTTAGTGAACCTCTTATCCTGAGTCCCCAGAACTCAACCTAAGTGAGGACCACGAGGACCTTCACATCCGTGGTCCCTCACAGCCGCGGTAAGGCTGGTGAGACAGAATCTCAAATACGTAGTCACCAAGTGAAGACCACAACCCACTTCACAGTCCGTGGTCCCTTTACAGTCCGTGAAAGTGGTCGTGGTCGGCCATGTGGGAAGTTTAAGTCAGGGGCCTTTTGGTCTTTTCCTATTTTGTTGGAACCCTGAACTACATTGTTTTAACCATAAACTACATGGTTTTTGTTAGTTTAAGCCTAGAAACATAACTAGCACTTACCTAAGTTAGATCTTTCATGAAAACTTAGAAATATTAGAACCTAGAGAGAAGAAAGAGGCGACATAAACCTAGTTCAAGAACGCAGAAAGCTGATTCCATTAGTTCCAATCCTAGAAACAAAAGATTTCTCCATGGAATTCGCCACCAGGTATGTGAGATTTCACTAGTGGGTTTCTTTCGCCCATTAAGTTCCTATATTTCAGTTAGATTCTTGATTCCCTTATCATGACTAGACCTAGGGTTTCTAGAACTTTAGTAAATTATCATGAACTTGCTATTTATATGTTCCAAATCATATTATCGTGTTATTACTTCATTTCTAACACGAATTTCAGAACCCTAACTATGTATTTCTTTAGTTATTGAATTACACATGCTAGGTCAGATATTTCAGTATTCAATTACACATGCCTCAGTTATGAATGGATCATTATCAAATTAATTATTGAATTTTCAATTTGCATGTCCGTTTGAGGTATCCAATGTAATAGAATAATCTACTCTTAATATATTAATCATTTATCACATTGGGAGTAGCATAAACCGAGTTTGACTAGGGTTCAGCATACCCAAATAGTCCCAGAACTATTAGCCACGTAGGTTGTAAGTCCCGTATGTGGACATCATTTTAGTCCAGATTATATACTTGCCTTATTGCTTGTTTTGTATTATGTTGTTCCAGCTTTATTTTTTCCCTAACGCTTAGTACCTTTCAAGTACTAACTCATACTCTGCGCTGCATCTTCTCGTGATGTAGGTTCCAGTTCTCAGCATCTAGATCACGATTAGATCGGTTCTCGATCTCCAATTCAGTAGAATTAGTGGTGAGTCCTCATTCTTTGAGGACAATAGTCATTATATCTTTTCAGTATTTCAGTCTTTTAGTTTCAGTCTTGCTAGATTTAGCTGGGGCATGTCCCAACACTTCTAGTCAGTTTAGAGGCTTATTTCAGAAATAGTTAGATTCAACTTTGTCTTTCGAGTTGATAATTCTTTTGTCTCAAACTCTCAGATTTGATATTCTGATTTAGTATATGGGAATTCCCCATCATTTCAAATTTACATATTATTAGCTTCCGCATATGTTTTATTTCTCATTCTATCTTTAGTATGCTCATAATTATGCTAGCAGGGTTAGCTTGGAGTCACTTGTGATCCTAGGTCTCGTGTCCACATCTCCGGAGTAGCTTGGGCGTGAAAAATTTGGTATCAGAGCACTAGGTTTAAAGTTCCTATGATGTTTAAAAAAGCCACACTAAGTAGAGTCATTTTCATGGGTGTGAGGTGCACCAGATCTAATGAGGAGGAGGCTACAAAGTGTTTTACGAAAAAACTTCATTTTCTTGTTACTCTTATCGTGCATAAGGTATGATCCAATTCCATTCTAACTCAACATTATACGTTTCAGGTCATGCCTCTTCGTAGAGATAATGCCAGGAATGCGAATGCCAGGAACGCAAATGCAACTCCTCCAGTCCCTATGAAAGAAGTCTCGAATGCAGAGTTCATGAACGCCATTCTGATGTTTGATCAGAATGTGTCCAACCATAAGAATCGTCGGGTTCCAGTTCCTCTAAATGCTAATGTTTGGTTAGTTGCAGGTAGAGTTCGAATTTTTGTTAGGATGAATCTGCTAAAGTTCTTAGGATTTCAAGTTGGAGAAGATCCCCAAAACTTTGTTAATGAGGTCAAGAAGATATTTGAAGTGATGCAAGTAATAGGGAATGATCGGATTGAGTTAGCATCTTACCAACTTAAGGATGTGGCTCATATCTAGTATACTCAATGGAAGGAGAACAGTGGAACAGATGCATTTACTATCACTTGGGTTTCCTTTAGTGAAAATTTTCTTGGCAGGTTCTTCCAAGGGAGCTAAGACAGGCAAAAGCTCAGAAATTCATGAACTTAGGGAAATGTAACATGACAGTCCAAGAGTATGGGCTCAAGTTCACCCAACTCTCCAGGTCTTCTCCTCACATTGTGGCTGATTCTACGGCCCAAATGAAAACATTTCTATACGAAGTATCAGGCTTGGTGAAAATAGAGTGCATAAATGTTGTGTTACTGGGATATATGAACATATCTAGGCTCATGACTCATGCTCAACAGTTTGTGGGTGATAAGTTTAAGGAACAAGCTATGAAGAACAAGAAGGCTAAGACCAGAAACTAGAGTATTCTAGCAGAAATAGATGGTGGAAATCGTTGGCAGGATCAGCAGAAATTTTCAGCTCCAACATCTTCATCAGCTAGTATTTCATCCTCCAAGTTAAGACAATATCAGAAAGGTATGGCATCAAGCTATAAGTCTCAGGGAAGTGTTTGAGGTACGAAAACCTACCCAACTTGTCCTAAGTGTGGTAAAAACCATCCGGGCGAGTGCCTTAGAGGAAAGGAAAAATGCTTTGGATGTGGTCAGTCTGGTCACAGGTTGAGTGATTTTCCTTCCAAACAAGGTCAAGGAGGTAGCAGTGGTATATCTCATTCCACAACTTCAGCAGCACTAGCAAGTCGCCTGAATTATCAGGGTAACTCATCTGGTACAAGTGGCGGACAGTGCCAAAATAGGCTTTATGCTCTTTAGGCTCGCCAAGATTAGAAATATTCACGTCATGTTGTCACTGGTACCTTACGAGTCTTTGATATCAATGTTTATGCTTTGTTAGATCCATGGGCTAATCTATCCTTATTAACTACTTATATAGTAGTCAAGTTTGATGTTAGTAAAAAAAACTCTCTCAAAGCCTTTCTTAGTCTCTACTCCAATCAGTGACGTATTTATAGCTAGACGGCTATAAAAAAAATTCCCTTTCACAGTCTCCTAAAAATTCACCTCAGCAAATCTTGTAGAATAGAAATAGTAGACTTCGATGTCATTCTAGGCACTAATTAGTTACATTTCAGTTATGCCTAAGTAAATTGTAGAACTAGTATTGTTCATTTTCAATTTCTAGACGAACCAATCTTAAAATGGAAGGATAGTAGCTTAGCGACTATGGTTCGATTCATTTCTTACCTTAAGGCAGAAAAATAATTTTCAAAGGTTAGCTCTATCATCTAGTTCAGGTTAAGCATTCAAGTTTCCAAACCTCTACTCGTGAGTCATTTCTAGTGGTTAATGAGTTTACAAAAGTATTTATAGAAGACGTTCCCAGATATTGCATTTTAACCCCTCTATTCTAGCGTGTGTCTACCCTTTTGGGTTTAAAATTATTAGAGGTCGCAAACTTTTGTCGTTCCATGAAAGATTCGTGTTGCTAGTGAGCGTTCTAAAGTGGCAGTGTGAGGCGACCGAGCTTCAATCGATCGAGGACGAAGGAGTTGTAAATTGGTATCTATTGTAATGAACCAAACAGTCGTTATTTAGAAGGCCTTAAGGAGGCGCGGAAATTTCAAACACTGTCCCGCTACAGTGGGACCCGCTGCATGGAGCCGCTGTTGCGGCAACTTACCCCGCTAAAGCGAAATTGGTGAGGCAGAATCGTAATTTTGAGAAATCCTTATTTTTTCATCTTTCTAAATACCCTAATAAGTCTTAGATTACCCTAGAAACCGCATAAAAATTATTTCAAGTTGAGAAAAAAAGGAGAAGGAGATTTCTAGCATAGAGATGGTGGAATCTTGTGAGTTGATGACCAAATTCACCGTAGCGAATCTAGAAAAACTAGAAAACGGAATCAAAACCTATTAAAATTTATTGGCACCCAGGTAGGTTAGGCTTTTATGTTGAGTAGTCATAAATCCATGCTTACCATGTAATCATATGAATTTAACAGTATGAGGCATGTCTAAACCTTCGTTTACCAAGTAAATTTCGTGAAAGTTGCTATAATTCAATGCTCATGGGGTTAGTGTTGTGTTGAGACAGTCATCAGTCGAGGTTCTTATTTTGTGTTCTTGAATGGGTTTATTGTTAGGTTATGGTATAATGGTGACAAGGAGTTGTAGTCAGGGTAAAGAAAACTAGTATATGTGATGAAGAACTAGCATTTGAAATTGTGTAATTCCGTAAGAAGAAATCGAGGGAACCCATATGTAATTAAGTATGTGACCAGGTGATGTTTGTGATTCTGTGATGGCGTGTATATCACGTGTTTTGCTTCGTTGTGATACTTGTATATATATGCATGTTGAAACAATGGTCTTAGATGTCGAAACGAGATATGTGAATATTGATATAATGAAATCATGACTTGAATGTATGATCTTGATGTGTTATTGGGATCGGCTACCACGTTTCAGCACTCTAACTTGGATCGGATTGCCACATTCTGGCATACTAACTGGGATCGGCTGCCACATTTTGGCACTCTAACTGGTATTGATTGCCATGTTCTGGCATAAAACTTTTTTCGGATTTCCACGTTCTGGCATGCTAACAGTTTGACTATGGGTCCCATGAGAGGGCCAACTACTTGTGAAAAATTTCGTGAGGTGTGTATATGTATCTACGTGGTGGGGGTTTAAGTTATGATCTATGGAATCTTAAGTGTGGTAGTGTTACTCGTAGTATACAATGCGGTTAGTATGTTTAAGCTATAATCTATGGGAATCTTAAGTGTGGTAGTGTTCCTCGTAGTGTACATGCGGTTAGTATGTTTAAGCTATGATCTATTGGAATCTTAAGTATGGTAGTGTTACTCGTAGTATACAATGTGGTTAGTATGTTTAAACTATGATCTATTAAAATATTAAGTGTGTTAGTGTTACTTGTAGTATACAAGGTGGTTAGCGTATTTAGGTTGTAACCTCGTAAGAAAGAGATAGTGGTAATTGGAAGGTGTTCTAAGTAAAGGCTAATGGCGGAGAAGCGAAGGTTCTATACCTGATCGTTTATTGTTCTGTTCATATTTTACGAGGTAGGCATTGGGTTGACCGATGATACCTACAAGTATGTGTGGTTGTACTGGTACTCTTTCTATGTCTTTTTTTACATAGTCTGAATGCAGGATTGGTGACATTTCATTAGGTGAAGACGAACAGATCCTCCAATAGCTTTAATTCTTCCTTCCGCTAGGTGGGAGTTGTGTCCTTTATTAAATTGCTATCCTGGTGTAATTCTTAGTGGCTCTTGTACTTGTCAGACTAGGTCCTTGGGGATTGGTAAACTATTTTTTGTATAATATAGAAAAGTTGTATTTCGAGTGGGTTAATTCTTAAACTTCCTTAACTTGCCTTCATTTTCTTTAAAGTTCTGCATGTTTCCTAGTTGTTATGTTTTGATGGTTCTCCTACGTAAGTGTTAGAGTAGGTGTCCGCACGGCCCGGTGGGTTGGATCGTGACAAAAATAATATTTAGTTTGTTACTTTGATGATGTTGAGAATAATAGTTAGAGATATTTGAAAATTTACGGAGCTCCAATCGAGGATGGAATTAATGACATTAATATTTACTTAGAAAGCCTCTACTTGTGCTAAATAATAAATTAAAATATTTCAACTTATTACTAAGCTTGGACTTGTGATCTTATTTTTTCCTTTGATTTTCTTGTCATTTAATTCTATCCTAGTTAAAAGAAAATTTTCTTTTCTTTTCTTTTTTAGTCGCTCCAAATGAATATTATTGCTCTCTATAATATTATTAGGTTTTATGTATGTCAAAGCATATGTTTTTTTTTTATAAAAAATAATTATTGAAGTATGTGGTATCATATAATAAAAGGTTCATAAAAAGATTCTTCTAGAGTAATATTTTATGTTTTTCTTTTTATCTAATAATTAAGAATTTCAAATTTGAATTGAATAAAATATTTAATGTGACATGGAATGTCAACTAGGAGGGAAGAAATCCTTTGTTTTATTCAATCTATTTAGAAAATAATAATAATAAAAATAACATATTCAATGATTTTACAATTTTATAAAAAAAATCAATAATTTCATAAACATAAATAAATATTCAAGGAATTAAATCAAAGACTCTCCGAATGAAAAGGTATTACTCATTTACTTACTTAGATAGAGAATTAATTGGTTATCTTGCAAATAATAATTACTCCTATTACTCTAGAAATATTCTCATATTTTTTATTTGAAAAATCAATTTAATTTAAACAAAAATATATATCTTAAAATATTAATCAATATTAATATAATTTAATTCTCAAAACACAAAAGAAAAAAACCGGGGGTTCATACTTAGTAAGCATTTGATCATGTACATTATTATTTTTAACATTATCTCTTTCGTCACTGCAACGAATCACAAGGTGAATTCTACATAAAAGGGAGGCAAAATTATAATAAAATTACAAACATGACTATAACTTTATTAGTCTATTCTTTAGAACTATAATAAAAAAATCTTTTGAATTGTAATATAATGTTTGAAATATGAAAGGCAAGACTTGAGAGTCTCCAAATGAAAAAATAAATAAAATTACACAGGTACTTATAGTCTGTTAAAATTTTAAACTTTAGTTCAAGAAAAAAATACGGCATTCTTAGTGAAATAAATTCTTCACTGTACAACCCTCTAAATTGTTGTTCACTAGGTTTTGAACCATTATAAAAAAAAGTATAAAGTTTCGATGATAGTTAAGATTTCAAGTAGGCCCACAAGAAGTTGAATTTTCACTTTAAACATGACAACGAATCATGAAATGAGATTAAAAGCATCACACATTTTTTACAGTCTTAGTAGGAAGAGTTTCTCAATAGAAGGTTTAGATATACGTTAGATTACTTGAAGAAATTATTATTTGAATTTAAATTTTAAAATTGTCGGATTGAGTAATGATGTAGATGAAAAAATATTTTACTACAGTTTGATAGAAGTGAGGAACAAATTATCATTTTTAGATTTTATATGAATATTTATAGGATCAAATGATTTGTGTAGTGAAAAAATATATTTGAAATAAAAGTTTGGACTTATTTTTAATGTAGAAATCCCTATTAGAGAAAAACTCTCACTCGATAAAATCTTTATATTACTATTCACTAGGTTATGAACACGTAGCAAAGAAGTACAAAGTTTTGAAGCGAGTTCGTAATTCAAGTGGGCATACACGAAATTTTATTTTCACCTTAAACATAGATAAATCGTGAAATTATAGATATCATTAATTTTTTCCATGTTATAGTATGAAAAATTGATCTATTAAAGAATTTATCTATATGATGGGTTACTCGAAGAATTCGATATTTGCATTTGATTTGATGGCTGAAAATTTCACAGTTATAGGATTGGGTAATGATATATGTAAAAATATATTTGATTATGATTTGATAGAAGTGAAGGCCAAAATAGCATTACAGGACTGTTGGAAAAGTTTCACTAGTCGAAATGATTTATGGATTTTAAAAAATTCTGAAAAAGAAGAATGGAAGAGTCATGGAATTCGTATTCCTTCACAGTGGAAAGATGTAGAAGATCTATTGAAACCAAAATATGGTCCTTCTCAAGAATTCTGCGATTCTCGTGATGCGAGATTATATTTACTACAATGAAAAATAATATTTTATTTTGTTACTTTTATGATGTTGGAAAAGTTAGTTGGAGATACTTAGAAATTCTGGAGCTCCAGTAGAGGATGAAATTAATGGCATTGATATTTACGTAGAAAGCCTCTACTTATGCTAATAAAAATAAATAAAAGTATTTCAATGCTTATTACTAAGTTTGGACTTGTGATCTTATTTTTTCCCTTTGATTTGCTTGTTATATAATTCTACCAATTTAAAAGACATTTTTTTTCCTTTAAAATGAATATTATTGCTCTCTATATTATAATATTATAATATTAGGCTTTATTTATGTCAAAGCATATGTTCTTTTAATTTGTTTGTAAAGTATGTTTTATCAAATAATAAAAAGTTCATGCAAAAATTCTTGTAGAATGGTAATATTTTTTTTTTCTTCCTAATAATTAAGAATTTCAAATCAAAATTAAATAAAATATTTAATATGACATGGAATGTCAACTAGGACAGAAGAAATATTTTGCAATGTTTAATATATAATAATGATATTAATAATAATATTAATAATAATAATGATAATTGTAATAATAATAGTAATAATAATAATAATAATAACAACAACAGTTGAGTGACTTTGAAATTCTAAAAATAATGTAATAAAAATTGATTGAGAAAAACATAAAAATAAATAACCATTCAAGGAATTAACTCAAAGACTCTCCAAATAAAAAAAATTACTCATTTACTCTTAAAGATAGGAAATAATTGGTTTTCTTGCAAATGATAATTACTTGATAGAAAATATTCTCATATTACGTATTTAGAAAATCAATTTAATTTAAATAAAAATATGTATCTTAAAATATTAATCATAATTAATATAATTCAATCCTTAAAACACAAAAGAAAAAAAACTGAGGGACCATAATTAGTAAACATTTGATCATATAAATTAAAGTAGATATTACATATTTTGTTGAAAAATTATATATTCACAACATAGAATATTGTAATCCTCTCTCGGATATATTCTTATTTTTCTCTCGGATACATCCACCCCCTCTCGGATACATAAATATCCCCTCTTGGATACATCCCTCCCATGAAGTTATATATATATATATATATATATATATATATATATATATATATATATATTATATATATATATATGATTAGTAATGTATTAGACAATCAAGGAATGTATTCGAGAGCAATGAAAAATTTGAGATTTTTGTAATTGAGGAAACTTCTGGGATAGGATATAATTAGCCTCTAAATATATGAGATTTTTGTGCTTTATACTATTTTTTTTTATAGTAAACAATTTCAATATACTACTTAATAATCTTTTTCAAATGTTCATACGACAAAAATGCGTCATTTACAATCCAAATTGAGAAAGTTGAATTCCAAAAAAATCTATGCAGCAAGAAAATAGAGAATTGCATTAGATTATTAAAACATTTCGCATTCGAGGAATATATAAAATGTTGATATCTTTCAAAAAGTTCATCAATTTTCATCTTTTTTCGCAAGTGGTATCTATTTTCTACAATATTATCATCTTCTTTTTGTAATATATTTGTACCATAAGCTTTGCATAGGATAAAATACTAATCATTGATCAACCAACTTGTAAAGATCGATTCAAAGCCTTTCAAATCTCTACTCCTTCAACTTATGTATAATGTGTTTGTAGTTTGCTTTATCGGTGAATTTTGTGATACATTTCATTATTGTCTTCGATAATAAAAATACTTCTATTTATTTTGGTATTAATATTGAAAATATTTATTAAAAACTTGATTTCTAACTTCCACAACAATAAAAACAATCATGAAACCAAATTTATTTCTTTATACAATAACAATTATCATAATATTATATTCTAAATATTAAAAATATTTATTAGTATATTGATTTCTAACTCCATAAAAATAAAAACAATCATGAAAGCAATTTTATTTCTAAGCAACCTTTCTATTTCAAGCTTATGTGAGGTAGACTTTCCCACTTTAAACAATATGTTCCTATTTATATATTCAAAGAAAAGTTGGTAAGACACACTGCAAAATCCATTCAAAACATCAAAGAGATTACCATCCTCATGGTCATACTACAGAAGAATGGAAATTTTGTTTAGTCTTGTACTTAATAAAAATGAATGGAGGTCCAATTCAAAGAGACAAAAATTATATTGGATACGTCCTGTTTCTAGGATGAAATAACAAAATATACTATATAAATTTTCCCCGTTAAATAGTCAAACCTTGTTCATTCTTTTAGTTACGTAATTTATATATCTTTAAATTAGTTAAAAAATATTGATACATCATTTTAAAGATTATTTTAATAATTAAGATACGAATTTAGTGATCATATTATGTAACAAATATTAAAAATATGTTTACGAAATAATTCTTTGAAGTATTTTTAGGAACAAAAATATTAACTATTCAAACACATATTATTTTAAATTAGTTCAAAATTTTCTTTCAAAAACATATCAAAGCAAGCTTAGCATTTATTATTGTTTGTAAAAACATAATTAATATAAACTCTTCATTTTAACACAATTATAAAAATATCTCTAGGGGTCAATTTTAAAAGTAAAGACATGTATGGAATCTTCTAGATTTTTATTTTGGCCATTAATTATACAATTATTATTTCACCCTTAAATAATATAAAAATTACGAAAATACCATTGTTTAACAGATATTTTTGGTTTAATGAAAATTTCACACTACAAAAAAAAAAAGAAAAAAATCTATAGAAAATGTGGGTCCAAATAAAATGTCACATCATTAGGATACACATGTCATTTAAGAAATGATATTTGGTTGTATTGTTATTTATAAATCTATTACCACTTTTTTGATGTCATAACATAAACACAAACATTCTAGAATATTTATAAAATAACAAAATTGCCCTTGGTCGTCCTCAACTTGGTTCTTCTATATAATAAAAATATTTATCTTTTCCATTACTGCAAAGCAATACGGGATGAATTCAAGATGAAAGGTAGGTGAAATTATGATAAAATTACACACATGACTATAATTTATTATTCTATTATTTACAACTCAATTGAGAATTTTTTTTTTGGATAGTAATGTAATGTTCAAAATAAGAAAGACATGACTTAAGAATCTGCAAATGAAAAAATAATTACTCATGTACTTCGGGTCTATTATAATTTTCTGTAACATCTCGTAACTTAAAACAACTAAGTTTAAGCTAAGAGACCAAGAATAATCAATTTTGGAAATAAGTAGGGAAATCTGAAAAATTTCCAAATTTGAAAAGTGAGTTTTGGTCATTTTAAAACGGTCATAACTTCCAGATCAAGCAAAGTTAAGCTGATTTCTTTACATGGATAGAAAGATCTTGGAAATATCTTTCCAAAGTCACTAAGTTTGTGAAATTTCGAGGTCGTATGAGTGAGATATGACTTTTGGAAGTTGGATGTTGGACAGAGGAAAGTCCAATCCGGATTTATCAAGGGTGTTTTAGTCTTTTCCTTACCCAATTATTTAATTTCATTTTTGGGTAATAAGTTGGGGTCCAAGCTGATCCATTCAGTTTACGCATTTAGAAAACAAGTTAGGGTTTTAAGAAAAGAGAAAAGAAGAGGAGAAAAGAAGAGAAAGGAGAAGAAGAAGCAAGAACGCCAAGAATTATTGCATAGATTTCGTCGGGGGTGATCCCTACAGAGGTATGTGAGATCATTAGGTGTTGGATACTTTCATCCACACCCCAATTGTATTCATTACAACAAATTAGAGTTTATTTGAATGAAAATCTTAAAGTTCTTGATGAAAAATGTGAAGTTCTTGTTGGTTGAATTGTAATTGATCTTTAGTAGCTTTGATTCAAGTTTCCAGACTGTATTTGGGTCTAATATATTAGGTAACGAGGTATTTAGGGATCCTAAGAGATTGGGTTTGGATCTATGGAAGTTTAGGAGGTTTAGAGATGAAAAATGGAGAAGAAAAGACTAAAGGTCCCATCAGATACCCCTTGGGGCGCCGCGCCTGCCAGAGCGCCTTAGGGCAGCCTCTGTCTAACAGGCCCTGGTGCGCCGCGCCTCTAAAAGTGCCCCAAACCAGTTTCTGTCAGACAGTCCCTTGCGCCCCGCGCCTCTCAAAGCGCCACGACCCCTTAGAGACCCGGTTCTTTCCCTATCGCTCCGTACTAGTTCTTAAGTGATGTACCTACCACTCCTAGTTGATTCCAACACATTAAAGTACATCTAAATATCATTAAATCATCCATAAACTTGAGATCATGATCCTTGAATCCATAATCCAATTCAAGGAAAGTTAAGATCAAAGTCAAGGAAGTTAAGAGTCAAGTCTAAAACTTAAGAAGCAAGTCAAAGTAAGTTCATAAAGCATTCAAGAGTCTTAAACAAAAATTTTAACTTTGTTTTAAGGTTAAGAGTTGAGTTAAATTCTCAAATGCTATAAGAGAACTAAGTATTTCCTAAGAGTTAAGTTTCGAGTTTGCAAAAGGCATAAAGTTGAGTTCATTTCTCAAGAGTTATAAGGGAACTAAGTAGTACCTCAGAGCTTAAACTAAAATGTTTTCAAACGTTTGAGAAAGAAAGGAAGCTAGACTTCAACAGAGCCTGTGTCTAGTTTAATAGAAGAAAGAAGAAACTATGATTTCCAAGAGAGCTTTTCTAAAAGCTAAGTTTTGAGCACTAATCTCAAATCAGTATATTTTTAAAAACATAGGAGCCAATATATTTTTGGGAGTAGTATTGAGCAACGATATGGGGGAGAGTTCTGATAACTCACAGCCCCCATAAACCTTGTAGCCATCATAGGTAGAAAAGGGTCATACTTTTTAGATGATTTCTTTTCATAGTTTACTAGTGGATCCATTAGGTAGTTCAGGTCCTATACTCTGGCAAAGTTAGGATGGCCGGACAGCGTGAACTTGGTAACGTTGTATCATCACCGTAGCTCTTAAGTGATGGTTATCGGTTAGAGAAGCTCCCACAACAGTATTGTATTTTCATATACATCAGTTATTGTATTTTCATATACACCAGTTATTATAGTTTTATATACATCTCAGATATTATTGTATACTTGTATACATTCAGAGATTTCAACATGTTTTCATTCAGCATTTCTTTATATTGCAATTACTTTTAAACTGTGTTATTGAATAAGAGTAGTAGATCATTAGTTGAGCAGAGCCAAGGTAAGTGTTCATTCTTACTCCATTTCAAGCCTATGTGTTGTTTAGCTTTCCAACTTGCGTATTTGTACATTTAACATATTGATGCCACTCGGCCTGCATCGTATCATGATGCAGACGGAAGTAACGAGGATCGATATCCAGCTCACCGTTTATCCAATTGAGCACTCCAGAGTCAATTGGTGAGCCTCCTTGCATTTCGGAGGACATTTAGTAGATTTTAGGATGTTGTGGGGTCTGTCCAAACATCAATCTCAGTCATTTTAGAGGCTTCGTAGACAGTTAGTAGTTTAGTTTGGAGTTTTTTCTTGTTGAGACTTAAGTGCCATTTTGGCCAGATTGTTATATAAAGTGTTTCTTTGACTATGTTTTATCTCTTGAGTTAAGTAAGCCAGGACAACGGTTCACTTGGGGGACAACAACGGTCTTCGAATGCCGGCCACGTCCAGGATGTAGGCTCCAGGCGTGATAAACTTTGTATCATATCCCAGAGTTCAAGAGTCCTAGGGATTCTATGAACTCGTGTCTGTAGAGTCTTAGTCATCGGTGTGAAGCGCGCCACATCTATGATTAGGAGGCTACAACATTTAGGAATGTTTCACTTCTTTAATTTCCTTTTCGTGCGTAAGGTTTATCTCTAAAAGTATCTCTCTAATTTGTGCTTACACGTATTTTCATACCATCATGCCTCCATGAAGAGCAGTTAGAGGTCGACCAGCCCGAAGAAATGTTAAGGAACAAGAGGTCCCAAATGCACCGGATGTGCAACCCCAAGGAGAGGTTACAAATGCTGAATTTCAGGAAGCTATCTGGATGCTAAGTCAGGTAGTAACCAATCAAGTCGGGCAACAGAGAGAAGCTCGACAACAAGGGGCTGACACCTCGAGGGTTCGTGAATTTCTAGGAATGAATCCTCCAAGTTTTACCGGATCAAGCACTACTGAGGATCCGGAGAACTTTGTGGAAGAGTTGAAGAAAGTGTTTGAGGTAATTCATGTGGTTGATGTTGAGAGAGTTGAATTAGCCGCATACCAACTGAAGAGTGTGTCTAGGAATTGGTTCAACCAATAGAAGGGAGGCAGAGCTGAGGATGCACAACATACAAATGGGGCTTGCTTCGAAGAAGCCTTCTTGGGAGGTTCTTTCCTCGAGAGCTGAAGGAAGCCAAGGTAAGTGAGTTTCTTATTCTGAAATAGGACTCCTTGGGTGTGCACGAGTATGGGATAAAGTTCACCCAATTGTCCCACTATGCTCCGTAAATGGTGAAGGACATGAGGAGCAGAATGAGTTTATTTGTTGCTGCTTTGGGTCGTGCATCAAGCAAGAAGGGCAGGGCTGCAATGTTGATTAGCGACATGGACATATTCAGGCTAATGGTTTATGTGCAACAAGTTGAAGAGGAAAAGATGAGGGATAGAGAAGACTAGAGGAACAAGAAATCCAAGACTGGGAATGAGTCTGGGCAGCAGAAAGGTGGTTCGAGCCGATCAAAATTTCAGAAACAGAAAGGGCATGCACCATCATTTGCTAGTGCACCTGCGCCCAGAGACAAAGTTGAGCATCATGGTCAGAACTCCTGAGCTAGACCTGCATATTTACATGGTAGTGTGGCGCAAGGAGGTAGTAAGCCTCCTGCCTGCGCCAGGTGTGGTAGGAACCACTCTGGCATCTGTCGCGAAGGCTCTGCGGGTTATTTCAAGTGCGGTCAGACCGGGCATTTCACGAGGGAATGTCCAAAGCGGTAGTAATGGGGGAAATAGAGCTCAGTCTTCATCAGATGATCCACAAGACAGAGTTGCACCTAGGGGAGCTGCTTCTGGTACTGGCGGAGGAACAAACCGCTTGTATACTCTCAATAATCGCTAAGGATAAGAGAATTCACCAGATGTTGTCACTGGTATGATTCGAGTCTTTAACTTCACTGTTTATGCATTATTTGTCCAGGGGAGAGTTTATCTTTTGTAACTCCGTATGTTGCTATGAACTTTGAGAATATCCCTGAACAACTTAGCGAACCATTTAGTGTTTCCACACCTGTTGGTGAATCCATTCTAAGAGAAAGAGTTTATCGTGATTGTCATGTTTTCGTCAGTCACAAGAGTACCATGGCTGATTTAATAGAGTTAGACATGGTAGACTTTGATGACATTCTAGGTATGGACTGGCTCCATGCCTGTTATGCATCAATAGATTGCAGAATTCGAGTTGTCAAGTATCAGATTCCTAATGAGCTAGTTATAGAGTGGAGTAGTAGTTCAGCAGTACCTAAGGGTCATTTCATTTCGTACCTAAAGGAAAGAATGTTAGTTTCTAAGGGGTGTGTCTATCATTTAGTATGAGTTAATGACTCAAGTGTTGAGGTACCTTCCCTTCAGTCAGTTCCTATAGTCAGTCAGTTTCAAGAAGTCATTCCTGATGATCTATCCAGAGTCCTCCCGAAAGAGAGATAGACTTTTGGCATAGACATCATCCCAGATACTCGTCCTATCTCCATTCCGCCATACATAATGGAACCAGGAGAGTTAAAAGAGCTAAAAGAAAAATTGAAAGACTTGTTAGATAAAGGCTTCGTTCGACCAAGCGTCTTACCTTGGGGTGCTCCAGTCTTGTTAGTGAGAAAGAAAGATGTGTCCCTTAGGATGTGTATAGACTTTCGCCAATTGAATAAGGTGACCATAAAGAATAAATATCCTCTTCAAAGAATAGATGATCTTTTATATCAACTTCAGGGTGGTTCTTGCTGTTCTAAGATTGACCTCATAGCAGCCTATCATCAGTTGAAAGTAAGGGAATTGCTGTTCCAAGATTGACCTCATATCAGGCTATCATCAGTTGAAAGTAAGGGAATGTGATATTCCCAAGACAACTTTTAGGACAAGGTATGGGCATTATGAATTTCTGGTTATGTCCTTTGGTTTGACAAATGCACCTGCAGCGTTCATGGATCTTGTGAACACAGTCTTCAAACCTTATTTAGATCTGTTTGTCATCGTCTTCATTGATGACATATTTATTTATTCAAGGAATGAAGAAGATCATGCTATTCACCTAAGGATTGTTCTCCAGACATTGAGAGATAAGGAGCTATATGCCAAGTTCTCCAAGTGTGAGTTTTGGCTTAAGTCGGTGGCATTCTTAGGCCACATTGTTTTTGGGGAAGGGATTAGATTTGACTCTCAGAAGATATAAGCAGTTCAAAGTTGGCCAAGACCCACATCTCCAATAGATATTAGGAGTTTCTTGGGCTTGGCTGGCTACTATAAGAGATTTGTTGAAGGGTTCTCATCTATCTCGTCTCCTTTGACCAAGCTAACTCAGAAGACAGTCAAGTTTCAATGGTCTGAAACTTGTGAGAAAAACTTTCAGGAGTCGAAAAGGAGATTGACTACCGCTCCAGTTTTGACCTTACCAGAGGGTACTCAAGGTTTCGTGGTGTATTGTGATGCATCAAGAGTTGGCTTAGGCTGTGTATTGATGCAGAATGGCAAGGTTATAACATATGTCTCCATACAGTTGAAGGTTCATGAGAAGAATTATCCAACTCATGACTTAGAATTGGCTACAATAGTGTTTGCTTTGAAGATATGGCGCCACTACTTGTATGGTGTTCATGTTGATATATTCACTTATCACAAGAGCCTCCAATATGTGTTCACCCAGAATGAGCTCAACCTCAGACAGAGAAGGTGGTCGGAATTACTCAAGACTTATGCCATGAGTATTCTTTACAACCCAGGTAAGGCTAATGTGGTTGTTGATGCCTTAAGAAGGTTGTCCATGGGTAGTACCGCCCATGTTGAAGAAGAAAAGAGAGAGTTAGGTAAATATGTGCACAAAGTTGCATGAGAGTCAGACTTATGGATTCCACAGAATGAGGCATAGTGGTGACCAATGGGGCTGAATCATATTTAGTGTCAGAGGTGAAAGAGAAGCAAGACCAAGACCCTATTTTGCTTAATTTGAAGGCAAGTGTCCATAACCAAAGAGTATTGGATTTTGAACAAAGAGGAGATGGTGTGCTGAAGTACCAAGGCACATTATGTGTACCTAAGGTGGATGGACTCCAAGAGAGGGTTTTAGAGGAGACTCATAGATCCAGATATTCCATTCATCGGGGTTCCACCAAGATGTACCGCGATTTGAGAGAGGTATATTAGTGTGAAGGCATGAAGAGAGATATTGCTGAGTTTGCTTCCAAGTGTTCAAATTGTCAGCAAGTGAAAGTGGAGCACCAAAGGCATGGAGGTTTGACTTAGAATATAGAACTTCTGGAATGGAAGTGGGATATGATTAATATGGGCTTCATCACGGGCTTGCCAAGATCTCAAAGGCAGCATGATTCTATTTGGGTGATTGTTGACAGGATGACAAAGTCAACCCATTTCTTGCCAATAAAGATGACTTATACGGCCGAGAATTATGCTAAGTTGTACCTTCAAGAAGTGGTAAGACTGCACGGGGTTCTAGTCTCCATTATTTTAGATAGAGGTGCTAAGTAAAATGCACAGCTTTGGAAATCTTTCCAGAAAGGTTTGGGTTCAAAGGTGAACTTAAGCACTGTTTTTCATCCTCATACGGATGGACAAGCAGAACATGCTATCCAGACCTTAGAAGATATACTGAGAGCTTGTGTGATCGACTTCAAAGGGAATTGGGATGGTCACATACCTCTCATTGAGTTCGCTTACAACAATAGTTACCATCCGATAATCCAAATGGCTCCTTATGAAACTCTTTATGGGAGAAGATGCAAATCTCCTATTGGGTGGTTCGAAGTTGGTGAAGAAGGTTTGATAGGACCAGATCTAGTTCACCAAGCTATGGAGAAGTTGAAAGTAATTCAAGAGAGATTGAAGACGACCTAAAGTCGCCAAAAATCCTACACAGATGTTAGGAGAAGGCCATTAGAGTTTGAGGTGGATGATTGGATGTATCTTAAGGTTTCACCCATGAAGGGTGTTATGAGGTTTGGTAAGAAGGGGAAACTTAGTCCCGGTATATCGGTTCTTGCAGAATCTCCAAGAGAGTGGGTAATGTGGCTTATAAGTTGGAGCTACCCCAAGAGTTAGCAGCGGTTCATCCGGTATTCCATATTTCTATGTTGAAGAAGTGCTTGGGTGATCCTTCATTGATAGTACCAACAGAGAATATTGAGACTAATGATAACATATCCTATGAGGAAGTTCCAGTTGAGATTTTGGATCATCAAGTTCGCAAGATGAGGAAAAAAGAAGTTGCTTCAGTCAAGGTCCTTTGGAGGAACCAATTCGTTGAAGAAGTGACTTGGGAAGCTGAGAAAGATATGAAGAAGATATATCCACATCTCTTTGAAACCAGAGAGAATGCAGATCAAGGTACTAAATTCTGTTCTTAGCACTTATAAGACTATGTGTAAGCATGTTATTACTTACTTTTGTTTGTTGAGTGCTAAAATGGTGTTACTACCCTTAGCTTAGTGAAAGAGTTCTCATTCGAGGACGAATGTTTCCAAGGAGGAGATATTGTAAGATCTCGTAACATGAAACAACTTAGTTTAAGATAGTAGACTAAGAATAATCATTTTTGGAAATAAGTAGGGAAATCAGGAAAATTTCCAGATTTTAAAAGTGAGTTTTAGTCATTTTCAAATGACAATAACTTCCAGCTCAGGAGGAGTTATGGAAAGCTCTTGGGAAGATTCTTCCAACGGTGCAGAGTTGGCAAACTTTCGAGGTCGTATGAGGGATATATGACTTTCAGAAGTTAGGTTGTTGGATAGAGGAAAGTCCAATCCGGATTTATTAAGGGTGTTTTAGTCCTTTCCTTACCCAATTATTTGATTTTGTTTTTGGGTAATAAGTTGGGGTCCAAGCTGATCTTATTCAGTTTACGCATTTAGAAAACAACTTAGGGTTTTGAGAGAAGAGAAAAAAAGAGGAGAAAAGAGGAGAAAGGAGAAGAAAAAGCAAGAATGCCAAGAATCGTTCGATGGATTTCGTCGGGGGTGATCCCTATCAAGGTATGTGAGATCATTCGATGTTGGTTTCTTTCAACCATACCCCAATTTGATTCAATAAAAGCAAATTAGAGTTTATTTGAATGAAAATCTTGAAGTTCTTGATGCAAAGTGTGAAGTTCTTGTTGGTTGAATTGTAGTCGATCTCTAGTAGTTTTTATTCATGTTTTCGTATTGTTTTCGAGTTTGGGTAATGAGGTATTTAGGGATACTAAGTGTTTGGGTGGGATCCCTGGAAGTTTAGGAGGTTTAGAGATGAAAAATGGAGAAGAAAAGACTAAAGGTACCGTCAGATACCCCTTCGGGCGCCGCGCCTTCCAGAGCGCCTCAGGGCAGCCTCTGTCTAACAGGCCCTGACGCGCTGCGCCTCTAAAAGTGCCCCAGACCAGTTTCTGTCAGACAGGCCCTAGCGCCCCGTGCCTCTCAAAGCGCGACGACCCCTTAGAGACCCCGTTCTTTCCCTATCCCTCCGTACTAGTTCTTAAGTGATGTACCTACCATTCCTAGTTGATTTCAACACTCTAAAGTACATATAAACATCATGAAATCATCCAAAATCATGAGATCATGATCCTTTAATTCATAATCCAATTCAAGTAAAGTTAAGATCAAAGTCAAGGAAGTTAAGAGTCAAGTCTAAAAGTTAAGAAGCAAGTCAAAGTAAGTTCATAAATCATTCAAGAGTCTTAAACAAAAAATTTAACTTTGTTTTAAGGTTCAAGTAAAGAGTAGAGTTAAATTCTCAAATGCTATAAGGGAACTATGTATTCCCTAAGAGTTAAGTTTCGAGTATGCAAATAGCATAAAGTTGAGTTCATTTCTCAAGAGTTATAAGGGAACTAAGTATTCCCTCAGAGCTTAAGTTAAAATGTTTTCAAACTTTTGAGAAAAAAAGGAAGCTAGACTTCCACAGAGCCTATGGCTAGTTTAATAGATGAAAGAGGAAGCTATGATTTTGAAAAGAGATTTTCTAAAAAGCTAAGTTTTTAGCATTAATCTCAAATCACAAAATCAGTATGTTTTTAAAAACATAAGAGCCAGTATAATTTTGGGAGTAGTCTTGAGAACTGATATGGGAGAGAGTTTAGATAATCACAGCCCCCATAAACCATGTAGCCATCATGGGTAGAAAAGGGTCATACTTTTTAGATGATTTCTTTTCACTGTTTACTAGTGGATCCATTAGACAGTTCAGGTCCTATACTCTGGCAAAGTTAGGATGGCCGGGCAGCGTGGGCTGAGTAACATTGTATCATCACTGTAGCTCTTAAGTGATGATTGTCGGTCAGAGAAGCTCTCACATCAATATTGTATTTTCATATACATCAGTTCTTGTATTTTCATATACACCGGTTATGGTATTTTTATATACAACTCAGATATTATTGTATACTTGTATGCATTCAGAGGTTTCAGTATTTTTCAGTCATCATTATTTATATTGCAATTACTTTTAAACTGTGTATATTGAATAAGAGTAGTATATCATGAGTTGAGCAGAGTCAAGGTAAGTGTTCAATCTTACTTCTTTTCAAGCCTATGTTTTGTTTAGCTTTCCGACTTGCATACTTGTACATTCAATGCACTGATGCCAGTCAGCCTGCATCGTATCATGGTGCAAACACAGGTAACGAGGATCGACATCAAGCACACCGTTGAGCACTCCAAAGTCAATTGGTGAGCCTCCTTGCATTCCGCAGGACATCTTTTTATTGCTTACTAGTTTAGTTGATTTTAGAATGTTGTGGAGTATGTACAAACATCCATGTCAGTCAGTTTAGAGGCTCCGTAGACAGTTAGTAGTTTAGTTTGGAGTTTATTTTCTTGTTGAGACTTAAGTGTCATTTTGTCCAGATTGTTATATAAAGTGTTTCCTTGAATATGCTTTATCTCTTGATTAAGTTGAGTTGAGTCTTCCGTTGAGTTAAGTAAGCCAGGTCAAGGGTTCGCTTAGGGGCTAACAATGGTCTTCGAGTGTCGGTCACGTCCAGGGTGTAGGCTCTAGGCGTGACATTTTCAGTCTCAGTACAAGAAAAGAAATTATGACTTCCTTGCTGATACAAATTCTCCACTCAAATACTCTATACAATCCTTTAAACTATTGTTCAATAGGTTATGACCGTTAAAAATAAGTATAAAATTTTGATGATAGTTAAGATTTCAAGTGCCTCCACAATATTAGCAGAAGTTATTCGTTACATTTGATTTTAGAGCTGAAATTTTAGAATTATCGGATTGAATAATGATATATATGACAATATATTTAACTACCAATAAAATAAGGCCTCTCACGGAAAGTTAATATCACAGAATTTATAAAATAATACTTAAAACATATCAGTTACTAAAACTAAAATATTATATTATCTTACATACAATATTACGTTGTAACAAACATTAATAATGTAAAGTAGACGATAATTATATCATCTTATCATTTATCCTTCAATGAATCGTCTTAAATTTGATTTTATAATTTATTCTTTTGATTCCAAGAAGTGTTACTATTTGATATTTCTGGGGAATCAAATGAACATCAACCGAAGATATTAAATTTTCTAATAAATAAATAATCTATGTTGAAGAGATAAATAAATTTTAAAAAACTGTAAAAAGTGAAGAAAATTCTAATTCTAATGTGTAAAAAGTCCAGCCATATCATTTGTTTTACATATATCATTTTAATCTTCTTCGTTTAAGTGTATCATAATAATTATTTAAATAAAAAATTAAAGGGAGAATGTATCATATAAGACAATAATGCAACTTACTATGCATACTTGATTGAGAAAATAGTACATAAAACTATTAAGTTCATTTGGGTGTTTTTTAAAAAATCAACATACCATAGTGATGAAGTTCAATTTGAAACTATGATTTCAGTAGATAAAATTTGCGTGAATACTCAATTAACATGTATTTTTTAATTTGCATTAACAAATACTTATAACAATAGCTTTGAAGAAACATAAACAACAAAGTATAATAAACCTACCAGGATCTGTAACAATAGAATGAAACAGAAAAGAAAAAAATCGAGCTCATTGATTGCACAGTGTCCCATTAAGGAAATTATTCCCCTCTAGTACCCGAGGTTTAAAGGAATAGATCCTCTCAGGATAGAACGATTCTATTTAGCAGTGTATTGATACAAAAATAATATTTAATTGTGTAGAAGAAGAAGATGTTCAGAACTTTTGTTGTTTTCAAATGAAATGAAATCACTCTATTTATAGAAAAAAAAATGATAGTGTAAACAAATATTCTTATCGAAAAGCCACAACCCTTTGGAAAAGTCACAACCCTTCGGAAAGGGTGCAACCATTCATAAAAGTTACAACTCTTCGGAAATGTCACAAACTTTCGTGAAACTCACAATTTTTTTTTTGTAAAAGTCGCAACTCTTCATAAAAGTCACAACTTTTCATGAAAGGAGAAGACTATTTTTGGAAATAAATGAATTTAAAAGAAAAAGTTTAGCTTGTGGTGGCACCACGTAGGCGAACCTAAGGTTCTTTTTATATAAATATATGATTTTGATAGTAGTGAAGACCAAATTAGCATTGTTAAATTTGTTATGAATATTTCTATGATCAAAATTATTTGTGTAGTGGAATGATATATTTAAATTCAAAGTTTGGACTTAATTTTGATGTAGAAAGCATGTACTTATGCTAAAAAAGAAAAATTGTATATAATAGTAAACTAGTAATTTAAATTAAATGCTATGAATATAGTTTGATTTAATTGTACCCCATAGCAAACTGTTGCTATTTCACCTCTCTCCTGGTGAATCTCGCTAGTCACTCTAGTTCTCTCCCTCGCCTCTCTCTCTTTTTATACAAATGCAAATGTATAAAAATGCATTTGTGTTTGTATAAAGTGAGAGAAAATTATATATATACATATATTTTCGTTTCCCTCTCTCCCCTCTTCCAGATTTTGTTCCCTCACTTGCCTCTCTCACTTTATACAAAAATGCAATAGTATAAAATGTGTTTGTACTTGTATTAAGCGAGAGAAATTTGTATATATACATATATTTTGGTTCCCCTCTCTCCTCTCTCCCCTCTCCTAGATCTCGCTCACCACTCTCCTAGATCTCGCTCGCTCACTCACCTCTCTCACTTTATACAAATACAAATGTATACTAAAGAAGATTATACAACTGCTTTCTTTTGTACATGTATAGCAAAATTAAATAATTGCTTTCTTTTGTATATGTATAGCGAAATATAAATATTTATGTTTGCTATGGAGCACAATTATGCAAACTATAGCTATAACATACAAATATGATTTTTGGGTTTGCTATTTGTGAAAGTTGCTCAAAAAAAATTACATTGCTGGTCACAAATTAAAGTTTGTACCTGTGGCCTTCTTTTTTTTTAAAAATATAATAAAAAGATTTGTTTGCTATTTAATTGTAAAAAGTTGATAAAGTGTTTTTGTCTCTCTTTTTTTTTAGTCGCTTCAAATAAATCAAATATTGTGTGTGTATATATATATATACACACACACATTGTAGCTAGTTTTTATTTACTGTATTGATGTAAATTTTAATCGGTTATTATAATTTAATTAATGTTTTTATTACGTTATAGATTTAGGAATAACCTGAAGATTTACTTGTAAATACATTATAAATAGTTTGACTAATAAATATTTAATTCTCCCTGGCTTTGAACCTTAAAATGCAGCATACTCCATTCGTCCCAATTTATGTGTCACTTTTTGAATTTTGAGATTCAAACAAATTTATCTTTAACCTAAAATTTTCATATATCTTTTAAATATTTTGAATTGTCAATCATTGTGACTTATAGTATTTTCTTAATGTAGTTTACACATATAAATTTCATTTTTAAAAAATTAAAAATTTCATGCGGAAATTGTCAATCAACTTAAACTGTTTGACTCTCAAAAAATGAAAAATATCACATAAATTAGAACATATGAAATATTTATTGTTGTATGATTCTAGAAGATCGAAGAAATGGGAGACGGGGTGGGGGTGAGGGGTTGGGGGTTGTTACGTTGGTGGAAGCAAAGAATTGTGTATAATTGTAATGATGGAACATATATATTATTAGTCATTACTATTAGAGTATGTGTTGAACTTCACATGCACAAGTAGCAAGGAGTCCTATAGATTTGTAATAGCTATAACAAATTGAGACATACATTAATAAAGTCATCCTCAGAAAACAATTGAAACATAAATATGCGCATTTATTATATATTCTATTCTATCTCCACTAATTGTCAAAACTTATAATCCAGATACATCCATCTAAGCTTATCTAATTTCTATTTCATCCGTTCCATTTTATATAAATTAATTTGACTTGACATAAAGTTTAATAAAGAAAGAAAGACAGACTTTTGAAATTTGATAGAAATTTGTATGACAATAAATTATTTTATTAATAGTAAAATAGTATTTTAAAGCTAAATATTTACTTAATATAAAAATATGTCATTTTTAGACTAACTAAAAAAGAAAGTAAATCATATAAATTGAGATGACAAGAATGTTGTGTTTTACACATGCACACTTACGGTGGACGACAAACTCTATTATAAGTATTATGGGTAAAAAGTATGTCTATTTTTTACTATGTTAATATTGATAGGTTGAAAATGTGTTAGATATAAAATTCACAAGTTTTTATTAAAATATACGGGTCAAAAACAAGTTTAATCCTACATGTAATTTGTACAATGAGTCATGCTTTTATTGCTAGCAACATTTCTAACTACCAAGAGAATCTAGAAGTTGCTATTCTAACTAACTTTCTTAACTAACTTACAACTATTATAATTAATTAGTTACAACGTGTTCAACACTTTCTCTTAAGCTGAACATGAGAAAAAATGTTTTTCATTCCAAGGTTGTTAATCAGTGCTGAGGCTTGCACAAACATTTAGTAAGTAGATCAGTCTGTTGTTCTCTTGTTCCTATGTGTTGTGTCCGTATAAGTCCTTCCACAACTTTCTCTATGTCAAATCTATGTCAAGATGTTTAGTTCTCTCATGAGAGATTTATTTGAATGGTGGCTTTGTTGTCACAAAACAACTTTATTAGGAAGCTTAATTAATAATTCCTATTCCTAGCTCGTTGAATAATCCTTTTAGCGAAACTATCTCAGCTATTACTATTGTAGCTATACTCTTCTGCAGAACTTCTTGAGATTGTGCTTTGCTTCTTTCCTTTTAGGACACCATAGCATTTCCTAGTTAAACTATGTAACCAGTTACTGACGTTCTTGATTCTATACAATTTCCCCAGTTTCAGTCACAGTAAGTCACTAGTTCAGTAGCTCAGTTCATTGGCATAAACAGGCGCAAACCCGCTATTCTTTTTATGTATCCAATCACTCTGAGTGCAGCTTCAATATGGGATAATTTTGGTGAGTGCATGTATTGACTAAGTACCTGAACTACAAAAGTTATGTTAGGCCTGGTCATGGCCAAATACAACAACCTACCTATTAGTCTTTGGTATTGTCCATGATAATCAAGAAACATGTCTTCTGCATTGTCCTTTTTACATGTGCGTAGTCTGACCTACATACCGTAGGTCCGTCCGTCGATCAAGACTTAACCATTTTTTTCGGGCTAAATTTTGGGAGTTTCTGATCCCATCGACGGATGTGCAGGACGGACCGTGGGTCAGGCTACGGTCCGTCGATGCCACTGTTGGTTGCACCTGCAGGTTTCCTGAAAATCAGGTTTTTGGGTCTGTTTTGAATACGGGGTGTTACATTATCTCTCCCTTGGGAACATTCATCCTCGAATGAAGAATAAACTAGCTGAAATAGAGGAAGAGAGATGCAAACCCTACTACTTTCAACTGACGCTAATCTATACACATCCTAACGAAACCATCCCTCTTCTTTAAAAATAAGATCGGAGCGCCCCCAGGTGAGACACGCTATCGAATAAAACCCTTCTGTACGAGGTCTTACTACTATTCTTTAAGATCATTAAATTCTATTGGTTCCATTTTGTATGGCGGAATAGATATATGACGAGTATCTTGGAGAACATCTATATCAAAATCTCTCTCTCTCTTGGGTGGGACTCCGGAAAGATCATATGGAAAGACTTCTGGAAACTCTTTTACTATTGAAACTGACTGAATATGAGGTATCTCAACACTATATTCATTAACTCAGACTAAGTCATAGACACACCCCTTATAAACTAACTCCCTAGCCTTAAAGTACTAATAGAATGACTCGTAGGCACTGCTGAAAGTCGTGGATCATACCAATGACAACATCTGGTGAATTCATTTGATCTCGGCGACTAGTGACAGTATAAAGATGGTTTTCTCTCTGTCTGCCCCTGAAGTAGCTCTTCTAGATGTAACTCTATCTAGTGAAGTAAGTGAAGGATACTAGGCTCTATTGCCCTCTTTACCATTACTCTGCATGGTCTTAGGACACTCTTATAAAATGATCATTCTGGCCACAATTGAAGCAACTAGAGGTGTCATCACGACACATCCCTGGGTGGATCCCACCTACATAGCACATGCAAGAGTCTTAGTACCCCATTTGAGCTTTACTGCCTTGCAAATGCACAGGTCTAACTCTGAAGTTCTGAGAATTCTAACTATTTTACACACATTTGTTTCTTGGTTCAGGTGCACTAGCGGATGGTACATAAGATCCATTCTACTCATGTTTGAAGAAGACCGAATCACATTACTCTTTTGCTGTCCGAATTCATTCCCTTATTTCTTAGCCTTGTTATTCTTAAACTCTTCTTTATCCATCAACAGGTCCTCCTCAAGTTGTTGCACATGGATCATCAGCCTTGTTGTGCCCATGTCACCTACTAGCATGGCTTCCTTACTTTCCTTATTTGACAGACGAGTCAACCCAGCAACGGATAAACTCATCCTACTCCTCATGTTAGTAACCATATTTTTTCTTCTCTTAGCTCATGAGAAAAGAAACGCCTCATGGAGGCACCCTCGACCATATGCCAATTCACAATCAGTTACCGTAAGCACGAGTTAGAAGAAATTGTATAGATATGACTTCTATCGCACGAAGTGAGTATGAAAAAAATGAAGGAATTTACTAAATGTTGCAGCCTCCTAACTATAGATATGGAGCGCTTCACACCGATAACTAGAACTCTATAGACACAACTTCACAGACTCCTTAGGACTCTTGAACTCTGTGCTCTAATACCAAGTTTGTCACACCCCGAACCTACACCCTGGGCGTAATTGGCACTCGAGAACAATTGCTAGCCCCAAGCGAACCCTTGGCCTAAATTACTTACACAACGGAAGACTTAAATATAAGATATGACCTCAAATAAATAACTTATAATAAATCTTAGAATGTCTTTAAAGAAAACATTCAAACTAGCCAAAATGGCTACTCAAGTCTCATAACAAAACATCTGAAATACAAAGATAAAAGACTCATAACTAAACATATGACTACCTATGAAGCCTAGATGGACATTGGGACAAGCCTCACAATATCCTAATGAACTAATATAATAACTAGAAGGAATAAAAAGAGTCCTCTGGAATGCAAAGAGGCTCACCAACTGACTCTGGAGTGCTCACTATGTGACCCACGATGCACTGCTTGCTGATCTTGGTTACGTATGTCGACATTATAAGATGATGTAGACCCACTGGCATCAATACATTGAATGTACGAGTATGCGAGTAGGAATGGTAAACATAACGTAGGCTTGAAAAGAGTCTGAAAGAAACACTTACCTGGGCTTTATTTAACTCAACTGATTTCAATACAAAGATGTGTAAGTAAATGCAGTATAAAAAAAAGCTTTAAAACATGATTTTCAATTTTGTGTATTTAGAAATACAATAGTAACTCTGTCTGTATGCAAAGATACAATAAGAACTCTGTTTGTATATGAAAATACAAGTACTTATGATGTATATAAAAATACAAAATACTGTTGTGGGAGTTTCTCTAACTCACAACCATCACGTAAGAGCTATTGTGATGATACACTTATTTCCGTCACACTATCAGAGCATCATATACCTTGCTAAAGGGTATAGGACCGGAACTACAAAGTGGATCCACTAGTCTATGCTAAAAAGCACTAAAGGAATCATTTAAAAAGTATGATCCTTTTCTACCCATGATGGCTACATGGTTTATGGGGGCTGTGAGTTATCTGAACGCTCCCCCATATCGGTGGTCAATACTACTCTCAAAATATGATACTAGCTCTTATGATTAGAAAGATACTTCTTCCTGTGATTTGAGATAACTGCTCAAAAACAGAGCTCAAAGGCTATATTGGAAATCAAAGTTTCCCTTCTTGCTTAATTGTGAAAGCATTTACTCTTTTCTGAAAGCTAGCTCAAAGGCTCTTTGGAAATCTCAGTTTCCGTTCTTATTTAAATATGAAAAACATTTAAAACATCTTGGAAATACTTAGTTCCCATACACTTCGTTGAAGAAGAAAACTTCAAATGTTCGCTCTTTACTTAACTTTGAAACTTAAGTCTTAAAACAAATTAAAACGTTTGTAAAAGATTTCTGAAAAACATTAAGAACCTATCTTGACTTAACTCGTGAATTCTTGGCTTGACTTTTAACTTCTAGACTTGACTTTTAGGTTCGTGACTTGACTCGTAACTTCTTGACTTGACTCTTGACTTTCCTTGAATTGAATTACAGATTCAAGGATCGTGATTTGTTATACGAAAGATCTCATGATGTTTAAAAATAATTTAGATAGAAAGCACAAGGTTCTTGAAGAATCTTGGATAAGAACTTGAATACAAACCTTGAATCCTAGCTTGAAGGTAAATTGTCAAGAAAACCTTTCTTGACATTCTTGAACTAATTTCTTGAAATCTCTACGGCCATGAATTATTATTTTCATTAGTAAAGATGAAAATCTGGTTGTTTTGAACCTTTTATTAGTCAAGAAATTCTTTTAGGGTTTTCTTGGACGTAAAATAATAAAAAACAACCCTTTTTAATTTTTTCCCATAGGCTAATTCGTAACAACACTGTATAGGTTATTAAAATAGTCATAACTTTTTATTAGAAATTGGATTGACGATAAATTTGTGGAGTTGGAAAGTTGGTTCAATTACCTTTAATTTAATAAGTTATTTCTCACGTAACTCCTTATATTATAAGAGATGTCGTCATTTTAATTTTAACCAAGTAGAATCTTACCTAAAAACGTAATCGGTAAACAAACTTCAAGAACAATTATCAAGAACTCAATTTCTAAGAGTTCAAGAACTTAAATTTGCTGAAATAAATCATGATTGGCATGTGGCTGAACTAACCCAACGCTATGTGATCTCACATACCTCGTAGGGATTACCCCTTGACAAAATCCACAAGCGATTCTTGACCGTTCTTGACGAATCTTGAACTTTCTTCCCTTTTCTCCTCTTTTCTCTTCTCTCCAAGCCCTAGCGTGAAATTCACTTTTCTAAACTGAATAAAAATCTGACTTTACCCCAATTAAACTCTTAAAAATGAATAAATTAATTTGAGTATGGAAAAGACCAAACTACCCTTCTAAAATCCGGTTTTTAGACTTTCCTTATTCCAACAGCCCAACTTCCAAAGGGTATAACTCACTCATACGAGCTTGAAATAGCGCAAACTTGGCGGCGTTTGAAAGATCATTCCAACCATATACTAGAGTACACCTAAATCATCCTAGCTAGGAGTTATGTCCATTTGAAGTTGACCAAACTCACTTTTCCTAACAACTTCTAAGATTTTTCATTATTTCCAAAAATGACTATTTCCAGTTCTTAGCTTCTTCTTAGCTATTTCAAATTGTGAGATGTTACAGTAGTCTAGGATTTAGATGCGATATACATCTCTCGATCAACTATCACAAATCAAGCGAGTTATGTCGAACCTTGATTGGCAAAATAATTATGAACAATCCAAAACCTCAATTAATCTACTCTCTCGAGCTAGACTGGTAGGATTAAATTTAGACTTACTCTCTCAAGTTGAATCCAAAATAATCCAATCACTACAATCATTAATTTATATCCTTAATGCTAAAACATATTTCTCAAGAAAGAAAAGAATAGTATACTAGAACTGCATTTGTAGCTACAATTAATGAATTAAAACTCAATTATCAATCGAACCCACTTCAGAACAACAATTAAATAGGGAATTACTAACACTCATAAGCTAATTGAGACAATTAATAACATAATCACACCCTTAAGAATTGGGGTTTTAGCCACACATTGACAAAGCAAAAAAATATTACCAACTATATGCTCCAAAAGATGAGTAGCGAAATACCCGTCTTAATGCTTGAAATCAACTTAAAATCAAAACCCAACTTCAAATTTTACTTAAAAACATCACAAAGTCAGTGTTTGGATCAAAATTCTGGAGTCTAAAAGTTTGAGGGCGATGATTTCTCTTTTCAAAAATCAATTTATACATTCCCTGATTTTTGCCTTCGGGGTCATTCGGTGGTATAAGTCGAGCGTTGCCAACCAGGTCAGTGATGTGCCAAATGCTTATATCCATCACCTTTTTAGCTAGAGTCTTCATACTTTCTGTGTTATGATATTAGGTTACTGAGATCGGGCTCGCCGACCTGATTGGCAATACGTCAATTGTCCTTTCTCATCAGCGTTTTTGCTTGCATATTGACTAATCTTTTTGTAACTTTAGGCGGGCTAAGACTCCTTCGCTGATCAAATCGGCGTTTTTTCGAAGGGTACGTTCCACTGCCAAGTTGCCTTTGTCCAAGGCTGGAATGCTGCAACTTTAGGCGAGATGAAGGACTACTCAGCGAATCGCCGAATGGTCTTAGCGATCCTCAGCCTTGGTTTTCTTCAACTGGTTCAGTTTTTTTCTCCCTTTTGCCCAATAATGTCGTTACCTTTCTCTTTTGTCTTCCTAGCTACAAATCAACACATAAACATCAGTTTAGAGCATAATATAGTCATTGAGGACACTAAAACTATGATTATTAAGCCTAAATGAGTCTAATTCCCACACTCATCAAGTTGATAGACTATATTAGAAACTTGGGAAATAAGACAACGTGGACCTTTAGTATTAAACCACGTAACACTTGCATTTTGGTAGATGTTGATAATGATATGGATATATTAGACATGATAAGTTCCTTGAAAGATAGGGATATAGTCCCATATAATATGTATCTCGATGAAATTGACGATGACTTGATCGAACAACAAGGTAATGTGATTTACATGTTCTGGAGGACGAGATTAAGACTATTGCTTAACAGCAATAGTAGAATGAAGAGTTTTGATTACCTATATAAGATGCAGACTACATTATAAGAGAGGACATGAAGATCAAAGACGTTCCAAGGAAACATGTAGTGTATTTCCTCCTCTCTATGTCATAAATAGATTTTCAAGCAGTGGCTAAAGAATGAAATCACTAGATAGTTAGTCCATTATTAGCATACCAGAAAAGTACTTCATTCTATAAACTTTCACGACAATTTTCTCAAACATGGATGAAAAATATTAATTTAATCCTATTTTGTTTTATCTCTGTACTATTTTGTGAACGGAGTTTCCAGTCCTGCCCTTGGTATTTTGTTTGAAAGAGTCAATGTTTTGAGTTCTCGTAGTAGTAATGCTGATGGGGAGGGATACGTTTCCAATCTTTAATTACAATATTATAAACATAATAATTCTCCAACCCCCATCAAAGGAGTACCCTAAAACTAGAACATAGAACTTTGATTTTTTCATACAAGAAACCAAGGGAAGGACTAGAGACTCGATTTGCTAAACAGTCTGGAGACAAAAAATAGTTATTATTAGATTAAGAATAAACATCCATTGTTCGATAAAAGTGTCCTGAAAGTTTATGAAATGAAGTGCTTTTCTGGTATGATAATAATGGACTAACTATCTTATGATTTCATCCATTGGACATTGCTCAAAACTTTATTAATGATTTAGAGCGGAGGAAAGGCACTACATGTTTATTTTCCACATATTTAATCTTCATGTCCTCTCTAGTAATGTAGTTTGCAGGTCATATAAGTATTTAAGATTCTTCATCCCATTCCTATGGATAAGCAACCATTTTCAAGTCGTCATTTGGAAACTTGTGAACCTCACTTCCATGTTGTTCATTGATGTCATAATTTGATTCATTAGATCTATCTAGTTATGTTGTACCCCCCATCATTTCATTTATTTTTTAATGAACAAGAAATGTGGTACCATAAAAGCAAGAAGAAGGGAGAGAAATATTTGGAAAACCATAACCGCAGAGAGATTACCATTTGTTACTTAAATCATTGAAATATTAATTTACTTATAAATTATTCACCCTACACGTAAGTCAAAAGGTTTACAAAATTACAAAAAGATTTGGTCATAGTCGAAAGGGTACTTTTACCTTATTATTAGTAATTTTAATTCTCTTTTTCTTTTCAAACGTAGTTCAACCCTTTTGGCCATCCTTTTTTCGGTAGTTTCTTAGTAGTGTGTGAACCATAGAAAACTACATCCTCTGAGTATCCAAGTACACTAGAGCCTTGCAATTAACTAGGTTAGAGAAATTACCCAAACAAAACAACAAACAAAATTCCCACCCACCAACCCAGACTTGTTATAGTGGGATATTCCCTCCATAGAGGCATGACAAGACTTAGAAATCAGAATAAGGGGGAGAGGAGTGGGTTTCTCACTCATTCTCTCCTATCTTACTCCAAGAACTTACTTTTTTACTCTCGATCACTCCATTCAAGCGTTAATGGTAATGTGATAATTGTTTTCTTTACTTCCGAAGTTTATAATGATTTTCGCATGCTAGAATTTGGTTGAGTAGAATAGAATTTGAGTTTTTATCTTTTTGAATTTGGAAAACGTGGTTATGATTTGGTGAGTTTGTTAAAGCATGGATGCATCCCTTATATTTAAGACACTCCTTGAACATTCTGGGTGTAAGAATTACTGGGTATATGGCCAAAAATAGGTCCAAAATAGTAGAAAAGTTGAAGGGTTGTTCTTGGTTAAAAACTTAGTTTAGGGCAACATTTAGAAGTTCTAATGCCCCATTTTTTGCATATAATTGTAGTAGGATACTTTTGGAACAGTAATATGAAGTTGTTTGATTTGAAACATAGTTTTTAGTTCAAGGGGCGCCATTGAAGCACCCCTTTAAGTTCTAAAATGATAAAAGGCCAATATAGAGGGAGTTGTTGGAATGTGAATATGCGTTTATATAGTAGGATACTACATGCAACAACCTCCTAGTTAGGCCAAGGGTGAGATTCTTTCTCCGAAATGCTTTTTCTATGGAAGTTTAAGAGTTCCAATACACCTATTGATATTTTTTGCAACCCTAGAATTCAATGGCATACACTCCAAGATAGAATATCCATTTGTTAGGTTTACATACAAGTATAGTAAGGATAGATACCTTGATTACAGGTCGTCCAATCTTTATTTTCAGAGGGCCTTTGCTTTTCAGGGTGTGGCGGAGAAGGAAATACTTTCCACAGTCGCTAGAAGATCTTTGTTGGGTCCTACTAGTTGAGATCCCCCGCCGCACTCTCAGGCTGGGTGAAGGAGTCCTAAAACCTCTTACCCACGATTTGGGATGACCCAAACCCCACCTTTTGCTTCCGAGAAAAGGATATCCCTATGGGAGTGCAAACTATGAATGAGATTCTACGTGCACCAGAGGTCTCCAATGGAGATTATGAGCCCATACTAAAGACAATGGAAATGAAATGGTTGCGGCATACAATAGTCAAGGAGGACATTAGATGAGGCAACCTAATAGAGTTGTTGAGGAGTAAGGTTGGGTTTGCTGAAGAACACATCTTACATTATTTGAGGTTGACGAGAAATCTCTTAATTTGGACTTGTCTTACCACGTCCAAAACAGCCACCACTACCGGCCATACACTCTCCCCGATGGTTCTTCCAACATTTATGAAATACCGGAGAAGTGTGACTACTAGTGACTGCCATATGACTTAGAGACTAGTGCCCTGTCCTTGTTCTCTGATCTGCACTTAGGTACTAAAGAACTAGAAGAGGACGGGCTTGGTCTTGAATAGTTCTGACAAAGTTGAGAGCGACTATTTCATCCTGATTTCCATTGGCAGTAGTCCACATTGTATGTCCTTTCCCTCTTGCTTGCCATAGCATTCTCCTGAACCTTCTCTTGCTAAATTTATTGGGCATGAGTCATCAAGCGGGAGATGTCCATCTCCTCAATCATAATTGTCTCTCTTCACTCATTCATCACTATCCAAAAACACTGGAGATAAACATACTCATGCTAGATTCAACCACCATAGTTGGAGCATACATTGAAAGTTGAGTGATGAACTTAAAAGAGTACTCCTTAACTGGAGAGGAATTGGCATAGGGGACACCATTAAAACTTAATTATCCATATAGCCACTTAATTTAATTTTGCTTTATTTTCTAGGTTTGGCTTTTTAAAAAGGAAAAAGTGTCGGGTCATGAGTCTGTTTGACTTATTTTAAAACCTGGGGTATATTTGTGAATGTCGGGCGAAGTACTTATTTATTGTTTTTTGTGAAACGTGTTTCGACGTTTCTTCTTCTCAAGTGCAAATGCTTTCATCTTCGTTATACACCGATTCTATTAGTAATCATCACATCTCTTCCCCATACACTTCTCCACTTCTCAATCATTAACTTATACAAACTTTTCTTCCATTAACTTATACAAACGTTTCAACCAGATCATCATCCTAAACGTCTCTCAAATCTTCATTTGTTTCTTCTACCGCAAGTTTAAAACTTTCCTCTTTGGTAGTTGAATCTTGTGTAATGGTGTTTTTCGGTAATTTTTAGCTGAATTTGTGTGTTTAATTTGTTATAGTAGTGTAATGATGTAATGAGTCCTTTTTCTGGACGGTTTTTCTTTATGTTCTTGTTTAGGATGAATTTGTTTCGCCGTATTTCATAATTTTTGTGGTCTCTAATGACATTTTTGTTTTGATATAAATATTTAACCCTATTTGGTTGCTTATTTTTTTAAAAATAATTTATGTTTATCTAACATGTTGATTTTGAAAATTTGGTTTTTGTTGTGGATTGTTGTTTTTCTCCGTTGTATTTGTTTGATTTTGATGGTCCTCTTTTTTCTAATTACATGTGTTGTACATGAAGTGCAGTCCTTGCCAACTTGTGCAAAGGAAATCTCGAATAAGTCTTATAATCTAACTACTTGGATGGATGAGTGGAATCTTTTCCAGCAAAAATATATGTTAGAGAAAAAATGACTCTTTTTCAGGATTTTAGAAATGCTTTACTTCAAGAAAAAAATTTATAATGACTAAAAGGCACTTGTTTTGGTCATTTAAGGAATATTTCATAGTATTACAAGTTGAATGGACAAATGGTTCATTACATGTTGTTGCGTCCTGTAAAAAAATAATAAAAAAATTGCATGAGATGTGGTTTAGTGTAAATGATAAGCCTTTTTGTTTTGGCTTAAAAGAGTTTGCATTGATTACGGGGCTGAATTGCTCAACATACCCCCGGGATGCAAGAAATTGAAAAAGGTAATTTGGAAAGGTGAGAAATTTACTATAAAGTAACGAAGACTAAGAATATCAATCAATGTTGTTGAGTTTGATTAAGTGTACCAAATTGAATAAGGACCAGAAGTTGAAGTGCTCTTAGTTTGGTTCATCCACTTAATGTTGCTTGCCCACGATCGATCTAAGATTGTGGATTCAAATCACATTAAGATGGTCGATGATTTGGATTTTTTCAAGAAGAGTTATCCGTGGGGCAAAGAGTGTTTTGATTTAATAGTGAAGTATTTGAAGAACATAATTAATTTGAAGAAACAAAGTGAAGTGCACAAGGAAAGAGGGAATGCATCGTATGCATTGTATGGCGTCCCTTGGGCATTTATGGTAATTCTTATCAATTATGGACTTTATTAATATTAAACTCTTATATATTTATATAGTATTACATTGTCTCTTTTTATTTAGTTGTTAATTTATTAATTTTAGGTTTTGATATATGAGGCTTTTCCTCATCTTGGTAATTATGCAAAGAAGTCCTTGGTTTCTCCTCTTACAATTCCCCGTTTACTTATATGACACACGACAAAGAGCGATAATATTGTTGAAGGTGATCCATTTAAGTACAAAGGGAGAAGTACAAAGGTATAAACTTATTTATTATAATCTAGCAATATTTGTAAATTAGTGAAGGTGTTGTACTATTTACATTTTTTTGTAGGTTGTGCATCCATACATCATACCTATTGTCCCTGAGACCAACAAAATTACATGGAAACATTAAAGCCATATACGAGCGAAGTGAAGGACACAATATATACATATATATATATATAAAAGAGAACCCTAGGCCCACCTACGTGGCGCCACCACAAGCCATCATTTGCTTTTAAATTATATATTTCCAAAATTAACCTTCCCCTTTCATGAAAAGATGTGACTTTTATGAAAAGTTGTGACTTTTATGAAGAGTTGCGATTTTTATGTAGAGTTGCGACTTTTATTAAAAGTTGTGACTTTTATGAGAAGTTGAGACTTAATGAAAAGTTGCAACTTTAATGAAGAGTTGCGAATTTTATGAAAAGGTATGACTCTATGAAAGGTTGTGACCTTTCCGAAGGGCTGCAACTTTTTCAAGTAGTTGTAACATTTCCGAAAAGGCACAATAAACATTTGTTCGCACTACCCTTTTTTTCTATTAAATAGAAAAATTTCCTCTCATTTCAAAACATAAAAAATTCTTCTTTTTTTTTTTCATAAATAAATATTTGTGTACTTTTCTCATGTTGAGTTACTAAGTGGCAACACTGTTTATGTTACAGATTTTGGTATGTATTTTTTTAGTCATTAACTTTTGCTTAGATAATTAAGAATAAATGATAAGATATAATAATTTTCATTGTCCTTTACATTATTAATGTTTGTTACTACATAATCTTGTATGTAAGATGATATAGTGTTTTAGTTTTAATGACTGATAGATTTTAAGTATTATTTTATATATTCCATGATAATAAATTCTCACGCAAAGCGCGAATAATTTTATTAGTCATTGATAATTTAAAGGCCAGTTTGAAAGGTGTCACTGTCCCCACTTCTCGAGTTGGTAATGTGGAGGATGAGTATTCAAATGATCACAATCTTAATTAACCTTGTGAGAATTTGTACCAAGTACTTCTAAATATGAAAGTCTGTGAGCGTGTCGCATCCCTTGAGCAATCACTAGTGGAAATTGTTGTTCTTGTACGAGAGGAATAAATTGAGAAGAAATGTAAAGAAAAGAAAAATAACGGTAGATAAATTTATATATTAACCATGTAAAAAAATGTATTTGTATTAATGCTTAGCCACTGATCTTGCAATAGATGATGAAAACTTTTCATCACCAACAATTGATGACGACATCCTTCCATTAGTTGTAGTCGATGATTATCTTGCTGCAGTTGATGCATCCTTTGCTGAAGAAGACGATGAAGAAATGAAAGAAGAGGAGATGAAAGAAAGAGAGAAACAAAAAGATGAGGAGAAGATGATAGAAAAAGAAGAAGAGAAGATGTAAGAGAACAATGAAGAAAAAGAAGTAGAGAAGATGAAAGAGATGATGAAGAAAAATAAGAAGAGAAGATGGAAGAGAACGATGAAGAAAAAGAAGAGGAGAAACTAGAAGAAATAAAAGAAGAAAGTGAAGAGGAGAATCTAGAATAGAAGAAAAATGAAGAAAATGAAGCAAGTGGAGAAGAAGAGAAAGAACAACAAGAGGAGAAGATAACAGAGAATAAAGAAGAGGGAAAGTTGGAAAAAGAAGGCTTGACCACTGAAGTGGAAATAGACGTGATGGGTATCGCGATGAAGCTTAATGGTGATGAGTAAGGGCATTTGTTGTTTTTTGTGGTGTTTCATGACAAATTTCAATAGTTGATTTTTGATGACAATTGATTTTTGTGATAGTTGGGTTTTCCCCTGGTTTGAAGACAATTGGTTTTTTGAGATGGTTTTTTAAGACAATTAGTTTTTTGAAATAGTTGGTTTTTAAGGACATGCTTAGAATGGTTTGTTGTTTTGTTGTTTTTGACGACAAAAATGTACATCTGACAATTTAACATATTTAGAGAAGAAAGGATTCGAAATCTTATTAATCTATGTCTTAATAGTATGTGATTTTTGCTATCACTGTTGATCTATTTAGTAGTCAATTATCGACAATAAACTTCTATTTCTACTACTATAGATTGTTATCACTTTTCATCTAAAATAAAAGATATAAGAGTGCAATAAATAGAGAGAAATATTTTATTTATTCAACATTACATTCCTGTTACACATTTGTTAAACATTTCCAAAAAGCAAACACCAAATATAAACCACACAATATTGATTTTAGGCGTTTTTCTTTTTCTTCTGCCAAAATCAACCTTTCTTTTAGTTGATCTCTATCTATTTCAGCATTATTTAGCAACACTTTCAAGTGGTTCTGCTACACTTCAACCTCTTTTAAGAAAGTCATTACCAGATCCCTATTTTCTTCGAATTCCCGTAGCTTTGTTAATAATTCAAATTTGGCAACGCCTTGAAAATTTAATGGGCTACTCGTTGATGATTCATTTTCAAGCCACCTAAAAAATGAGCGTATTCCATCTGTACAATTAAAGAATTGTCGAGCTAGATTTGTACCGGTCTGTGACGTCCTCGACATAGCTGGATTAACACAATGATAATTGTAAGACTTTTTTGCTTTGGATGTTTGAGATGTTGTAAAAATGGAGGTTTGAGTTGTTTATGAGGAATCACCTTCCTTTTATACTAAAAAGAAAGCAGATGTTACAGTTGAAAAAGTGGAATTTGAACTTTTGTTACCATTTTAAAATTTTTATTTGAAAATATATACTGGTTGTCAAAATATATAGACCTCTTAAACAATCGTCGCATATATATGTGTGTGGTGTGTATATGATAAATGAGATTTACAATATGACATTAGTAAGGTATATTCGGGTTTATGTCTATGTTAAAGCATTATCGATACTGCACGTACTAGAATAAGACATTTATATATAGACCAAAACTAGTAGGATTTAAAAGAGAAAACAAGTAAATAATAATGAATTATATTTTTGAAATTTATCCAATTAAATAAATTTAAACAAGTCATATTATCATGTAAGAGTCTACGTAAATTGGCTGTGGTGATTAGAGATGTATGAGGAAGCGTTGTCGTTATAAAATCAACATCCTAACATTATAATTATGCTTTCTCAAATATTGTTATAAGGATGTTGATTGTATAACCATAACTATTCCTCATACATCTCTAATCACCACACTCAATTTTTATGGAGTCTTATATGATCATATGACTCGTTTAAACTTATTTAGTTGGATAAATTTAAAAAATATAATTTATTATTAATTAATCGTTGTCTTATTTAAATCTACCAGTTTTGGTATATATATAAGTGTCATATTTTAGTACGTGTAATATCGGTAATGTTTTAACATAGGCATAAACTCGAATATACCTTACTAATGTCAGAGTGTAAATATCATTGATCATACGCATAGATATGCATCGATTGTTTAAGAGGTCTATACATTTTGACAACCAGTACATATTTTCATATACATATTTCAAAACGGTAAAAAATTTCAAATTGCTACTTTTTTAATTTTAATTGTAACATGAGGGTAACATCTATATTTTTGACAATTTATTAAGGATTCGTTTGGTAGAGTGTATGTGCAAATAATGCTTGTATTAGTTATAGTTGAATTAGTTATACTCAAGAATTATTTGATTCGGTGCATTAAAATAGACAGAAATATCATTCTAATTCAAAATCTTAATCATATTCTTATTCATGCATTAGAATCATTGAATTACAAATACCATGAATTTTAATACATTAATAATTTTTATATATTCATAATTTTTACATATTAATAATTATCATATATTAATAATTTTCAGCTTAATAGACGGTGTACAAAATGTATGTCATCTTTTGATTGATCTATATTAGACCATGAGTAATACGATAATAGATGACAATAAATTGACCAAAATGCTGGCAGTTGCTTTATTTTAGTAGGAAAAAAACAGAAGCTTGATTATAGTAACAAAAAACAAACAGTAGCTTCATTACAAAAACAAATTCAATCAAGTTTGTTTAAGATTGATTGTTGTTCACACATTTACTTCTCTTGTGTTTGGTTCTCTTATAAAATGAACATTTGTTCCTTCTCTTGCTCTTGAAATTCTCACCGATGCATTTGACGTATTTTCTTCTTTTATCTCCAAGCTTGATATCGACAAGTGAATGAAGAATTTTCACATTAAGCAATTCTTCCTGAACACACCATTCCGACTCGAGAGGGACAACATTAATAGAATCTATGTGTGCAAAAAGGTACGCTTCAACTTTATACAACGGTGAAGAGTACTCATAAATGCTCATACCATGCTCATTGCATGCTTCGATCGCAAAGTGGCCATCGCGTGAGCACAAGGTATCTTGATCAAGTCATATTCCCTTCATGAACATGACTTTTCCAATAGGTCCACACATGTAGTAACACCCGCACTGAACACGGTAAATTGATTGTCGTCCATGGTTCTATTCTCCACATACAACGAGTCGCACTCGATCATTTTTTTTCTTGCAATTTTCTCCGCAGGTAGCACCATTTGATTACCCATTGATTTGAGGATCTATGCATGGCTGTCCCTAAACTATTATCCAAACCTCTTAGTAGTCGAATTAATATTGATGCCACGAGATACTCTCTTTCATCTATCAACATAGCATTGAGTGACTTAGCGATATTCGTGGTCATCACATCATATCTATTGCTAGGAAAATGTGCCCTGCCCGGCTTCTCAAAACCAATATCATGCTCAAGGACGACAGATGCAGCGGGGCATTTGTTCTTGAATTCTACAAAAATGATTGTCAAACTCCTCCAAGAAAAAGCCTTTTCCGCATTGTAGTAAAGATACATGTAATCTCCACAATGATGATTTATGCGGAGATTTTCGTTGAGGTGGCTCATACAATATCCATGGTGAGCATGATTTTAAACGTTCACAATACTGTAGGCGATACTCTTGTGTCTACCGGAGATAAAACACAGATCTAGTTCATCGACCACAATCTCCTTCAATTTCTCAAAGAAGAATGTCCAAGATGCATCATTCTCTTTGTCCACGACACAAAAGGCAATTGGATAAACATGATTCTCCATATCTTGTGCAACAACGCTAAAAAACAAGACCTCATATTTACTATGTAAATAAATACCATCAACCGCAATCACCTTTCTCATATGGGAAAATCCGTTAATGCAAGCACCAAAGGCAAGAAATAATAGATGAACCTATGACTAGCCTTGTTTACCATGAGAGAATAACTAGAACCAACACTAAGTGTCTCGAACATGTAAGAAAAAGCCGGTAAACATGAATATCCATTCTCTGGTGTCCCTAAGACCATTTTCATGGCAACCACACCACCCTTCCAATATTTCCAATAGCTTGGACTACAATGAAAAGAATTGAACATAGATCTTTGAATATCTTTAACATTTGGACACTTGATATCACAATATATATTTACACAAAGTGAAGAAATCACTTTGATTGAATTTTTTCTGTGGCTACTGTTGGCATGTTCAACACCAGAATATGTTTGTCAATGTACTTGGAGTTACGAAATCTATGCGAACACTCATATTTCCTCGTCCGCAACAATTATACACATTTACGAGATACACATTTCACCTTTAGGTATTCAGTACAACTCTTCACAGTAGCAAAATCAAAGGACGTTTTTGTTGCCGCTTCGGCTAATACCAATTTCAACTCATTCTTGTTACCACAATTTTATTTATATAAAAATTAGTTCCATCAGAGAAGGAATGCTTGGATTTACATCCCAATTCCTTTTGTTCCAGCATTTCTTCACAACATTCGGGTTTGGGATCTTCCGCGTCTACCGAATGATTTTCAACATTAGTTAGATCATCGTGTATATTCATTGAATGACCACCCAAGATCTCATTTGAATTATCATCCAAGCTCTCTGTTGAATGATCACCCAATCTTTCATTTCTAATTGAATCATTGTCGACGTTAGATGAATTTGTTGGTTCAATTGGAGGCCTCCCATTGTCATTTATCCTTAATGTAGGCCTAGAGCCATCAATATCAATATCTAACATGTAAAAGCTAACGTGCCTAGAATTTTTATGAATGTGGGATGTATTTTCCCATTCCATTCATTTTATAGCTAACCCCCAAGTCATTTGGCTCGAACGTTAACTCACCAGCCTCAATTATGCTTGCAATCATGTCGTCATTGGTGTAAATTAATGGGAAGTGCCGTCTGACTAAAAGATTCCCAATTCCATCGAATCACCACCACCACCAACAAATTCAGTTACTGCCATTATCGACTACAAAGATATATACTAGATTACCATATAAGTTGTTAACGGACAATGAAGTCTGACATCCTTACAGAAATGTGATTGAATGAGATCGTGGTTCAAAATGCAGCTGCTGCAATGGCAAAATGGATTTTTAATGCTTTTAAACTACTAAAATGTATCTATAATGGTTTATAAAGTGTCTATTATGGAAGATTTCTCAAATACCTAAAATGGTGGGAAAATCATTTTGACACTTGCTTTTGAAAGAAAATGGAGTAAACATGACTATGGAGTATGAGATGATGATGATGTTACCATGAAAATGTATGTTTTGGCAGGAAAACTCATCGGAATCATCACTCTCGACAACCAGCAGCAAAACGAGCTCTGCTCTTCTTTACTTTTTGTTTGATTTTTTCTTTTTTTTTAATATAACTTTTAAAAAATGCAAATAGATATATATTATTCCAAATTAGTTGGAAAAGAAGGGGGGACCATAGTGGAGATATGGAAACTTGTGAGGTCTTTTGTATTTTCCGATTAGGGCACATGGATGATGTCATTAATGGTGGCTATACAACAAATTGTTCAAGACTTTGTCTTAATATTCAATCAAGTTTAGAGAGTTGCTATTTTGTCAACTCTCCCCCTTAACTGCCATATTTCTCTACTTTGAGTTAATTAATTCATGCACTTTGGCTACCCTTAACTCAAGTGGAAAGAACATGTCCAGAAAACTAGCATTAAAATTTTCCCAGTCCACTGGACCTCCATCAACAACCCAATCTTGTTTCCATTGCTTATTCAAAATATGAGCCACAACCTTCAAGTGATAAGCGACTAACTCTGCACTTTCAACTAGAGTGACACCCATGATCTCAGTAATCTTCTTGAGTCCCTCAATAAATCTTGCGGATCCTTATCTTCCTTAGAACCATAAAACTTTAGAGGGTTCATCCGAGTGAAATCCTAGACTCTAGTTGCAGTTGTATTCACATTTGAACGGACTCAACCTTAAGTTATGGGTTGTCTTGAGAGGTCATACATTGTGATAGCACTTGAAAACTAGCCAACTTAGCAATAAATACAAGTCCAACCAAAGGGTTTGATTTTCTTGAGCTGAAGGTGCTTGTTTCTCTTCATTCATGTTCTTTTCGACGTAGTCTCTTCTAGGAGGAATGATGCCATATACGTGTAGATCACGATCTAGAAGGCGATAATATAGAGTTTCATTCTATCGCACGACTAAGAGTATGAAAGAACTGAAATATTTCCTAAAAAGTTTCATAGCTTCTTATTCATAGATGTGGCGCGTTTCACAACCATGAACAAGACTCTAATTAACGCGACTTTCGAACACCCTAAGACACTTCAATCAAATGCTTGCATACCAACTTTGTCATGACCAGAGACTAAACCCTAGTCATAATACTTTGATTAGATCCACAAGTGACCGCAAGCTAACCTTAGGTATGGCATGATAATAATATTAACATAACAACAACTACTAATGTGGAAGCTAAAAGTGGAAAAGTCTATTAAAATAGAATAGGCCAATATCTACAAAACATAAGTTGAATATAAATTGGTTGTATGAAAGACTACTAAAATGAGTTGCAGGGAAAACCCCCTAGCTAACTCTAAATATCTTAAACTAAAAGCATAATACTAAATTTAAGATAAATGTCGTCCTTGAAGGACGATGACTTACCAACTCTGCTACTTCTAACTAGACATCGTACTAACTTCGAGCTGGATGAAAACAATATTGCAAAAGGTATGTGGTTAGTACTTTGTATGTATTGAGTATGAGAAATAATGCTTATATACATGAATATTAAACATGTTGAACTGTGAAGACATATTGATGCATTGACCAAGTAAATAATATGAAGTCTGATAAATGTTGTATTGAAATAACTTAATTTTGATCATGCAATGATACTTATAGACTACCTATGGGAGATACTAAAATGAACATATACCAATGTAATCTACCACATGGATTTTGATGTATAATCCCCACTAAAAGGGTCTAATTTACAGTGCAGAGGTATAAAGGTTGATCTGAGCTAATGGAACCACTAAGCTATTGTCTAGAAAGACAAAGGAGACGACCTCAACTAGGAGACCCCTTTAAATCCTTAGTTGGCACGTGGTTCTGGTAAAGAATCCAACATGTGTTTGACTGTTGACTTTGAGCTGTACCCTAACTCTGCTTGGTTCTAAGTAAGACTCCCAACGAAAAGCACGTAATTGACTAATAAGTAATAGTCTGATAATACTGAAATAAATATTTTATTTCTAATGATAATTGAGTAGCTCATGAATCGTTATTTAAAAATGATAATTACTGATAATATCATAAAGAAACTTTGTGTAACATCTCGTAATTTGAAATATCTAGACAGAAGCTGAGAACTTGAAATGATCATTTTTGGAAATAACGACAAATCTGGAAATTTGTTTTAAGTTAGGAAAAGTGAGTTTTTGGTCAACTTCAAACGGTTGTAACTCCTAGATCAGGATGTTTTAGGTGTAATTCTATAAATGGTTTGAAATATCTTGGAATTATCTTCCAGATTTCACCAAGTTTGTGCAATTCCGAGTTTGTATGAGTGAGATATGCCCTTTCGAAGTTGGGCTGTTCAAACAAGGAAAATGTTCAATCCAGATTTTTGAGGGGTATTCTAGTCTTTTCATTGCCCTATTATTTTAATCCATTTTTAGGAGTTTAATATGGGTCAAATTAGATTTTAGTCAATTTTAGAAATTTGGAATGTATGCTAGGGCTTGAAAAAAGGAGAAAAGGGGAAAAAAAAGAAGAAAGGGCAAGATATATCAATATCGATCAATCTAGTTGTGGTTTTCACCAAGGATATATTCCTACCAGGTATGTGAGGCTTTCATAATGTTGAGATCGTTCTCCATGTGCCAAACATATTTATATCAGCATGGATTCGTCCTAAAAGTGTTTGAATGTTGATGATCTTCATACCTTTTCTTGATTTTGATGTTGTTCTTCATTTTTATTGATTTGAGAAGTTATTCAGATCTTCACGTCGTATTATAGAATTGTTTCGAGTTTGTTTGTTTGGTCCATTTTCTGGGTATCTTTATCTAAAAGAAAGTTGAGGAAAATAACATAATTTGGGCGAATTGGGGAAGGAAAACGATGAGGAAATTTTGTCTGACGAAATTCAGAGGTGCTGGCGCGTCATGGTGCTTGTTCCAAATTTGGGAATTTTTGTTTCGTGTAGCGGAGCTTTCACAAAGTGGTCTACCTAAAAATTCATTTTTCAAACTAAATTTTAAATTCCTCTCCACGTCGCGGACCCACCTCACTTTCTAATAGTTCGGTCTTTTCTCATGTTTATCTATCTAAATCATTCCTAAACATCATGGGATCTATCCTATCACAAATACGAATCCTTGAATCAATAATTCAATTCAACAAAAGTTAAGAGTCAAGTCTAAGAGTTAAGAAGTTAGTTAAAAGAAGTTCATAAAAGTATTCAAAAGTCTTCCACAAACATTTTAACTTTGTTTTAAGACTTAAGTTCAAGTTAACCAAAGAGTAGAGATTTGAAGTTCCTCCTCTCGAAGAAGTATATGGGAACTAAGTATTCCTAGAAGTTTAAAATGTTTTCGTTTTGAGAAGTAAAGGGAATATCGATTCCAAGAGGGCTTTTAAGATAAGTTTTGAGTAATTATCTTAAACCAAAGAAAGAGTTTTGTTTTTACAAACATGGAAGCTAAGCATATTTTGGGAGTAATATTGAGCACCGATATGGGGATGCGAGTTCATATTAACTTAAGTTTTTATAAACCATGTGGCCATGATGGGTAGTAAAAGATCATGCTTTTTATATGACTACTTAAGATAAGCTAGTGGATCCATTAAGTTAAGTAGTTCTTTATGACAACTAAGTAGGACAATTTTGGCTGCATTGGAAAGACGTTGTATCACTACTTAGGCTCATAGTGGTTGTTGTCGGTTAGAGAAACTCCCACAGAAACTATATTACTTCATTATATGAGTAAATTGGAGTTTGGTATTGCATTTTCATTAACAAACTAAGTTACTTTTACTTTTGATAAAGCTTTTCATATATTGCATGTGTTTCATTGCTTTATTTTGAATTAAGTTATTCATGAGTTGAGAAGAGTCAAGGTAATTGTTTCTTTAAGAATATTTTTAAACCTATGTATTGTTTAGCGTTCCAACTCACATACTCATACATTCAATGTACTGATGCCAGTTGGCCTGCATCATATTATGATGTAGAGGCAGGTAACAAAGATCAGCATCCAGCGCCTCGTTGATCCATCTTAAGCACTCACTGTTTGTTGGTGAGCCTCCTTGCTTTTCAGAGGAATCCTTTATTTGCATTCTAGTCTTTCGGATGTCAGGATGATCGGGGGTCCTGTCCCGACATCCATTTTTGTATTAGAGGCTTCATAGATAGTTAGAGAGTTCAGTTGTCTTTACATTATCATTAGATGTTGTTGAAGGGGTTAAGTTTCCATTTTGGCTATGTTTTATATCTATTTGAAGTTATTTTTTTCAGATTATCTTGTTGAGTCAATTCTTACAATGATTAAGTAAGCCAGGAAAATGGTTCGATTGGGTCCATCAATGGTTCTCGAGTGCCATACACGTCCGGGGTGTAGGCTCGGGGCGTGATAAACTTAGTATCAGAGCAGAAAGTTTAGGAGTCTTAGGGAGTCTAAAAAGTCGTGCCTGTAGAGTCCTAGTTATCGATGTGAAGCACGCCACATTCAAGGATTATGACATGAGTATCCTTTACCACACAGGTAAGGCTAATGTTGTTGTTGATTCCTTAAGTTGGTTATCTATGGGTAGTACCACCTATGTTGAGGAAAAAAAGAGAGAGTTAGCAAAAGATGTGCACATACTTGCACACCTGGGAGTCAGACTTATGGATTTCTGTCACATCCGAGGAGCACCCCCTAGACGTAACTGGCGTTGTCGTCCTCGAAGAGGACTTAAACTATCCCTTAGCATTCGTCATTATATGTCATAGGCCAAAAACATGGAAAATTTAAACTTTTACATTTACATAGTGAGGTTTACATAGACCTCTCACATACTAGTTATATAGAGATTACATAGACTCCTCACATAGGAAGCTTACTTAGGCTTCTCTTTTAAACAACATAATCAATATACATAAGATAGTCTAAAACGATCATCTCACATAAAACCATCTAAAAATGAGTACAATATTTGGACTTAGCCAATACAACATCTATATGCCATATAGGCTTACAACAATGTATCAAATAATAAAGAAAAGAACAATGTCTCTAGACATAAACAACAACATCGCTAGAATAGTGAAAATGTATAATCCTCGAACATGAGGACCTACCAACAACTTGGAGGAAAGTGTCCAAGTCTTCTGGAAATGTGGCATTCTAAACTTCAACGACCGAAACCTACATATTTGTAGAAAAACATAAGAGATATGGGTTAGTACACCACTTGTACTAAGTATGGAAATAATGCACATAAAACATTTCAAACATGCATGAAAGAGACCCTCTCTTTAGAAAACATGCTAAGTAATTTGGAAAGCATTTAATGCACATACAAGACAACATATACACATAAGGATCACAATAACATAAGTTGTGTTCATAATCAAGGACAACATCAACATAAGCATTATATAAATCTAACATGTTCAATAGTTCATATTAACATAATATACAAAACCTTACCAACAATCCCATCCCAAGCCTACAAGTGCAATGATCATGTGAAGTCCCATAACCCCACACAATCAAGTAAACAAGATGAGAGATCATAAGTAGTGATTTGCTTCATATAACATATATCATAGATAGCTCACATACTTATAGCAATTTGGACCAACACATGTTCATCAATATAGCCAACATCATACAAGAGTAACATCATTTAGAGTTAATATCATACATTTGATATTACCTAACATCATAATACATAAGACCATCTTCTAGGAATCCCTTTAGAGTTAACTTGTGCAATGTCTAGATAGGTTCCCATACCCCTACCTTTACTAAGTAAACCCCTCAATTCACCCTAGTCAATGTCTACCATCATTTACATTTAGTCATTCATTTTTACTTTCGGGAACAATTGCCTTAACCGACATAAACCACATGAGCTAAATATGGAATCTAGTGTAATGAAATCCTACGCTGAAAGAAGGTGGTCTACTTGCCAAGGTAGAACAAAACATGAACATAGCATCTAGGTGGATCCACTAGTTAGTATTCCTATGGGGACAACATAGTTCTAGAACTAGGAGACATAATAGAGACCCTCTTTATGCCTTTGGAATTTTAATATCTATCTCATGAGTATATAGTGAACCTACCTTCCCTATTTGGGAAGGGACACTCCTCACTACTAGTTCACTCGGTGCTAAGCTAGAGTACCCATTTGAAATGTCTTTAAGTCATCCTTTAATCATCATAACTTAGTATAGGTCGTAGGAGACTAACCCCTTGTATATTCATACTCATTAGCTCTTTAGTTATTGCATGAGAATGTCCTTTAATTACAACCCTCATATGTGAGGTTAACAGATTATCATCATCATGTCATAGTAAGGCACATGATTAATTCATAATCAACCTTATATCGTCATACCTTAATCATAATCTCACAATTCATATACTCAAGACATTTCAATTACATTCATCATACCATCACCTACTTAATCTAATCACATGTAATGCTTCAATTGAACATCATCATCAAGTATAAGCCATCACAATTGAAGTAAGGAGTCAAGATCACAAAGTCTTACCGATTCACCTCCAAAATCCTTCTTCAATGGTCTTACCATCAACCATCCATATTCATCCATTAATAGACTTACTAAAATCATATAATAGTAATCAACAGAAGAACTAAGTCAATTGCATCATCACTAACCAATTCAACATCAATTCATAACCTAGGGTTAGGGAAATGGGGTCAATTCATGATCTCTTCCATTGAACTAGGTCTTACATCAAGAACAACCATAATTAAACAATAATCCATCACAATATATCCATAATAATCAAACAATCCAAGAACAATTCAATTTGAAAGATCAATTTTGGAATAAGAAGAAAACCCATGACTTTATCACTTTTGGAAATCAACTTTGAAGAACCCCTTGGGAAAGGATTTCCAAAGGGTGAAGAGCTTCCATAACTTGTTAATCCTTGAAGATTTATGGAGAGAAAGTTGAATTCTTTCATCCCTAATTCCCTCAAAGTTAGGTCTTCAATGGTGTTCTTTGGGGAGAGAGAAAGTAGAGAGAAGGTGGTGGATTTGAGTTTTGGAAATTGAAGGGTGTTGGGTTAGTTTAATTAGGTTTAGTTCTTTAAATAGTCTCTTAATTAACTAAATGAACCATACCTTAACCCCTAATTAAACCCCTAGCTAATTAACTAATTAAATGTCTTAACCAAAAATTGGGCTGTCAACTTTACCCCAAACGACGAGACCACGACCAACGGACTGTCGTTCCATCGAAAACCCGTATTGGTCATCCGTCAATGAGTTTAGAGGCTGTTACTTAGGCCCTTTTTTCAAAATGGATAAGTCTGTACAAACGACCACCATCAACTGTCCGTTGACCCATCGATGGCTCATCGATTGGTCCGTCCTTTGGCCACTATCAAATTGACAACTTTTGGTCAAATTGAAGGGTCATCTTTAAGGACCCCTAGGGTGGTCCTTGATGAGTCATACCCAGATGTTTCGACCCAAACACGTTCTAATACATTTTTGACACCTCTCTACCAAATTACATTAATTTGCGACTCCTAAAACCCCATGAAAGAGGCCAAGGCACACTAGCACCTATTTCACTAGTCTCCGAATGTTATGAATGTTTCTTGACTTTTTGACTCTAAAACTTTCTAATTGATTTAAATACATTATTATAGGCCTATAAACAGTGTTTCAAGTCTTAGTTTCACATTTGAGGCTCTAGATTAGGTCTTCGACTTTCGGAGTGTTACATTATCCCCTCGTTAGGAACATTCATCCCTGAATGAGACTAAAATCATTTGGAAGGGAAAGGATAGACTCATCAATACTAGCAGAACAACCAACAACAACATAAAATCCATATGAGTCACATCTCATTGGAGTATTTCTAAACTCCATTCAACACACATCAACTCAATTTATAAAACACAACATATAAGAACTCAACATTTCATAACGCATAATGAGGAACTACCTTCTCAATATCAACATGAGCTCACTATACATCAAAGAGTCACCATGCTATCATTTTCTCAAGATAACAACAAGACCATAAAATCTCAAGAAGGCAACATATACTCAAATTTAACATAGGTGCAAGTTAACAAAAAAAGCCTTTTTCATGGAAACTTATTTTGGCATAAACCTTTTACCAAATATATGCACATGCTTAGTAAATAAGACAATCTCATAATTAGTCATTAATTTCATCATTAAGAGGAATTACTAACCTTAATTAGGAAAAAGATGAGGATAGCAGGATTTCATGTCGGCCTCGGCCTCCCATGTTGCTCCTCAACTAGGTGGTTTCTCCATCAAAATATTATGGAGGCCACCTCTTTGTTCCTCAACTTCTTTACTTGACGATCTAGGATTTCCACCGGAACCTCCTCATAGGAGAGGTTTTTATCCACATCTACACCTTAAATAGGAAGAATGGACTCGGGGTCACCTATACACTTCTTAAGCATAGAGACATGAAATACCGGGTGAACAGGAGCAAGTTCACTAGGTAATTTCAGATCATAAGCGACCTTGCCAACTCGTTGCAATATTTCATAGGGACCTACATACCAGGGACTAAGTTTCCCCTTTTTGTCAATCTCATCACCTGTAACACCCCATAATTTCCATGACCAATACTAGAGACTCATATGTTTAATAATGATGTTTTAGATCTAAAATGACAATAGTAAACCTGAGTAGTTTGTATTAGAACCAAACGCTAAGAAAACGACCTTCACGTCCGGTAACTAGTGCAAGTTGAACTAGTAAACGTTTAGGGATCTTGTGAAGGCTTAGGAGTGTCATATGAAGCCTAAAACTTGTAAAAAGACTTTAAATAGGTAAGATTCAGTATATAGGGTAAAACATTCCAGGTACTAACCCTCAAGGATCGCCCTAGGGCTCCATAAATGGACCCCACTTTGGACCAAGCAAGGTGCCAAGAGGCAGCAAGCTTTTGTTCTTGGAGAGAGCCAGTCCGCGTCACGGACTTGGCACACCACAGGACAAAAGTTTGGTCTGCGACGTGGGCACATCACAGAATCTACTATTTCAAAAATTATTTTCAAAAATCATGCGGGAACAGCTCCGCGACGCAGACTTATTTCCCGATGAAAAATCTTAAATTTGAATTTGAGTTTGACTTCATTAAAAGGTCAATTTAAGTGAGAGACTTTTGGGTATTTTAGGGGAGGGTTATCTATTGATTTTGAATCAGTTTTTCACCACAATTTCCCAAAAAAACTAAATCCCCGAATCAAAACTCAAAAGCTCTCACCTCTCTCTACTTTCTCTCTCTTTTCATCCTCCATTGAAGAATCTTTTAAGGTTGAAGAAGAAGACCAAATCCTCCAAGGTTCTACTAAAATTTAATGGATATTCATCTTTAAGGTATAGTTTCTTTCACTCTTGGGATTATTTTCCCTAAGAGGTCCCTCCAAAAGATGATTTCTAAATCTCCCAAAAACTAGGTTTTTTCTCTTCAAATGGGTCTTCTTTGAAAAATGAAATTGTGAATCAATTGTGTTGAATTATGATGAGTTATTGTTGTTTAAGTATGTATCGATGGTTAATTGATGTTTTCCTATGATATTTCCATTGACCCATGTCTTTTCCCCAATTTCATGAAAACCTTGAATTGATATGGTGAGTTGTAAGGATTATGAACATGTAGATAGACTACATTGTTGTTAATTAAGTAATTGATTCTTGAATTTACCTCGTTTATGTATTCTTGGTAATTGAAGTATGAAGGTTCTTGGACGATACACAGAGATATTTTGATTGGTTCTTCTGGGATTCAATTATGAATTGTGACTTACTTAGATAGTAATGCTTCTATGTCTAACGTGTGGTTGTGATGTTGATGCTAAGTATTCCTCATCCCTAACCCTAAGACATATATTAAGACAAGAATTATGTATGCATGTTATGATACAATTATTATATGATTGAAAGTAGTTTCTCATGATTATAATAATGTCTTAAGTGAAAGGTTTACTCACTTGTGAAGTCGTGTCTAAAGTAAAAGGATTGTTCTCACTTGTGATGACCTATGAGCTAATATGAGAAGATGTTTACATAGGGGTCTAGGAGGGACCAATGTGAACTTGTATGATAAAATAAGATGTTTACTAAAGGGAATAGATTCTAAACACTAAAAGAGCATGCAAATGAGATGGAGGTCTCACGTTTAGTAAGTCCGGCCTCCCACATGGGTTTCCTCACGTTTAGCAAGTCCGGATTCCCACAATATGTGTTGTCTCATGAGATGGAAACCTCCACATCTAGTAAGTCAAGGTTTCTAGCAACAATCTCCTTGAACCTTAACTATGTGTCCACATAGGACTCTATTTTAGTGGATCCACCTAGATAGCTATGAAAGAAAGGTTGCACCTTAGGCAAGTGTTAATCCTCTCTTTTCGGTGTGGGAGTTGAACACTGGATTTCCATGTAGCTCACATGGTCTCATGTCAGTTATTGCACTTCTTTCCCTAACATAAAAAGTAAATGAACAAGTTATGTATGTGAACTCTTGTTAGGGTTGTCTTAAAGTCTACTACATACTGTGAGGGAGGGTATGGGACTTCTCTTACACATTGCACATGTGGGACCTTAAGGGATGGTTCTAGTAGTGTTCTTTTATGATTACGATTATGATTATGATTATGTTGATAAGCTATGAGTAGTATTGATGTATGAAGCATGTTATCATAAGATATGAGAAAATTTTGTAAGTATGAAGTGGGTTGCTTAATGTGATACTTAGCCTTAGATAGGGTTATGAGATTCTATTCTTGACATTTCACAAGTGTTGCTTGAGTTGCTTATATGTTAGGTTGACTTATGATGTTCCATATATGTGTATGTTGAGTTAATTGATACTAATCATGGTTTTGACTAAATTGTGCCTTTTCTCATGCATTGATGATTTTTATGCATAGGGACCATACTTAGTACATGTGGTTTGTACTAACTAATATTTCTCCCTTTTCCCAAACATTTTAGGTTCCAATCGTTGAAGAGTTCGTGGCCAATTTGCAATGAAGACTTGGATATTTTCCCAAGTCATTGGTGAGTATTCATGTCCGGGGATGTTGCTATGTTCCAGTCTAGTTTTTTTTGTTTAGAAAAGATCATTCTTTCTCTTATCATTGAGACAATTATTGTAAGCCTATAATGGCATATTGTTTTGTATTGGTTATGTCCAAACATTTGTACTCATGTAGATGGTTTATATGTGACAAGAGACTTTAGACTCTTATATATTTTGTTATGCTAAAAGAGAAATGTAAACTTCGTATGCGAGGAGTCTATGTAAACTCCAAATATAATATTCGAGAAGTCTAAGTACACTTCACTACGTAAAGTTTTAACTTTTTCTGCATTTTTACCTATGATGTGCTATGATGTATTCTAAGGGCTTGTCTTAGTCCTATTCGAGAACGCTGATGCCGATAATGACTAGGGGTACTTTGGATCGTTATAAAATTTGTATCAGAGCATGAGGTTGAGTAATCTTATGATTGATGTCTCACTAAACTACGTCTAAGTAGGGTCTTATTCATAGTTATGAAGAGCGCCACACTTATGAATGAGAGACTCTGTGATTCTTAGGAACTTTCACTCTTTTGTTATTCCTTTTTCGTGCCTAAGCGTCTTAACTCTATCTAGTCCTTTCTTCCAATCCTTTTATTGTTCTTATAGGCAATGTATACAAGGAGGAACAATGCTCGAAGGTCCGAGGAGGAGAATTTAAATGAGGCGGTTCCCCCTCAAGCTCCACAAAACCCTCAAGTTCCTATTGAAGAAGGGGCTATATCTAACGTTGAGATAAGTACGACTATTCATAACTTGACTCAAGTGTTGGCTACCCAAGTTGCTAGGGATACAAGGGTACAAGTGAACCCCAATGTTGACACCCCCACTTCTTTCTATGATTGTAAGGTGGAGGAGGACCCACAAGGGTTCATTGATAAAGTGTTCAATGTACTAGATGCTATGGGGGTGTCTTCTCAAGAAAAGGCGTAACTAGCTGCCTACCAACTAAAAGATGTGTCTCAAGTCTTGTATGAGCAACTAAAGGATGAGAGACCAGTTAGAGAAGGTCAGATTACTTGGGCATCATTCAATACAACTTTCCTTAATATGTTATTTCCCTTGGAATTAAGGGAGAGGAAAAGGCAAGAATTCATCAACCTTCGTCAAGGGGGTATGAGCGTGAAGGAGTATAGCCTCAAGTTCACTCAACTATCAAAGTATGCTCCTACTATGGTTGTGGATTCTAGGACTAAGATGAACAAATTTGTGATAGGGATATCCGACCTTGTAATTACTGAATGTAGGTTAGAAATGTTGATTCCTAGCATGGATATCACTCGTCTCATGGTTGATGCCAAATAAATTAAGGAGCAAAAGCTTAAGCAAGTTGGTAAAGAGTTGAAGAAGGTGAGAACTGAAGATGGGAATTCTTCTAAGACTAGATTAGAGGTTCAAGACAACCCAATGTTCAAGAAGAGGTTTTCCAATCAAGGGCCTCCTGATTCTCCAAGGTTCAACAAGGGTAAGGTGCCTACTCCCAAGCCCCAAGAAGGGAAAGGTGGTGGTTCTTGTGTTGAGAAGCCTCTTTGTTTAAAATGTGGTAGAAAACATGATTGTAAGTTCCTAGTTCGCATGGCTAATTTCTATGGTTGTGGAAAGAGTGGTGACATGAAGAGAGATTGCCCTATGATGAAGGCTCAAGGGAAGGAAAATACTCAAGCAAAAGCAAATGCCCAAAATCCGGATGCTCCTAAAAATAATCGGTTTTATGCTCTCCAATCCCGAGGTAATCAAGAGAGCTCACCGGATGTGGTTACCAGTATGTTACAATTCTTTTCCTTTAATGTATATGTTTTATTGGACCCCGAAGCTACATTGTCATTTGGGACCCCTCTTGTAGCCATGAAATTTGATATATTACCCGACACCTTAGATGAGCCTTTTTCGGTTTCTATTCTGGTGGGTGATTCTGTGGTGGCTAAAAAAGTTTATGAAGGTTTTCCTATTTCCTTGACAAATAGAGTTACATTAGTTGACTTGATAGAACTTGACATGCTAGATTTTGATGTCATATTGGGAATGGATTGGTTTCACGCTTGCTTTGCCTCTATTTATTGTAGGACAAGGGTAGTTAAATTTCAATTTCCAAATGAACCCATTTTTGAGTCAAAGGAACGAAACTCAAATACTAGGGGTTAGATCATTTCGTGTCTAAAATCTTGAAAGTTGATTGCAAAGGGTTGTCTCTACCACATAGTTAGAGTTAGGGATCTTGAATCTAAGGTCCCTCCCTTAGAGTTGGTACCCGTAGTGAGGGAATTTCCGGAGGTCTTTCCCGATGACCTGCCCGAAATTCCTCCCTAACGGGAGATTGACTTCAGCATAGATTTATTGCCGGATACACAAACTATTTCAATCCCTCCTTATCGGATGGCCTTGGCCAAGTTGAAAGAACTAAAGGCTCAACTCAACGATTTGCTAGATAAGGATTTTATTCAACCAAGCATATTTTTATGGGGTACCCCGGTATTGTTTGTGAATAAGAAGGATGTGTATTTGAGAATGTGTATCGACTATCATCAATTGAATAAAGTCACCATAAAGAATAAGTACCCTCTCCTAGGATTGATGACTTGTTTGATCAACTACAAGGAGTGAGTTACTTTTCAAATATTGACTTGATATTGGGTTATCACCAACTTAGAGTGAGAGAGGTTGATATTCCGAAAAAGGCATTCCGAACAAGATATGGGCACTTTGAATTCCTATACATGTCATTTGGTATAACGACTGCCCCAACGGCTTTCATGGACCTTATGAATCGAGTTTTTATAAAATATCTTCTTTTGTTTGTGAATGTCTTCATTAATGACATTTTGATATACTCTAGGAGTGAGAATGATCATATGAGACATTTGAGGATAGTTTTGCAAGTTCTCAAGTATAACCAACTTTTTGCTAAGTATAGTAAGTGTGAATTTCTGTTGAGATCGATTGCATTCCTTGGTCACATTGTCTCTAGTGAAGGGGTAGAGGTTGATTCGAGGAAGATGGAAGTGGTCAAAAGTTGGCCTAGACCTTTGAGTCCTACCGACATCCAAAGTTTTCTAGGGTTGGCTGGTTACTATAGGAGGTCAGTTGAATGATTTTCATCTATCTCATCTCCATTAGCGACCTTAAACCAAAAGAAGTCCAAGTTCAAATGGTCGGAATCTTGTGAAAAGAGATTCCAATTATTGAAAGATAGACTCACCTCTGCTTCGGTGTTGACTTTACCGGAGGGTACAAAAGGGTTAGTGGTTTTTTGTGATGCCTCCGAAGTGGGTCTAGGATGTTTGCTCATGTAATATGGCAAAGTGATATCGTATTCCTCTAGGAAACTCAAGCCTCATGAGATGAATTACCCAACTCATGACCTTGAGCTTGTGGTCGTGGTGTTTGCCTTAAAAATTTGGAGGCATTATCTTTATGGGGTACTTGTTGATGTGTTCACCGATCACAAGAGTCTACAATATGTATTTTCTAAAAAAGACTTGAATCTACGCCAAAAAAAATGGTTAGAATTATTAAAGTATTATGACATGAGTGTCCTTTACCATCCCAAAAAATCTATTGAGGTTGCGTATGCGCTAAGCCGAGTGTCCATGGGTAGTGTAGCTCATGTGGTTGATGAGAAGAAAGAATTAGTGAAGGAAGTTCATACTTTGGCCCGGTGGGGTGTCCGACTAGAAGAATCTTCAGAGGGTGGTTTTAAGGTCCGTCATCTCTAGTGGTTGATGTGAAGTCTAAGCAACATCTTGATCCTCTATTGCTGGAGTTGAAAGAATCTGTCCTTAATAAGAATAATAAATCTTTCTCCCAAGGGGAGGATGGTGTACATAGGTACCAAGGAAGGTTATGTGTGTTGGATGTGGATGGTTTAAGGGAGAGAATCATGGAAGAGGATCGTGGCTCCTGATAATCCATCCATATAGGAGCCACCAAGATGTATCGTGACTTACGTGATATTTATTGGTGGAATGGAATGAAAATAGAGGTAGCTAAGTTTTTTTCGAGGTGCCCAAATTACCAAAAAGTCAAAGCCGATCATCAAGGCCCGGGTGGTCTAACCCAAGATATTGACATCCCCACTTGGAAGTGGGAAGATGTCAATATGGACTTTGTAGTAGGTTTGCCTTGTGCACGTTGACAAAATGACTCTATTTGGGTCCTAGTGGATAGGTTGACCAAGTCAGCCCACTTCCTTCCTGTAAAAGTTTCTTTCTCGGTGGAGGAGGATGCTAAATTGTATGTTAAAGAGATTGTGAGGTTACATGGGGCCCCCTTGTCGATCATTTTGGATAGCGGTGCCCAATTCACTTCATACTTTTGGAGATCTTTCCAAAGTGGGCTTGGTACTCAAGTAAAGCTTAGCACCGCTTTCCCCTTCCCCAAACGTATGGGCAAGCGGAGCACACCATCCAAACTCTAGAAGACATGTTGATGGCTTGTGTGATTGATTTCAAAGGGAATTTGGATGATCATCTACCTTTGATACAGTTCGTCTACAACAATAGCTTCCATGAGAGTATTGTTATCACACCTTTTGAAGCACTTTATGGTAGGAGGTGCCGGTCCTCTATTGGATGGTTTGAAGTGGGTGAGTTTGCGCTTCTTGGACCAGAGATAGTGTATGAGGCCATGGAGAAGGTTCGACTCATAAAAGAGAGGTTGAAAACGGCTTATGGTTTTAAATCGGTTTATATAGGGGAGGGTTATATATTGATTTTAAATCAGTTTCTTAACTACAATTGTCCAAAAAAACCAAATCCCCAAATCAAAACTCAAAAGCTCTCACCTCTCTCTACTTTCTCTCTCTATTCATCCTCCATTGAAGAAGCTTTGGAGGTTGAAGAAGAAGACCAAACCCTCCAAGGTTCTACTCAAATTTCGTGGCTATTCTTCTTTAAGGTATGTTTTCTTTCACTCTTGGGATTCTTTTCCCGAAGTGGTCCCTCCAAAAGATAATTTCTAAATCTATCAAAAACTAGGGTTTTTATCCTCGCACGGGTCTTCTTTGAAAAACGAAATTGTGAATCAATTGTGTTGAATTGTGATGATTTATTGTTGTTTAAGTATGTATTGATGGTTAATTGATGATCTCCTATGAGATTTCCCTAGACCCATGTCTTTCCACCAATTTCATGAAAACCTTGAATTGATATGGTGAGTTGTAAGGATTATGAACATGTAGATTGACTACATTGTTGTTAATTATGTAATTGCTTCTTGAATTTACCTTGTTTATGTAATTGGTTATGTATTCTTGGTAATGGAAGTATGAAGCTTCTTGGAAGAGACAAAGAGGTATGTTGATTGGTTCTTCTTGGATTTCAATTATGAATTATGAGTTTATTAGATAGTAGTGCTTCTATGTCTAATTGTGGTTGTGATGTTGATGCTAAGTATTCCTCATCCCTAACCCTAAGACATTAAATTAAGACATGAATTATGTATGCATGTTATGATATGATTATTATATGATTAAAAGTAGTTCCTCATGATTATAATAAAGTGTTAAATTAAAGTTTTACTCACTTGTGAAGTGGTGTCTAAAGTGAAAGGATTGTTCTCACTTGTGATGACCTATGAGATAATATGATAATATTTACATATGGGTCTAGAAGGGACCAATGTGAACTTGTATGATGAAGTAAGATGTTTACTAAAGGGAATAGACGCTTAGCACCGAAAGGGCATCTAAATTAGATGGAGGTCTCACATTTAGTAAGTCTGGCCTCCCACATGAGTTTCTTCACGTTTAGCTAGTCTGGATTCCCAAAATATGTGTTGTCTCATACATGGAAACCTCCACGTTTAGTAAGTCAAGGTTTCTAGCAACAATCTCCTTGACCCTTAGCTATGTGCCCACATAGGACTCTAGCTTAGTGGATCTACCTAGATAGCTATGTACGAAAGGTTTCACCTTAGGCAAGTGTTAACCCTCTCTTTTCTGTGTGGGAGTAGAACACATGATGCATTTGGCTCACATGGTCTCATTCGGTTATTGCACTTCTTTCCCTAACGTAAAAAGTAAAGGAACAAGTTAAGTATGTAAACTCTTATTAGGCTTGTCTTAAAGGCTACTACATAGTGTGAGGGAGGGTATGGGACTTATCTTACACATTTCACACGTGGAACCCTAAGAGGTGGTTCTTGTAGTGTTCTTTTAGGATTATGATTATGATTATGATTATGATGATAAGCTATGAGTAGTATGGATGTATGAAGCATGTTATGATAAGATATGAGAATATGCTGTAAGTATGAAGTAGGTTGCTTAATATGATACTTAGCCTTGGATACGGTTATGGGATTATATTCTTGGCATTGCACAAATGTTGCTTGCGTTGCTTATATGTTGGGTTGACTTATGATGTTCCATATATGTGTATGTTGAGTTAATTGATACTAAGCATGGTTTTGACTAAATTATGCCTTTTCTCATGCATTGATGATTTTTATGCTTAGGGACCATACTTAGTACATGTGGTTTGTACTAACCAATATTTCTCCCTTTTCCCCAAACATTTTAGGTTTCGGTCGTTGAAGAGTTCGTGGCCAATTTGCAACGAAGACTTGGATATTTTCCCAAGTCATTGGTGAGTACTCATGTCTGGGGATGTTGCCATGTTCCAGTCTAGTTGCTTTTGTTTAGAAAAGCTCATTCTTTCTCTTATCATTGAGACAATTATTGTAAGCCTATAATGGCATATGGTTTTGTATTGGTTATGTCCAAACATTTGTACTCATGTAGATGGTTTATATGTGAGATGAGACTTTAGACTCTTATATAATTTGATATGCTAAAAGAGAAGTCTATGCAGACTTCGTATGCGAGGATTCTATGTAAACTTCATATATAATATGGGAGAAGTCTAAGTACACTTCACTACATAAAGTTTTAAATTTTTCCGCATTTTTTACCTATGATGTGCTATGATGTATGCTAAGGGCTTGTCTTTGTCCTCTTCAAGGACGAATACGCCGGTAACGACTAGGGGGTACTCTGGGTCGTTACAAACTCCTTTCATGGGTGAAATTTTTCGAATACACCTTGTCACCCACTTCAAATTCAAGGTCTCTTCTCCAATTTTCGTCAAAATATTTTTGCTGACTATGGCTGTTTTCAATCTATTCCTTATCATATGAAATTTCTCCAAAGCGTGATAGATTAGATCGGGACCACAGAGTGAATACTCGCCAACCTCAAACCACCCAGCCACAGATCTATATTTCCTACCATATAAAGCGTCAAAAGGAGCCATGGATATAGTCGAACAATAACTATTATTATAATAGAACTCAACCAAAGGTAAATGTTCATCCCAACTTCCCTTGAAGTCAATTACACAAGACCTTAACATATCCTCTATGGTTTTAATGGTACGCTCCGCTTGAACATCCGTTTGGGGATGAAAAACGGTGCTAAGCTACACTTGAGTACCTAACTCTTTTTGGAAAGACCTCCATAATCGAGTAGTGAATTGAGCAACTCTATTCGAAATGATGGACAAAGGGATCCCATGAAGACTCACAATTCATTAATGTAGATTCTTGCATAATCTTCCATCGAATAAGTAGACTTAACATGGATAAAGTGAGCGGATTTTGTCAAGCTATCTACCACCACCTATATTGAGAGTCATTTTGCCTTCGTGTCCGAGGCAAACAAACTATGAAGTCCATATTAATGTTTTCCCACTTCCAAAGTGGGAACTTCCATTTCTTGAAGTAAACCACCGGCTTTTGATGCTCGACTTTAACTTGTTTGCGTTTGGAAACTTAGCAACAAATTCCGCTATGTCCCTTTTTAAGCCGTCCCACAAAAATACTTTTCTAAGATCATGGTACATCTTAGTGGCGCCAGGATGAATAGAGTAACAGGAGCCATGGGCTTCTTCAAGAATTCAATCTCTAAAATCATCAACATTGGGCACACACAACCTCCCTTGGTACCTTAAAACACCATCCCCAATTGGGAAAAAAATTCATTCATCTTACCAAGTACCGACTTTTCAACTCCATCAATAGAGGATCAAGGTTTTGGTAGACTTCACCTCAACAACTAAAGATGACTCAGAGTTATCATGCATAACAAAACCCCATTAGGAAAATCTTCTAGTCGAACACCCAACCGGGCCAACGTATGAACCTCTTTCACTAGGTTTTTCTTATCCTCCTCAACATGAGACACACTATCCATAATCATACGACTTAAAGCATCCGCAACAACATTAGCCTTGCCGGGGTAGTATAGGACAATAAATGTCATAATCCTTCAATAATTCCAACCATCTTCTTTGCCTGAGATTTAACTCTTTTTAAGTAAACACATATTGAAGACTCTTATGGTCGGTGTATACATCCACATGATTACCATAGAGATAATGCCTCCATATTTTCAAGGCAAACACCACAACTGCTAACTCAAGATCATGAGTTGGGTAGTTCTTCTCATGAACCTTGAGTTCCCTAGAGGCATAATCTATAACCTTACCATGTTCCATAAGGAAAAAAACCAAACCAATTTGAGAAGCATCACAATACACCACAAAACCATTATAACCCTCCGATAAGGTCAACTCCGGAGCGGAGGTAAGCCTATCATTCAACTCTTGGAAGCTTCTTTTACAAGCCTCTGACCACTCAAATTTCACATTCTCTTGAGTCAAAGTTGTCAAAGGTGATGCAATAGACGCAAACCCATCTACAAACCATCTATAGTACCCGGTTAGACCTAAGAAACTTCTTCTATCCGTTGGAGCCAAAGGTCTAGGACAATTCTTAACTGTTTTCGTCTTTCTCGGATCGACCTCGACACCCTAACTAGGGATGATATGACCAAGAAACGCAACCGATCTCAACCAAAATTCACACTTGCTATATTTTGAAAAAAGTTGGTGTTCCTTAAGGACTTGCAAAACTACTCCCATATGGCCCATACTTTCATCCTCACCCTTAGAATATACCAAGATGTCATCAATGAAGACAATTACAAAAGCATCAAGGTAATTTTGGAACACTCTATTCACTAGGTCCATAAAAGTCACTGGGGCATTTGTTAACCCAAATGACATAACTATGAACTCATAGTGACCATACCTAGTTCGGAAATACATTTTGGGAATATCTTCACCTCTTACTCTAAGTTGGTGATATCCTGACCTCAAATCAATCTTCAAAAAGTAACTCGTACCTTGGAGTTGATCAAATAAATCATCAATCTTAGGGAGAGGATACTTGTTCTCTATGGTGACTTTACTGAGTTGACGATAATCAATACACATCCTAAGAGACCCATTCTTCTTTTTCACAAACAACACCGGAGCACCCCATGGAGAAATACTTAGTCGAATGAAGACTTTGTCTAGTAAGTCTTTGAGTTAAGCCTTCAACTCTATCAATTCGACCGGAGCCATCCGATGAGGAGGAATTGAAATGGGCTTCGTATCCGGTAATAATTCAATACAAAAATCAATTTCCCATTTGGGAGGAATTCCGGGCAAGTCATCCGGAAAGACTTCCAGAAATTCCCTCACTACGGGGACTAGCTCAATAGGAGGAGTTTCGGAGTCTAAATCTTTGACTCTTACAATATGGTATAAATAACCTTTAGAGATCATCTTACAAGCCTTTATACAAGAAATGATACGACCTCTAGGAATAAAATTTCCCCCCTTCCACTCTAAGACGGGTTCATTAGGAAAGTTGAATTTGACTACCCTTTTTCTACAATATATGGAAGCAAAACAAGCATGCAACCAATCCATTCCCAAAATGACATCAAAATCAACCATATCAAATTCTACTAATTCTACATGAGTAACTCTATTGGGCAATATTATAGGACAAATTTTATATACCCTTTTTGCAACAACCGAATCACCCACCGGGGTAGACACCATAAAAGGTTCATTTAAGATATAGAGCAATAAATCAAACTTGCTAGCTACCAAAGAGTAACAAATGACAAGGTAGCACCGGTATCAAGTAAAGCATAAACATGATTAGAGAATACTTGTAACATACTGGTCACCACATTGGGAGAACTCTCTTGTTCACCCCTAGAGCGGAGAGCATAAAAGCGATTCTTCCTTGGAACATCCACATTAGAACCACTTGCTTCAGATTGCCCACTCCCCTTGTATTGCCCCTTTACATTAGGGAAATCCCTAACCTTATGGCCACTCTTTCCACACCCAAAGCAATTATCCATCCCAACTAGACATTCACCCATATGTTTCTTGCCACACTTTCCACAAGTAGGCTTCTTTCTTGGTGAATTAGTACCTCTTCCCTTTTGAGAATAAAGGTTAGACACCTTACAATCACGAGCCTTTGCTTAGAAGGACTTGGTTGGAGAACCTCTTTTTGAACCTACGCTTGTCTTGAATTTCCAACCTTCCCTTAGACTAACCACCTTCGTAAGACTTTTCCCTCTTAGACTCTCTATTCTTTCTCATAGTCTACTCTGTTCCACTTTTTTAGCATGCACCATTAGACGAGAAATATTCATGTTTTCATGAAGCATAGACGCATGACATTCTTCTACCAAGTGTTCGGACACTCCCGTCACAAAGAAACTCATCTCATCCCTTGTGTTAGACACCAAGGATGGAGAATACTTAGACAATTTAGTGAACTTCAAGGAGTAATCAAGCACACTCATACCTCCTTGACGAAGGTTGATGATCTCTTCCATATTATCTTCCTTCTTCTCTTTAGGAAATAACCTATCAAGGAAAGCCCTCTTTAAGATATCCCAAGTAATGGGACCACCTCTTAGAACCCTATTGTCCCTACATTGAGTATATCAAGTTTGTACTACATCTTTGAGTTGATAGGCAGCCAACTCGGCCTTTTCACTCGGGGTCACACCCATAGAAAACAAGATTTTGTTGACCTCAACAAGAAAGTCTTGGGGGTCTTCACCCACTTTTGACCCGAAGAACATATGAGGGTTCAACCTAGTAAAGTCTCTCAAACGAGAAGCCATAGTGCTAGCATATTGGGGTATATGAGGTTCAAATTCCTGATTAACTTGTGCCATCATAGCTTGGAATTGAGTACTTACGACATTAGCTTGAGAAGTCATGGCTTGATCCAAATTAAGAAAAGTCGACCTCATCTCTCCGTCCGTCATGGGTGGAGGAATGACCGGAGCTTGATCACCTATAGGAACTTGCTTTAGTAGAGGAACTTGATTGCCTTTCAGAGGAGCTTGGTTGTCATGGGGAGGAGATCCCATATTAGTAATCTCTTCCTCGATCCTTCTTGCGGCTGCCCTTCTAGTAGTCATACCTATAACCACAATAAAAGCTTTAAGTAAAAAGAACACATAATTTAAGACTCTAGAGGCATGACATAGGAATACAAGAAGATGAGAATTTCCTAAGCATCACAAAGTCTCTCATTCATAAGTGTGGCGGGCTTCACAATTATGAATAAGAATCTATATAGACATGGTTTAGTGAGACATAGATCCTCAGGTACTTAATCTCATGCTATGATAACAAGTTTGTCATATCCGGGGAGCACCCCCTAGACGTAACCAGCATCGTCGTCCTTGAAGAGGACTTAGACTAGCCCTTAGCATTCGTCATTACATGTCATAGGCCAAAAACACGGAAAATTTCAAACTTTTACATATACATAGTGAGGTTTACATAAACCTCTCACATACTACTTATAGGGAGTTTACATAGACTCCTCGCATAGGATGCTTACTTAGGCTTCTCTTTTAAACAACATAATCAATATACATAAGATAGTCAAAAAAGATCATCTCACATAAAACCATCTAAAAATGAGTACAATATTTTGATATAGCCAATACAACTTCAATATGCCATATAGGCTTATTGAAATGTATCAAATGATAAAGGAAAGAACTACGTCTCTAGACATAAGCAATAACGTCGCTAGAATAGTGAAAAGGTATAATCCTCGAACATGAGGACCTACCAACAACTTGGAGGAAAGTGTCCAAGTCTTCTTGAAATGTGGCCTTCTAAACTTCAATAGTCGGAACCTACATATTTTTAGAAAAAACATAAGAGATATGGGTTATGTAACAACCCTAAAAATGAATAAGATAAATGCTTAAGGTGTCAAGAATGTTTGCGATTAGATCAAGGTTCACACGGATTGATACGCGTAGAACCAGACCTCAGAACCCTTACTACGGCCAAGCCAACTAACTTGGGAAGTTAATTGAGATTGGAAAGGTTGGAACCAACCATGTGAGGCTCTCGAAAATGAAGATTTAATCGAACGAGTCTTTACCAGAATTAAAAAGAAGAAATCTTGAGTTTTGAGGGTCCAGGGGTAAAATGGTCTTTTCCAGGCCAAGGGTAATATTGTAATTACCCTAAGGAATTAATTAATTAATTAATTAATTTAACTAAAGAATCAATCCGGGTTGGGTCGACCCGGAATGATCCATCTCGCAAAAGGGCACTCTACCCGAGTTCGAACCCCATTGGAAGCATCAAATTAATGATTTAATTAATGATTAAAAATCTGATTTTTTTCAAGGGCATAATGGTCCTTTCACTAAGATGATTAAATCAGGTTTTTATTTAAATTAATAAGGAGTCCTAGTTTAACTAATTCCCAAACTAAAACTCCTATTATTTGTCTACTCTCTCACGATCTCTCTCACACGTTTCATCACTCTCTCTCACGATTGGTTTCTGCCAAAAACAACAAAGAACTGAAAATACATCAAGAGTTCTTCACACTTGAAGAACTCACATGAAAATTTGAGAAAACAAAGTAACCAAAAACGTCAAGGCAAAAAGAGGTTGTTCGTCGAGTGGTGTGTACGTTGAGGAGGTTTGGACTGATTTTGGAGAAGGTTTTGGGCAGCAAATTCACGTTTAAACAAACAAATTAAGGTATGGTCTTCTTATATCTTAGTCCCTTTCCCAAGAGGCCCCTTACGATTCAAGATATTCACTCCGAAACTAGGGTTGTTCCCAGTTGCATGTCCTTGTCACTAGCTCCCAATGATTTCGTAGGTTGGGTTTGTTTGATGGTAGATTTAGGTATGTGTGATGTTTTTATGTTGAATGTGAATATGTTTATGTGAGTGAAATCACAAAAATGACAACCAATGTGTAATCGAAAAAAAATGTGTGTGTGTGTGCACGTTGGCAGTGAATTTTAGCCACTGTTTTGGAGAAGTAAAAAGGCATGTTATTTCTTGTATTTTATGTGCTAAAGTTGTGCATAATGTGATGTTCATATGGTGTATGAAGTTACAAATTTTGAGTGAAAACACTTGCCTAATGTAACCCCTAAACTACACCTAACTATACACTAAATGCTTGGTGAATTGCCCTAAGAAAAAGGTGGATGAAAGGAAGATAAAGTTGGGACTAAATTTCCAGATTGTGTACTCTAGTTTCGGTCAACAATGAGGTTAAAATCTGGGTTTTTAAAGTAAAAATAAAATAAGTGAGGTTAATGGGAATTGAACCCAAGACCTCACATGTTAAAGAGGCTAAAAATGTGAAGGGGGTTAAGGGGAATCGAACCCTTTAGCTACTGGTTTCACGAGAAAAGGAAATGAAAATGGGGCTGGGGTGAATCGAACTTGGCTACTGGAATTCGCGACAAAGAAAAAGAAAATGGGGCTGGGGGGAATCGAACTCGCGACACTGGAGGAGAAAGAAGAGAAAAATAAATTAAATAAATAGATGGGAGGCATGGGATTCGAACCCATGACCTCCAGGCAGCGAGTGAAAGAGGAGAAAATAAATAAAAGAAAACGTGAGGCGCGGGAATCGAACCCACGACCTCAAGGCTGAAAAGGAGAAAGCGAAATTAACTAAAGAAATAAAGTGAGGCTGTGGGGGTTCGATCCCACAACCTCACTGCCACTCGCCTAACTTAATTAAAAATAAAGTTAGGAGGCTGTGGGGGTTCGAACCCACCACCTCACAGCCTCAGCGAAATTAAAGTTTAAATAAGGAGGCTGTGGGGGTTCAAACCCACAACCTCCCTATTCCAGCGAAGAATTAACAAAAATAGAAGAGGCTGTGGGGGTTTGATCCCACAACCTCTTGGTTTGGGCGAAAAAGGGCAATGAGATGTTAATTAAAAATAAAAGGGGTTGTGGGGGTTCGAACCCACAACCCTTCGGCCATCTTAAGGGGAAAATTAAGTAGAAAATTAATGATACAATGTTAATGGTGGAATTTAATCTAGAGTTCTAATGTTATGAATATTAAAAATAAAATCAATGAAAAATGTAAATGATAACCATGTGATTCAAACTTGGGTTTCCTTGCCCAAACTTTCGTATTGATACATAAGTCAAACGTGAACAAAATATCCTAGAATAATGCCACCTACTTAGATCGAAATCAAGATCTTGGCATATATACAAGATACATAAGTCTTGTACTACATAATCTTAGGAATGTATGAATCACTTAACAAATTATGAATGAAGCCTCATGGCTTGTGTGTATAGACTCATAAGTCTAGTATGCGTTTAAAAGTAAGTGAACCTAAGATGTATGTGCTGAATGATGAAATGAACAATGAAATGATGAAACCCTAAAAGGGTTAAGTAAGGGTATAAAACACGCCAATGGCCAAGTATATTGGCATATGATGACATGAACATTCACGTAAAATGAGGTGAGTAATTATGAAGAGTAAATGTGCTAATGACAATGAATGTGGTGACAACATGATATGAGGCTAATGCAAATGATGAGAGCAATCTCAAACGAGCCTAAGTAAATGTTACCAAAACGTACTCACCTATGAGAGTGTAAAGTTAATGAAGAGACCAGTCTCTATTAACACTCTAATGAAAGTACTGAGATTATCACACTTAATACTAATGATGAGATGAGAAATCATCTATTGAGCTATGATGTCTTCATACTAGAAGCCAGCTTCCATGACGTATGAGTTGAATGTAATGGAACTTTATACTGAGCACCGATAGACTAGTTATGAGGGGTGATGCCTTCTTTCGGGAAGGGCGGAGGTTCACGTAACTCTCATGAGATGAGACTATCCAGCTTGCCGAGTTTGGGTCTCCTTATATCTCCTAGTCTTTGAACCTATACTGCCAATATAGGGATCTGGCGGGGTTAAATTCCCATGTACGCTAGCATGATTTGGGTCACCTTGGCCGGTGATTCCACCTCTTTTCGGTGTGGGGAAGACACTGGATTTCATGATGCTCACATGATCTATGTCGGTTAAAGGTAAAGTTCCCAATGAATGAATGAGGCCAGCCTCAAATGAAGCACATAATGAAATAAATGACACCAAAGGTGTTAGAATAGGATAATCAAGAGGTGAGATAGACTCAGGTAATGACATTAGATTATTCTTGATCATTGCACAGCAAACCCGATGAAAGTCTTAAACTACACCCTAGGTATAGCTGGTGTTCACACTGGCCTATGAACGAAATGAAACGAAGTATGTATGAATGAATGAAGCACACTCTGTGTTTGCTAATGAAGACTCCCTAGTTGAGGTCCCATATATTGAGCCCTCATTTTGGAAAGTCTTAATGTCAAGTCCATGATTCCAAGGTCTCATGGCATATGAATGAGTGATATGAAAGAAGCTATGTGTTCTATGTTATGTGCTATGATATGTGCTATATGTAATATGTTATGTGCTGTGTGAAATATGATATCTATGATGATACATGTTACTCTCATGGCATGACTTTCATAGACCAAATTTGGAAAGTTCACCGACTTTCCTAATCCAAATTTGGCAAGTCCACCGACTTGACTTCCCATAATCATGTTGTTAGGGAAGAGCTATTCTTTCTCATGCATGTCCTTGGTGTGTACTTACATATACCCATACTTATTACAAGTGTGTACTAACCCTATACAACTATACTATTTTAGGTGCAGACACAGGTGGACGATAGAGCTACAAGATCATTGTTGCAGTTATCCGGACGTCCAGCATTTATCCGGAGTTGGTAGGTCCTCATGCTTTCGAGGATGCTACTGTTTTATATTCTAGCTTTGTTTTAGAGTTGAGCTAGTGGAGCATGTTCCACTAGCGTTTCTTTCCTATTTTTGTTCAGACTTTGTATTGGTGCCATTTTGGCAATTATACACCTAATACTTATTGAACTATTTCATTCAGTTGCTTATCTCTTAATGTTAGATGGTTGATGGTGAACAATTATGAAATGATAAGAATTTTTAACAAGTATGTTAAGAAACAAAAAGTGTCACATCCGGGTTTACCCCCAAGACGTAACCGTCGTCGTCGTACTCTCGGAGGACTAAGACAAGCCTCTTAGCTTCGTCATAGCATTCATCGACTAAAAATCAGAAAGAATTAAAACTTTTTATCTAAAACTACTTGGAGGTTTACATAGACCTCTACATACACATCATTATATATATCAAGTATACATAGACTTGTTCATATACGAAGATTACTTAGTCTTCTACTTTTATTTCATACACTTATATATTTAGAAATAATAGTCATAAAACCTGTCTCATCTCATAAACCATCTATCGATTACTATAAGTCTTAGGCATAGCCCTACATCAAATGAAAGAAGCCGCATATAGGCTGTCTACTACATCGTCTCAAGAGAATAACAGAGTCAACATAGAATCATAGTAACTACACATCATAAAAGAGAGATGTCGGCCACGTCCTCGAGAGAGTGAGGACCTACCACTTGGATAGCAAAATACCCAAGTCTTCCTTCTTAGCAATTTGGATCAAGCTCAACGACTCGAACCTAAAATGTTTGGGAAAAGGGAAAGAAAAGGGATTAGTACTCCACATGTACTACGTATGGAATCTCATATACAATTACCAATCAAATATATTTAAAAAGGGACATTTATGAAAACATAATAGACTACATATGCAAGTAAATCATAGCAAAGCAAAGCATACTAATGATAACCTTCAATAAGTCACAAGTGCAATGATCAAGTAAAATTACCATATCTCCTACTCAATCAAGTAACCTACCAAGACTACAATTAGCAATTTACTTACCAACATACTCTTCATGTCATGGTACATCCTTCTTCAAGCAAAGACAACAACATTATATTCATAAGAATGTTACTCAACATACAAACCATTACATCATACCATCGCTTTACATGTATAATATTGACCTCTCAAAGTTCCTATCAAGGCAAACTAGTGCAAGGCGTAGGTAGAGTCCCATACCCCTACCTAAGCTATAGCCAACCTCTCAAGTTACTTTGATTAGCCTATACCTTATTCATTCATTTAGTTTAGGGAACATTTGCCTTAACCGACATAGACCACATAATCGAATGTGGAATCCGGTGTCATGAAACCTTACACCGATGGAAGGTGGTCTACCGGCCATAGTAGAACCAAACGTGAAAGTAGCTATCTAGGTGGATCCACTAGCTAGTATCCTATGGTGGCAACATAGTTAATGGAGCTTGGGGGAAAGAACCACGGACATATCAACTCTACACCCTACTCGGGTCATGAGGCTATCCACCCCGTGAGGACCGTAATGAACCCTGCCTTCCTTTTTACAAGAAAGTGTCACCCCTCACATACAAGCTCACTCGGTGCTAAGCTAAGTTACCTTTTTATAGACGAGTCTTTAACATTTATTAACCATCTTAACTCAGTTAGATAGTAGGGTCAAGCCCTTTGCATAACCATCATTGTAGCTCAATAAGAATTGTATGAGAATTAGTCCTTTCATTAACAATTCATATAGGTGAAGTCAACCCTCGTACATCTCAACATAATAGGGCACATCGTACAACTTCCCTATGTTACATTACACCTAGCAACCTCACAACCAACCTAAGCATATAAGTTCATGTATCATATCAACTTATCACATCAATCAAAGCATACTTCAACATAACATTATCACTTGATGACAATTAACCATAATTTGAAGTAAAGGCTAGGATCATCAAGACTTACCAATACTCCTCCCTAGTCCATCAATAAAGGACCATACCATTAACCCATAGATCAACCAATCTCAGATCATCACGTCAATGTAATTCAATAATAAATCACAAGAACTAATCAAGGAGAAGCACTATACTATGAAGCAATACTACATCAAAGCTTAGTAACATGATCTCAAGTGTATCTTCTTAACTTAGATTCAATATTCAAGAACATAGGTGTGAAGAACTTCAATTCATCATAATAGATCCATAATCAATGCAATAACAATCATTAAAGACCATTTAACTAATTATGATATCAATTCTATCAAACTCAACCTAATCCATATCAATTCAACATTTAGGGTTAAGGGTTAGGGGACATCACCCACAATCTAGATCAAACTACATCAATTCGCCATAATCAAGTTACAATTCATGATAATCTATTCATTCTAACCCAAAGAATACCTAATTAACTCAATTCACATGATCAAATTCGGATTTGGATGGAACCCATAAGAAACTCAACTTTTTGGAAAAAAACTTTGAAGGAACCCTTTGAGGAAAGAATCTCAAAGGTGAATTAGATCCCATACCTTAAGGTTTGATGACGTTTTGATGGTGAATTTTGTGCTAAACCAGCCCCAATGATCTCCCCAAGTTGATCTCCAATGGAGTCTTCCAATAGAGAGAGAAAGTAGAGAGAAGAAAGAGAGTTTTGTTTTTGAGAGAAGGATTAGGCTAATGAGGGTTGGGGTATTTATAGTAGGGTCTTAAGTCACTTAATTAGTCTCTCTTAAACCCCTAATTACCCCTAAGACATTTAATTAATTAACTAACTAAAAACTAACTTTTCCGAAACTGCCACAGACCTTCCCCGACGGATCCCCGACGACGGTCCGTCGTGGGCGTGACGGACTGACATCCCTCCGTCCTGCACATCCGTCACGTTGGTCAGAGACTTGTGCAGGCGGAGGCTTTCTCCCCAAGCGCACGACGGTTCCACGACGACGAACCGTCGTGGCCGTGACGGATTGGCTTCCCTCCGTCCTGCACATCCGTCACGCTGGTCAGAGACTTGTGCAGGCGGAGGAAAAGTCCAAGCGCTAAGGCTGGCATGACGGAGGCCTCGACGCCCCGTTGCGCCTGTGACGCCCCTTCATGGGGTCCGTCATGCCCTGCTGCTTCAAGGGTCCTCCTCGAGGGTCCTTGTTTGGTCCTTGGGGAGTCGTCCCCTGAATTTTCCAACATGATACCATCCCACACAATATTTTACACCTATAGTTACAACCGTTTACCAAATTCCGACTCTTTAACTAGGTTAAATCAAAAGGACACTCTAGCCCTCTTATGAACCAATTTGCCGGACGTTTAAGAGTTTCGGTTCCAACACCACTTCAAAGACTCTAAATATGCCTAATTGGCTAGGAACACCGGTTTAGATCCTAAGGAGTTCATTTAAGTCTTATCACATGACCTCGATATTTCAAAATGTTACATTATTCCCCCCTTAGGAACATTCGTCCTCGAATGACACCAAACACTCTTAAAAGGAGGGAGTAGACTCAAGACTAGCAGCTCAACCAATTCACAATATTCCGTAGCATGAACTATATTATTTCATAAAAATACTTCAAAATATCAATTTACCATACATGATCTCAACATTTCCTCATGAGGTTTTTCTCCTTTTCATACAGGCATGAGCTCAATCATTTATCACTCAATTCAAATAGTACAAAGTTCATTTTATCAATATGCTCAATACTATATCAGCAAGGATTAACCATACCTAAATCACAAAACTTGACTCAAATATGCAAGAAACAAGACAACTTCCAATTTGTCTAAGGTCACCTTAAAGTGACTCCATTTTTAGAAGTCTCCAAAACTAGGAGTTTTGCTAAGTTTCACAAAAACAACAGAGATTCACAATATCTAATGCATTTATATCATTAGAGAGAGATACTAACCTTAAACATCAAAAAGGTGAGGATAATGGGTTTTCATGTCGGCCTCCGCCTCCCATGTTGCACCCTCTACTAGGTGGTTCCTCCATAACACCTTTACGGAAGCTACTTCTTTGTTCCTCAACTTTTTCACTTGCCTGTCAAGGATTTGAACTGGAACCTCCTCATAAGAGAGGTTATCCTTGACTCCGAGGCCTTCAAGAGGAAGAATTGACTCGGGATTCCTGACACACTTCTTTAACATGGAGACATGGAAAACCGGATAAACCAAAGCTAGCTCATCAGGTAATCTTAAACGATAGACAACTTTACCAACCCTTTCCAAAATCTCATAAGGTCCTACATATCGAGGGCTCAACTTCTCTTTCTTGCCAAATCTTACCACTCCCTTCATAGGTGAGATTTTTAAATACACCTTATGACCCTCTTCAAACTCCAAGTCCCTTCTTCTATTATCGGCATAGGACTTTTGTCGACTATAGGCTGTTTGCAACCTATTTCTTATGATATGTACATTCTCCAATGTCTTGTAAATCAAGTCAGGACCGAATATCGATGACTCACCTACTTCAAACCATCCTATAGGAGACCTACACCTCCTTCCATACAAGGCTTCATAGGGAGCCATGGAGATGGACGAATGGAAACTATTATTATATGCAAACTCCACCAACGGCAAATGCTTATCCCAACTCCCTTTAAAATCAATGATGCAAGCTCTAAGCATATCCTCAAGAGTCTGAATCGTGCGTTCCGCTTGACCATCCGTTTGAGGATGGAAGGCGGTACTTAATTTCACTTTAGTACCCAAACCTTTTTGAAACGACTTCCAAAATCTAGATGTGAATTGTGCACCTCTATCCGAAATGATGGATAACGGAATACCATGACGACACACAATCTCATCTATGAAAATCTTCGCATAATCTTCCGCCGAATACGTAGATTTGACGGGGATAAAGTGAGCGGACTTAGTCAATCTATCAACAATCACCCATATAGAATCAAATGACTTTTGAGTCCGAGGCAACCCTACTACGAAATCCATATTAATGTCTTCCCACTTCCAAGTAGGAATTTGGATCTCCTGTAGTAAGCCACCCGGCTTTTGATGTTCCGCCTTCACTTGTTGACAATTCGGACATTTAGCAACAAATTCCGCTATATCCTTCTTCAAACCTTCCCACCAATATATTTCTCGAAGGTCATGATACATCTTTGTAGAACCGGGATGGATGGAATAGTGGGATCCATGGGCTTCATCAAGGATCCGATCCCTCAATCCATCCACATCAGGAACACACAACCTCCCTTGATACCTCAATACACTGTCTTCTCCTAAGGAGAATGACTCGTTCGTCTTGCCAAGAACCGATTCCTTTAACTCCATCAATAGTTGATCGAGGTGTTGTTTGGACTTTACCTCAACCACCAATGATGACTCGGAGTTATGATGAACCGTGGCACCTCCATTTAGCGAACTCACCAATCGCACTCCCAATCTAGTCAAACGATGAACATCTTTTACTAGATCTTTCTTGTCTTCTTCGATATGAGACACACTACCCATAGTCATACGGCTTAAAGCATCCGCCACCACATTTGCCTTGCCGGGATGATATAGCACACTCATATCATAATCTTTCAACAACTCTAACCACCTTCTTTGTCGAAGATTCAAATCTTTTTGGGTAAACACATATTGAAGGCTCTTATGATCAATGAAAACATCCACATGAACACCATACAAGTAGTGTCTCCATATTTTTAAAGCAAATACCACGGCCGCTAACTCAAGGTCATGAGTAGGATAATTTCTCTCATGCACCTTAAGTTGCCGCGAAGCATAGGCAATCACCTTCCCATTTTGCATAAGCACACACCCCAAACCTACGCGGGATGCATCACAATACACAATGAACCCTTTAGATCCTTCCCGTAAAGTTAACACCGGAGCGGAAGTAAGCCTATCCTTCAATAATTGAAAACTTTTCCACATGCCTCTAACCGTTCAAACTTTTTACCTTTTTGAGTCAATGAAGATAAAGGAGATGCAATGGATGAAAAGCCTTCTACGAACCTTCGATAATAACCCGCTAGACCCAAGAAACTCCTAATGTCAGTTGGGGTCAAGGGTCTAGGCCAGTTTCTTACTGCATCTGTCTTCCTTGGGTCTACCTCAACTCCCTCACTAGAGATAATGTGCCCAAGAAATGCCACCGACCTCAGCCAAAACTCGCACTTGCTATACTTGGCGAACAATTTATGTTCTCTAAGGGTTTGCAATACTACCCTTAGATGATCCCTGTGGTCAACCTCATTTTTCAAATACACCAAGATATCATCGATAAATACAATAACGAATGAATCAAGGAAATTTCGAAACACTCTGTTCATCAGATCCATAAACGCCGCCGGAGCATTTGTGAGACCAAAAGACATAACCACGAACTCATAATGCCCATATCGAGTCCGAAAAGCTGTCTTTGGAATATCTTCATTTCTCACCCTAAGCTGGTGGTACCCTGACCTCAAATCAAACTTTGAGAAGTAACTCGCTTCTTGGAGTTGATCAAATAAATCATCAATCCGAGGAAGAGGATACTTGTTTTTGATAGTAACCTTGTTGAGTTGTCAGTAGTCAATACACATTCTCAAGGACCCATCCTTCTTTTTCACGAACAAGACCGGAGCACCCCATGGAGAAATGCTAGGCCTTATAAAGCCCTTGTCTAGCAAATCTTTAAGTTGTGCCTTCAATTCCTTTAACTCAGCCGGAGCCATTCTATAAGGAGGAATAGAGATAGGATTTGTTTCCGGTAGCAAATCGATACCGAAATTGATTTCCCGTTCGGGAGGAATGCCAGGAAGGTTATCAGGAAAGACCTCCGTAAATTCACTCACCACGGGGACTGACTCTATAGGAGGAACTTCGGAATCCACTTCTTGGACTCTCACAATATGGTAGAGACACCCCTTCGAGATTATTTTACACGCCTTTAGGCATGTTATGAAACGACCTCTAGGAAGAGAATTTCCACCCTTCCACTCTATAACGGGTTCATTTGGGAAACAAAACCTCACAATTTTGATCCTACAATCGATGGAAGCGAAACTAGCATGCAACCAGTACATACCTAATATGACATCAAAATCAAACATGTCTAGCTCAACTAGATCAATATGCGAAACTCTATGAGGTATTGAAATAGGACAATTTCGATAGACTCTTTTTGCTACCACTGATTCACCAACCGGAGTAGACACCAAAATAGGTTCATGCAAAACATCGGGTAATGTACTAAACTTCTTAGCTACTAATGGAGTAACGAAAGACAAAGTAGCACCCGGATCAAGTAATGCATACACATCAATGGCAAAGATTTGTAACATACCAGTCACCACATCGGGAGAGGCCTCTTGGTCATCTCTCGAACGAAGAGCATAAAAACGGTTCTTTTTGGGAACATCATTTGAACCACTTGACTGACCACCCCTCTCTTGTCCCTTAGCATTTGGACAATCCCGTACCTTGTGACCAATCTTTCCACAACTAAAGCACTTGTCCGAACCTAGGAGGCAAACTCCTAAATGCTTCTTCCCACATTCCTTACAAGTTGGATTCTTATTGGGCGAATTTCCACTTTTTCCTTTTTGAGCTCTTGGCCTAGGAACCTTCCCATCCCTAACCTTGGGAAATTTGGATGGAACGTGGTTTGAGAACCGCTTCTTGAATCTAGGCCTGTCTTGAATTCCCAACCTATCTTTAGCAGTTTCACTCTCATAAGACCTTGTCCTTCTTGAGTCCTTATCCTTATCCTTCCTTTTTGCTCTAGCCTCCTCCACCCTTCTTGCATGCACCATGAGACGACCAATATTCATGTTATCATGTAGCATAGCCGATTGACACTCCTCTTGTAAGTCATCCGATATACCTGTCACATATCGACTCATTTCGTCTCTAGGATCGGAGACCAAACACGGAGCATATTTGGCCAATTGAGTAAATTTCAGAGAATACTCATGAACACCCATCGTTCCTTGGCGGAGATTGATGAATTCCACCACCTTCGTTTCCCTCATCTCTCTAGGGAAGAACCGATCAATGAAGGCCCCTTTGAATAACTCCCACGTCACTAACCCACTTCCAAGTGGCCTGTTGTCCTTCCATTGCGCATACCATATCTGAGTGACATCCTTGAGTTGGTATGAGGCCAACTCGGCATTTTCGCTAGATGACAGCCCCATAGCACACAAAATCTTGTGAACCTCATCAATAAATTCCTGAGGGTCTTCATCAACCTTCAACCCATAAAAGACAGGAGGATTCATTCGAGTGAAATCCCTAAGTCTGGAGTCCATAGTCTGTTCATGGACTCTAGGTGCCAAATCCCTATTGGCTTGGGCAGTCATAGCTTGGGCTTGCATTGTTGCGGCTTGAGCTTGAGTAGTCATGGCTTGAGCCATTTGAGCAATAATAGCTCTCATCTGAGCTTCTGTCATCGTTGGAGGATCAGCAGGAACCTCTTCAAGAGGAGGAGCAGGTTCGTCACGAGGAATTCCCGCAGCAGCCATCTCTTCCTCAAGTCTTCGAGCCGCATTTCTTCTAGTATTCATCTCCTATAACCAAAACACAAGGTTCAGGCGAAAGAATATACGACGTACATTCTAGGGGCACGATATGGATTTCCAACAATGAGAATGATTCCTAATCATCAAATAGGTTCCTATTCATAAGTGTGGCGCGCTTCACAATTATGAATACAAACTTAAATAACGTGGTTGAGAGAGAGACGTTAACATCAAGGATATTCAACCTCATGCTCTGATACCAAGTTTGTCACATCCGGGTTTACCCCCAAGATGTAACCTGCGTCGTCGTCCTCTCGGAGGACTAAGACAAGCCTCTTATCTTCGTCATAGCATTCATCGACTAAAAATCAGAAAGAATTAAAACTTTTTATCTAAAACTACTCGGAGGTTTACATAGACCTCTACATACACATCATTATATATATCAAGTATACATAGACTTGTTCATATACGAAGATTACTTAGTCTTCTACTTTTATTTCATACACTTATATATTTAGAAAATAATAGTCATAAAACCGTCTCATCTCATAAACCATCTATCAATTACAATAAGTCTTGGGCATAGCCCTACATCAAATGAAAGAAGCCGCATATAGGCTGTCTACTACATCGTCTCAAGAGAATAACAGAGTCAACATAGAATCATAGTAACTACACATCATAAAAGAGAGATGTCGGCCACGTCCTCGAGAGAGTGAGGACCTACCACTTGGATGGCAAAATACCCAAGTCTTCCTTCTTAGCAATTTGGATCAAGCTCAACGACTCGAACCTAAAATGTTTGGGAAAAGGGAAAGAAAAGGGATTAGTACTCCACATGTACTAAGTATGGAATCTCATATACAATTACCAATCAAATATATTTAAAAAGGGACATTTATGAAAACATAATAGACTACATATGCAAGTAAACCATAGCAAAGCAAAGCATACTAATGATAACCTTCAATAAGTCACAAGTGCAATGATCAAGTAAAATTACCATATCTCCTACTCAATCAAGTAACCTACCAAGACTACAATTAGCAATTTACTTACCAACATACTCTTCATGTCATGATACATCCTTCTTCAAGCAAAGACAACAACATTATATTCATAAGCATGTTACTCAACATAAAAACCATTTACATCATACCATCACTTTACATGTATAATATTGACCTCTCAAAGTTCCTATCAAGGCAAACTAGTGCAAGGCGTAGGTAGAGTCCCATACCCCTACCTAAGCTATAGCCAACCTCTCAAGTTACTTTGATTAGCCTATACCTTATTCATTCATTTAGTTTAGGGAACATTTGCCTTAACCGACATAGACCACATAATCGAATGTGGAATCCGGTGTCATGAAACCTTACACCGATGGAAGGTGGTCTACCGGCCAATGTAGAACCAAATGTGAAAGTAGCTATCTAGGTGGATCCACTAGCTAGTATCCTATGGTGGCAACATAGTTAATGGAGCTTGGGGGAAAGAACCACGGACATATCAACTCTACACCCTACTCGGGTCATGAGGCTATCCACCCCGTGAGGACCGTAATGAACCCTGCCTTCCTTTTTACAAGAAAGTGTCACCCCTCACATACAAGCTCACTCGGTGCTAAGCTAAGTTCCCTTTTTATAGACGAGTCTTTAACATTTATTAACCATCTTAACTCAGTTAGATAGTAGGGTCAAGCCCTTTGCATAACCATCATTGTAGCTCAATAAGAATTGTATGAGAATTAGTCCTTTCATTAACAATTCATATAGGTGAAGTCAACCCTCGTACATCTCATCATAATAGGGCACATCGTACAACTTCCCTATGTTACATTACACCTAGCAACCTCACAACCAACCTAAGCATATAAGTTCATGTATCATATCAACTTATCACATCAATCAAAGCATACTTCAACATAACATTATCACTTGATGACAATTAACCATAATTTGAAGTAAAGGCTAGGATCATCAAGACTTACCAATACTCCTCCCTAGTCCATCAATAAAGGACCATACCATTAACCCATAGATCAACCAATCTTAGATCATCACGTCAATGTAATTCAATAATAAATCACAAGAACTAATCAAGGAGAAGCACTATACTATGAAGCAATACTACATCAAAGCTTAGTAACATGATCTCAAGTGTATCTTCTTAACTTAGATTCAATATTCAAGAACATAGGTGTGAAGAACTTCAATTCATCACAATAGATCCATAATCAATGCAATAACAATCATTAAAGACCATTTAACTAATTATGAGATCAATTCTATCAAACTCAACCTAATCCATATCAATTCAACATTTAGGGTTAAGGGTTAGGGGACATCACCCACAATCTAGATCAAACTACATCAATTCGCCATAATCAAGTTACAATTCATGATAATCTATTCATTCTAACCCAAAGAGTACCTAATTAACTCAATTCACATGATCAAATTCGGATTTGGATGGACACCCATAAGAAACTCAACTTTTTGGAAAAAAACTTTGAAGGAACCCTTTGAGGAAAGAATCTCAAAGGTGAATTAGATCCCATACCTTAAGGTTTGATGACGTTTTGATGGTGAATTTTGTGCTAAACCAGCCCCAATGATCTCCCCAAGTTGATCTCCAATGGAGTCTTCCAATAGAGAGAGAAAGTAGAGAGAAGAAAGAGAGTTTTGTTTTTGAGAGAATGATTAGGCTAATGAGGGTTGGGATATTTATAGTAGGGTCTTAAATCACTTAATTAGTCTCTCTTAAACCCCTAATTACCCCTAAGACATTTAATTAATTAACTAACTAAAAACTAACTTTTCCAAAACTGCCACAGACCTTCCACGATGGATCCCCGACGACGGTCCGTCGTGGGCGTGACGGACTGACATCCCTCCGTCCTGCACATCCGTCACGTTGGTCAGAGACTTGTGCAGGCAGAGGCTTTCTCCCCAAGCGCACGACGGTTCCACGACGAAGAACCGTCGTGGCCGTGACGGACTGGCTTCCCTCCGTCCTGCACATCCGTCACGCTGGTCAGAGACTTGTGCAGGCGGAGGAAAAGTCCAAGCGCTAAGGCTGGCACGACGGAGGCCTCGACGCCCCGTCGCGCCTGTGACGCCCCTTCATGGGGTTCGTCATGCCCTGCTGCTTCAAGGGTCCTCCTCGAGGGTCCTTGTTTGGTCCTTGGGGAGTCGTCCCCTGACTTTTCCAACATGATACCATCCCACACAATATTTTACACCTATAGTTACAACCGTTTACCAAATTCCGACTCTTTAACTAGGTTAAATCAAAAGGACACTCTAGCCCTCTTATGAACCAATTTGCCGGACGTTTAAGAGTTTCGGTTCCCACACCACTTCAAAGACTCTAAATATGCCTAATTGGCTAGGAACACTGGTTTAGATCCTAAGGAGTTCATTTAAGTCTTATCACATAACCTCGATATTTCAAAATGTTACAAAGAGTTTCAAATTTTCCGCTAAAATTAACCTTGATGAAGTAAGAATGACGTAAGTAGGCTTGTCTGCGACCTTTGAGAGGTCAACGACTCCGGTTTTGTCTGGGTCAAGATTTCGGTCATGACAAAGTTGGTATCAGAGCACTAGGTTAAATTCCGATAATAATGAGTTCACATCAACCACATTGAGTAGTTTCTGAGTCATGGTAGTGAAGTGCACCACTATCCTGAATTAGAGACTGCATAATGCGTAGGAAAATTTCCCTTCTTCTGATCTTATCGTGCTTTTACTAAATATCTGATTTCTTGGTGTTATAAGCGTGTCTAACATCAATTCTTATTGTTTTCAGAGAATGAATACTAGGAGGAATGTTGGTCAGAGGAGAGGAGGAGCAGCTGCTGGGAACAATCAGGTTCCACCCCAAGCTCCAGCTGAAGGAGTGGCTATGCCAGTTAACCCAGCTGGGTTGACTGATACTGAGGTGAGGGCATCTCTAGCCCAGATGGCACATGCCATTACTATGCAGGCCCAGGCTATGACTGCCCAGGTCAACCGGCAGGATGTTCAGAGGGAGAACCCACTGGTTCGTAGCATGGCTGACAGACTCAGAGACTTCACGAGGATGAATCCTCCTATTTTCACAGGGTATAAGACTTCAGAGGAACCCCAGGAGTTTGTGGATGAGGTGAATAAGATTCTGGTGGTTACGGGGGCCACAGATACTGAGAAGGCTGAGCTGGCTTCCTATCAGCTCAAGGATGTTGCACAGGCTTGGTGCAAGATGTGGCAGGATAGCCAAGCTTTGGGCGGAGTTCCAGTCACTTGGGAGCTGTTTACGACAGCCTCTCTGGAGAGATTCTTTCCCAGAGAAATGAGGAAGGCCAAGGTTGAGGAGTTCATCAATCTTAAGCAGGGATCTACGACAGTCAGGGAGTATTCCCTGAAGTTCGTTAAGCTATCCAGGTATGCTACTTCCCTTGTGTCTAACAGCAGGGATGAGATGAGCAGGTTCCTCACAGGAATCAATGGAGATCTGGAGGAGGAGTATCGGTCTGCAATGCTCCATGATAATATGGACCTCTCCAGGTTGATGGTGCATGTCCAGTAGATAGAGGACAGCCGTAAAAAGAGGAGTATTCGTGATGCTAGGAGGCCTAAACCTCAAGATCAGGCAGGTCCCAGCCATGGAGGCCACAGAAACAATTTTGGCATCCGTGAGCATCCCAGGTTCAAGAAAAGGCAACAGAGTTCTGGGAACTCAAATTTTCAGAGGAGTACAACACCTAGAGGAGGCAGACCTGAGCCCAAGAAGGGCAATGGAGGTGAGATGCAGCGTCCTAAAAATAATTGTGCTTAGTGTGGCCGAGCTCACAGTGGAGAGTGCAGACAGGGCATTAATGCCTGCTTCGGTTACGGTAAGAGTGGGCACATGGTTAGAGACTGCCCACAGAACAGAGGTCAGGCTGGTGGTAATGCTCAGCCTAGGCCTAATCCACAGGGTGCAGCAGCAACCGAGCCTTCTAAGAGGAATAGGTTCTATGCCCTGAAGGGCAGGGAGGAGCAGGAGAAGTCCGCTGATGTGGTCACAGGTATGCTGCAAGTATCCTCAACTTCTGTTTATGCTTTACTTGATCCAGTGTCTACGCTTTCCTTTGTAACTCCTTTGCTTGCTCTCACTTTTGAGATATTGCCTGAAGTTCTGCATGATCCTATAGTGGTTAGTACACCTTTAGGAAAAAATGTAAGAACTGATAGAGTATACAAGGGTTGCCCAATAGTGATAAGTGGTAAGAGTATGTGTGCAGACTTGGTTGAGTTACCCATGCATGATTTTGATGTTATTCTTGGCATGGACTGGCTTCACAGTTGTTATGCTTACTTGGACTGTCATAGTAGAGTGGTGAGATTTCGTTTTCCTATTGAAGAGGAGCTAGTCTGGGAGGGGTACAACTCGAGTCGTCCTAACCTCTTGATTTCGAACCTTAAGGCCAATAAAATGATGTCCAAGGGGTTATTGTGTCATCTTGTGAGTGTTGATGATTTGGATCATGACATTCCTTCCATAGACTCAGTGCCTGTAGTGAATGAGTTCTTAGATGTGTTTCCTGATGATTTGCCTGGAGTCCCTCCCCCTCCAGAGATTGATTTTGGTATCGACTTAGAACCCGATACTAAACCAATTTCCATTCCTCCTTACAGAATTGCTCCAGCTGAACTCAAAGAGTTGAAGCTGCAGTTAAAAGTTCTCACTGACAAGGGTTTCATTCAGCCGAGCATATCCCCTTGGGGCGCTCCAGTGTTGTTTGTGAAAAAGAAAGATGGAACCCTTAGAATGTGTATCGATTATCGGCAGTTCAACAAAGTCACTATAAAGAATAAGTATCCACTTCCCAGAATAGATGATTTGTTCGATCAGCTCCAAGGGTCTAGTTTTTTTCTCTAAGATTGATCTTCATTCAGGGCATCATCAACTTAGGGTTAGGGATGGAGATATCCCAAAGACAGCCTTTTGTACCCGCTATGGTCACTATGAGTTTCTAGTCAAGTCATTTGGTCTCACGAATGCACCTGCTGTATTTATGGATCTCATGAACAGAGTCTTCCGTGAATACCTTGACTCTTTCGTCAGAGTATTCATTGATGACATTCTCATCTACTCTAAGACCAAGGAAGAGCATGAACAACATTTGAGACTAACCTTGCAGGTACATAGACAACATCAGTTGTATGCCAAATTTAGCAAATGTGAATTCTGGCTTATATCAGTGACCTTTCTAGGTCATGTTGTGTCCGATCAGGGCGTGGAGGTGGATCCCAGGAAGACTGAGGCTGTGAAGAACTGGCCAAAGCCTCTTACTCCTACTGACATTCGTAGCTTTTTGGGATTGGCTTGTTAATACCGCAGGTTTGTGGAGGGCTTTTCTTCCATTGTTGCCCCATTGACAGCTTTGACTAAGAAGAAAGCCAAGTTTAAATGGACGGAGACTTGTGAGAGGAGTTTCCAGGAGCTCAAGGACAGACTCACTTCAGCCCCGGTGCTTACTTTGCCTAAGTGTGGTGAGAATTACACTATTTACTGTGATGCATCTAGGGTTGGTTTGGGTTGTGTTCTTATGCAGGTTGGTAATATGATAGCCTATGCGTCCAGACAGCTCAAGGTTCATGAGAAGAATTATCCCACTCATGACCTGGAGTTGGCAGCTGTGGTGTTTGCACTGAAGATGTGGAGGCACTACTTGTATGGATTGCATGTGGATGTATTCACAGACCATAGGAGTCTCCAATACGTGTTTACACAGAGGGAGTTTAATTTACGTCAGCGGAGATGGTTGGAGCCGTTGAAGGATTATGACATGAATGTGCACTACCATCCAGGTAAGGCTAATGTTGTAGCTGATGCTTTGAGCAGGATGAGCATGGGAAGTACAGCCCACGTTGAGGATGAGAAGAAGGAGCTGGTGAAAGATGTACACAGACTGGCCAGAGTGGGTGTGCGATTAGTTGACTCTACTAGTGGGGATGTTTCAGCTCATCCTAGTTCTGAATCATCCTTGGTAGTTGAAGTCAAGCAGGGTCAGCATCTAGATCCTGTGTTGATGGAGCTGAAGGACTCAGTGCTGATGAAGATGAATGGGTCTTTCGTTTTGGGATTTGATGGCATACATAGGTATCAGGACAGGCTGTGTGTACTAGATGTGGATGATTTGCGGACCAGGATTATTGCAGAGGCCCATGGTTCCAGATATTCCATACATCCAGGTTCCACCAAGATGTATCATGATCTTAAGCAGATTTATTGGTGGGATGGCATGAAGAAGGACATTGCAGAATATGTGGCCAAGTGTCCTAATTGTCAGCAGGTTAAGGCAGAGCATCTTAAGCCTAGCGGTCTGACTCAGATTATTGAGGTCCCGACTTGGAAGTGGGAGGCCATTAATATGGACTTCGTGGTTGGTCCTCCGAGGACTAGGAGGCAGCATGATTCCATATGGGTTATTGTGGACAGATTGACTAAGTCTGCCCACTTTATCCCTGTGAAGTCTACTCATAGAGCCGAGGATTATGTGAGACTCTACATTGATAAGATTGTGAGATGGCATGGGATTCCTTTGTCTATCATTTCAGATAGAGAAGCTCAATTTACTTCACATTTCTGGAGATCTTTCTAGAAGAGCTTGGGCACGCAGGTAAAGATTAGCACTGCCTTTCATCCTCAGACAGATGGGCAGGCGGAGCGCACCATTCAGACATTGGAGGACATGTTGAGAGCGTGTGTGATTGACTTCAGAGGTAGCTGGGATGACCATCTGCCTTTGATAGAGTTCTCGTATAATAATATCTATCACTACAGCATTGGGATAGCACCGTTTGAGGCACTATATAGTAGGAGGTGTAGATCTCCAGTTGGGTGGTTCGAGGTTGGAGAGTCATCCATTCTGGGTCCAGAGATCATTCATGAGGACTTAGAGAAGGTCAGAGTGATTAGGGACAGGTTGGCTACTACTTACAGTCGACAGAAGTCATATGCAGACAACAGAAAACGACCCTTAGAGTTTGATGTTGGTGACCAGGTTTATTTGAAGATATCACCTATGAAAGGGGTGATGAGATTTTGTAGAAAAGGAAAGCTGAGTCCGAGGTATGTTGGGCCATATGAGATCCTACAGCGTGTGGGTAAGGTGGCCTATGAGTTAGCATTGCCAGCGGACCTAGCTTCTGTTCATCCAGTTTTTCATGTCTCTATGTTGAAGAAGTGCCTAGGTGATCCAGCATCGATACTACCTGTTGAAGGTTTGGGGGTTGGTGAAGACTTGTCTTATGATGAGGTACCTGTTGAGATCTTAGACAGACAGGTCAAGCGGCTGAGGAACAAGGAGATTGCCATAGTGAAGGTATTGTGGAGAAATCATCTTGTTGAGGGTGCTACGTGGGAGGCTGAGGCCGACATGAGATCCCGCTATCCTCATCTTTTCAGCTCTTGAGGTTAGACTTCCTACTCTTAAGTCTATGTTTCCTTATCTCTCCTTATTTTGTTGTTATTGCTTGACTCTGCATAGTGATTTTGTTATGATCTAACTGGCATTACGATATGTAGTGGTAGTGTCATTCGGGGACGAATGTTCCTAAGGGGGGATAATGTAACAACCCTAAAAATGAATAAGATAAATGCTTAAGGTGTCAAGAATACTTGCGATCAGATCAAGGTTCACACGGATTAATACGCGTAGAACCAGACCTCAGAACCCTTACTACGGCCAAGCCAACTAACTTGGGGAGTTAATTGAGCTAGGAAAGGTTGGAACCAACCATGTGAGGCTCTCAAAAACGAAGATTTAATCGAAGGAGTCTTTACCAGAATTAAAAAGAAGAAATCTTGAGTTTTGAGGGTCCAGGGGTAAAATGGTCTTTTCCAGGCCAAGGTTAATATTGTAATTACCCTAAGGAATTAATTAATTAATTAATTAATTTAATTAAAGAATCAATCCGGGTTGGGTCGACCTGAAATGATCCATCTCGTAAAAGGGGCACTCTACCCGAGTTCGAACCCCATTGGGAGCATCAAATTAATGATTTAATTGATGATTAAAAATCTGATTTTTTTCAAGGGCATAATGGTCCTTTCACTAAGCTAATTAAATCATTTTTTTATTTAAATTAATAAGGAGTCCTAGTTTGACTAATTCCCAAACTAAAACTCCTATTATTTGTCTACTCTCTCACGATCTCTCTCTCACGTTTCATCACTCTCTCTCACGATTGGTTTCTGCCAAAAACAACAAAGAACTGAAAATACATCAAGAGTTCTTGACACTTGAAGAACTCACATGAAAATTTGAGAAAAACAAGTAACCAAAAACGTCAAGGCACAAAGAGGTTGTTCGTCGAGTGGTGTGTACGTTGAGGAGGTTTGAACTGATTTTGGAGAAGGTTTTGGGCAGCAAACTCACGTTTAAACAAGCAAATTAAGGTATGGGCTTCTTCTCTCTTGGTCCCTTTCCCAAGAGGCCCCTTGATTCAAGATATTCACTCCGAAACTAGGGTTGTTCCCCGTTGCATGTCCTTGTCACTAGCTCCCAATGATTTCGTAGGTTGGGTTTGTTTGCTGGTAGATTTAGGTATGTGTGATGTTTTTATGTTGAATGTGAATATGTTTATGTGAGTGAAATCACGAAAATGACAACCAATGTGTAATCGGAAAAAAATGTGTGTGTGTGTGCACGTTGGCAGTGAATTTTAGCCACTGTTTTGGAGAAGTAAAAAGGCATGTTATTTCTTGTATTATATGTGCTAAAGTTGTGCATAATGTGATGTTCATATGGTGTGTGAAGTTACAAATTTTGAGTGAAAACGCTTGACTAATGTAACCCCTAAACTACACCTAACTATACACTAAATGCTTGGTGAATTGCCCTAAGAAACTAGCATGAAAAGGTTGATGAAAGGAAGATAAAGTTGGGATTAAATTTCCAGATTGTGTACTCTAGTTTCGGTCAACAATGAGGTTAAAATCTGGGTTTTTAAAGTAAAAATAAAATAAGTGAGGGCAATGGGAATTGAACCCAAGACCTCACATGTTAAAGAGGCTAAAAACGTGAAGGGGGTTAAGGGGAATCGAACCCTTTAGCTACTGGTTTCACGAGAAAAGGAAATAAAAATGGGGCTGGGGGGAATCGAACCTGGCTACTGGAATTCGCGACAAAGAAAAAGTAAATGGGGCTGGGGGGAATCGAACTATCGATACTGGAGGAGAAAGAAGAGAAAAATAAATTAAATAAATAGATGGGAGGCATGGGATTCGAACCCACGACCTCCAGGCAGCGAGTGAAAGAGGAGAAAATAAATAAAAGAAAACGTGAGGCGTGGGAATCGAACCCACGACCTCAATGCTGAAAAGGAGAAAGCTAAATTAACTAAAGAAATAAAGTGAGGCTGTGGGGGTTCGATCCCACAACCTCACTGCCACTCGCCTAACTTAATTAAAAATAAAGTTAGGAGGCTGTGGGGGTTCGAACCCACCACCTCACAGCCTCAGCAAAATAAAAGTTTAAATAAGGAGGCTGTGGGGGTTCGAACCCACAACCTCCCTATTCCAGCGAATAATTAACAAAAATAGAAGAGGCTGTGGGGGTTTGATCCCACAACCTCTTGGTTTGGGCGAAAAGGGCAATGAGATGTTAATTAAAAATAAAAGGGGTTGTGGGGGTTCGAACCCACAACCCTTCGGCCATCTTAAGGGGAAAATTAAGTAGAAAATTAATGATACAATGTTAATGGTGGAATTTAATCTAGAGTTCTAATGTTATGAATATTAAAAATAAAATCAATGAAAAATGTAAATGATAACCATGTGATTCAAACTTGGGTTTCCTTGCCCAAACTTCCGTATTGATACATAAGTCATACGTGAACAAAATATCCAAGAATAATTCCACCTACTTAGATCGAAATCAAGATCTTGGCATATATACAAGATACATGTCTTGTACTACATAATCTTAGGAATGTATGAATCACTTAACGAATTATGAATGAAGCCTCATGGCTTGTGTGTATAGACTCATAAGTCTAGTATACGTTTAAAAGTAAGTGAACCTAAGATGTATGTACTGAATGATGAAATGAACAATGAAATGATGAAACCCTAGAAGGGTTAAGTAAGGGTTTGAAACACGCCAATGGCCAAGTATATTGACATATGATGAAATGAACATTCACGTAAAATGAGGTGAGTAATTATGAAGAGTAAATGTGCTAATGACAATGAATGTGGTGACAACATGATATGAGGCTAATGCAAATGATGGGAGCAATCTCAAACGAGCCTAAGTAAATGTTACCAAAATGAACTCACCTATGAAAGTGTAAAGTTAATGAAGAGACCAGTCTCTATGAACACTCTAATGAAAGTATTGAGATTAACACACTTAATACTAATGATGAGATGAGAAATCATCTATTGTGATGTCCTCATACTAGAAGCCAGCTTCCATGACGTATGAGTTGAATGTAATGGAACTTTATAATGAGCACCGATAGACTAGTTATGAGGGGTGATGCCTTATTTCGGGGAGGGCGGAGGTTCACGTAACTCTCATGAGATGAGACTGTCCGGCTTGCTGTGCATGCGTCTCCTTATATCTCCTAGTGTTTGAACCTATACTGCCAATATAGGGATCTGGCGGGGTTAAATTCCCATGTACGCTAGCATACTTTAGGTCACCTTGGCCGGTGATTCCACCTCTTTTCGGTGTGGGGGAGACACTGGATTTCATGATGCTCACATGATCTATGTCGGTTAAAGGTAAAGTTCCCAATGAATGAATGAGGCCAGCCTCAAATGAAGCACATAATAAAATGAATGATACCAAAGGTGTTAGGATAGGATAATCAAGAGGTGAGATAGACTCAGGTAATGACATTAGGTTTTTCTTGATCATTGCACAGCAAACCCGATGAAAGTCTTAAACTACACCCTAGGTATAGCTGATGTTCACACTGCCCTATGAACGAAATGAAATAAAGTACGTATGAATGAATGAAGCAGACTCTGTGTTTGCTAATGAAGACTCCCTAGTTGAGGTCTCATATGTTAAGCCCTCAATTTGGAAAGTCTTAATGTCAAGTCCATGATTCCAATGTCTCATGGCATATGAATGAGTGATATGAAAGAAGCTATGTGTTCTATGTTATGTGCTATGATATGTGCTATATGTAATATGTTATGTGCTGTGTGAAATATGATATTTATGATGATACATATTACTCTCATGGCATGACTTTCATAGTCCAAATTTGGAAAGCTCACCGACTTTCCTAATCCAAATTTGGCAAGTCCACCGACTTGACTTCCCATAATCATGTTATTAGGGAAGAGATATTCTTTCTCATGCATGTCCTTGGTGTGTGCTTGCATATACCCATACTTAGTACTAGTGTGTACTAACCCTATACAACTATACTATTTTAGGTGCAGGCACAGGTGGACGATAGAGCTACAAGATCATTGTTGTAGTTATTCGGACGTCCAGCATTCATCCGGAGTTGGTAGGTCCTCATGCTTTCGAGGATGCTACTGTTTTATATTCTAGCTTAGTTTTAGAGTTGAGCTAGCGGAGCATGTTCCACTAGCGTTTCTTTCCTATTTTTATTCAGACTTTGTATTGGTGCCATTTTGGCAATTATACACCTAATACTTATTGAACTATTTCTTTCAGTTGCTTATCTCTTAATGTTAGATGGTTGATGGTGAACAATTATGAAATGATAAGAATGTTTAACAAGTATGTTAAGAAACAAAAAGTTTCAAATGTTCTGCTAAAATTAACCTAGATGAAGTAAGAATGACGTAAGTAGTCTTGTCTGCGACCTCTGAGAGGTCAACGACGCCGATCTCGTCTGGGGTCTAGATTCCGATCGTGACAGGTTAGTACACCACTTGTACTAAGTATGGAAACAATGCACTTAAAACATTTGAAACATGCATGAAAGTGACCATTTCTTTAGAAAACACGCTAAGTCATTTGGAAAGCCTTTAATGCACATACAAGAGAGCATATACACATAATGATCACAATAACATAAGTCATGTTCATAATCAAGGAAAACATCAACATAAGTATCATATCAATCTAACATGTTCAATAGTTAATATTAACATAATATACAAAACCCTTACTAACAATCCCATCCCAAGCCTACAAGTGCAATGGTCATGTGAAGTCCTATAACCCCACACAATCAAGTAAACAAGATAAGAGATCATAAGTAATGCTTTTCTTCATGTAATATATATCATAGATAGCTATCACTTACATATAGCAATTTCGACCAACACATGTTCATCAATATAGCCAACATCATACAAGAGTATCATCATTTATAGTTAATATCATACATTTCATATTACATAGCATCATAGTACATAATACCATCTCCTAGGAATCATTTTAGAGTTAACTTGTGCAATGTCTAGATAGGATACCATACCCCTACCTTTACTAAGTAAACCCGTCAACTCACCCTAGTCAATGTCTACCATCATTTACATTTAGTCATTCATTTTACTTTTGGGAATAATTTCCTTAACCGACATAGACCACATGAGCTAAAGGTGGAATCCGGAGTCATGAAGCCCTACACTAAAAGAAGGTGCTCTACTTTCCAAGGTAGAACCAAAACATTAACATAGAATCTATGTGGATCCACTAGCTCATATTCCTATAGGGGCAACATAGTTCTAGAACTAGGAGACATAGTAGAGACCCTCTTTATGCCTTTGGCATTGTAATATCTCATGAATATATAGTGAACCTACCTTTCCTATTTGAGAAGGGACACTCCTCATTTCTAGCTCACTCGGTGCTAAGCTAGAGTCCCTTTTATAAATGTCTTTAAGTCATGTTTTAAACATCATAACATAGTATAGGTCATAGGAGAATAACCCCTTGTATATTCATAGTCATTAGATCATTAGTTAATGCATGAGAATGTCCTTTAATTACAACCCTCATATGTGTGATTAACACATTATCATCATCATGTCATAGTAAGGCACATGATTAATTCACAATCAACCTTATATCGTCATACCTTAATCATAATCTCACAATTCATATAGTCAAGACACTTCAATTACATTCCTCATCCCATCACCTACTTAATCTAATCACATGTAATGCTTCAATTTAACATCATTATCAAGTATAAGCCATCACAATTGAAGTAAGGATTCAAGATCACAAAGTCTTACCAATTAACCTCCAAAAGCCTTCTTCCATGGTCTTACCATCAAACATCCATATTCATCCATTAATAGACTTAATAAATCATAAAATAATAATCAACACAATAACTAAGTCAATTGCATCATCACTAACAAATTCAACATCAATCATAACCTAGGATTAGGAAAATAGGGTCAATTCATGATCTTTTCCATAGAAAGAGGTCTAACATCAAGTACATCCATAATTAATAAAAAATACATCACAATATATCCATAATAATCAAAATAAACAAGAACAATAATACATCACAATATATCCATAATAATCAAAATAAACAAGAACAATTCCATTTGAAAGATAAATTTCGGATTAAGAAGAAAACCCATGACTTTATCACTTTTGGAAATCTACTTTGACGAAACCCTTCGGGAAAGGATTCCAAAGGGTGAAGAGCTTCCATACCTTGTGAATCCTTGAGTATTGATGGATATAAAGTTGAATTCTTGCAGACCTAATGCCCTCAAATCTAGGTCTTCAATGGTGTTCTTTGTGGAGAGAGAAAGTAGAGAGAAGGTGGAGGATTTGAGTTTTGGGAATTGAACGGTGTTGGGTTTGTTTAATTAGGCTTAGGTCTTTATATATTTTCTTAATTAAATAAACTAAACATACCTTAACACCTAGTTAAACCCCTAACTAATTAACTAATTAAATGTCTTAAGAAAAAATTGGGCAGTCAATTTGACCCCCGAACGACGAGACCCCGACCAACAGACTGTCATTCCATCGACAGCCCGTATTGGTCATTCGTCGATGAGTTCACAGGCTGATCCTTGGGACATTTTGTCCAAATGGATAGGGCTGTACCAACGACCACCATCGACAGGCCGTTGACCCATCGACGAATCGTCGATTGGTCCATCGTTTAGCCACTGTCAAATTGACAACTTTTGGTGAAATTGAAGGGTCCTCTCCAAGGACAACTAGGGTGGTCCTTGGGGAGTAGTACCCTAATGTTTTGACCCCAAACACCTTCTAAATACATGTTGGTAGCTCTCTACCAAATTTTATTTATTTTCGGCTCCTAAAACCCCATGAAATAGGCCAAGGCACACTAGCATCTATTTCACTAGTCTCTAGACGTCATGGACGGTTTTTGACATTTTGAATCTAAAACTCCTTAATTGATTTGAATACATTATTGTAGGCCTATAATCAGTGTTTCAAGTCTTAGTTACACATGTGAGGCTCTAGATTAGGTCTTGGACTTTCGGGGAGTGTTACAATTTCACAGAAGGAGAAATAGTATTGACGAATGGGGCTGAGTCATCATTAGAGTCATAAGTAAAAGGCAAGCAAGAACAACACCCCATTTTTCTTGAATTGAAGGAAAATGTTCATAACAAAAAGTATTGGATTTTGAACAATAGGAAATGGGGTATTGAGGTATCAAGGCAGATTGTGTGTACCAATGGTGGATGGACTCCAAGAGAGAATCATGGAGGTAGCTCATAGCTCCAGATATTTCATTCCTCCGGGTTCCACGAAGATGTATCGCTATTTGAGATAAGTCTATTGGTGGAATGGTATAAAGAAGGGCATTGCATTATTTGTTTCTAAGTGTTCGAATTGCCAACAAGTTAATGTAAAACACCAAAGGCCCAGTGGTTTTCCTCAGAATATAGAACAACAGGAATGGAAGTGGGACATGATTACTATGGATTTAATCACATGCTTACCAAGGTATCACATGCAACATGATTCTATTTGGGTGATTATCGATTGAATGATCAAGTCAACCCATTTTCCGCCGGTAAAGACTACCTAATGGCAGAAGATTATGCCAAGTTATATATTCAGGAGGTAGTAAGACTTCATGGACCCCCAGTCTCAATTATTTTAGATAGAGGTGCAAAATATGTGGATATCTTTTCATGATATATTGTTCAGCTTCCCAAGTAGCTTCCTCGACAAAAACTGGTTCCTCCAAAGGACTTTAACTGACGGAACCTCTTTTGTCCTCAACTTGCGAACTTGGTGATCTAAAATTTGAACCGAAATCTCTTCATAAGATAAGCTAATCCTTTATCCCAATATTTTTAGTTGGTATAATCAATGAATAGCCTATGAGTTTGAGCTACCACAAGGGTTATCAGCAGTTCATCCGGTATTTCATATCTCAATGTTGAAGAAGTACATTGGTGATCCTTCATTGATTGTACCGACTGAGAATGTTGGGACTAAGGATAGCTTGTCCTATGAAGAGATTCCTGTTCAAATTCTAGATCTCCAAGTTCGCAGGTTGAGAATAAAGGAAGTTGTGTCAGTGAAGGTCCTTTGGATGAACCAATTTTTTGAAGAAGCGACTCGGGAAGTTGAAGAGGATATGAATAAAATATATCCACATATCTTTGAATCCATAGATAATGTAGATAAAGGTACTAATTTCTTCTTAGTACTTTATGAACTATGAGTAAGCACGATTGTTATTTGCTTTTGGATTGTGAAGTGCTGAACTTGATGTTACAATCCTTAGAATAGTGAAAGAAATCTCATTCGAGGCGGAATGTTCCAAGAGGGATATATTGTAACATCTCGTAACTCGCAATAGCGAAGAATAAGCTAAGAAATTAAAATTTATCATTTTTGAAAATAATAGGAAAAATGTGGAAAATTTCCTAAGTGTAAAAAGTGAGTTTTTGGTCATTTTCAAATGGTCATAACTTCTAGCTCAGGATGAGTTAGAGTCATTTCTTTATATATTTGGAAAGTCCTTGGAGAGGGTTTTCCAATTCCGTTAAGTTTGCACATTTTTGATATTGTATGAGGGAGATATACCCATTAGAAGTTTGGTTCTTGGATTAAGGAAGGTCCCAATCCGGATTTTTGTAAGGGTAAACATATCATTTCATTCAACAGTTTCTTAATTCGTTTTAAAGGTTAATTAGGGATAAAAATAATCCTTAAGTAAGTCTTATAAAAGTATTCACACTTAGGGATTTGGACAAAAGAGAAGAATCAAAGAAAAACAGAGAAAAGTTCAAGAATTCATCAAGAACGCAAAGATCGTCGAGTGGAATTCGACGGGGGTGATCCCTATTAAGATATGTGAGATATTTCTGTTTTGGGTTAGTTCATCCACACACCAATTTGATTTATTCACCAAATTTTGAGTAGATTGAATGATGAACATTAAAGTTCTTGAAGAACTATAATTGAATTCTTGTTGGTTGAGTTGTGGTATGCTTTTAGTCGATTGGATTCGTGTTTCCGGGTTGTTTCTCAATTTTAGTCTATTGGTTATTGAGGTTATTAGTGATCCTAAGTGATTGCGGTGAGATCCATGAATGTTTAGAAGGTTAGAGATGAAAAATGGAGAAGAAAAGTCAGAAGTCTCGTCTGAAAAGCCCTGTGGTGCCGTGTTAACCAGAGCCCCTCAGGACAATCTCTGTCCGTAAGGCTCTAGCATGCCGCGCCAGCCAAAGCCCCTCAGGACAGACTCTGTCCGTCAGGCTCTGGCGCTCCATGCCACTCAGAGCACCAAGGGCGCCTGGAGATCCCGTTCTTTCCCCATCTTTTCGTACTAGTTTCAAAGTGATGTACCCACATTTCTTAGTTGATTTCAATACTCTAAGGTACATCTAAACATCATGAAATCATACATTAACTCATTCATGAACCTTGAAATCATAATTCAATTCAAGGAAAGTTAAGATGAAAGTCAAGGAAGTTTAGAAGCCAAGTCTAAGGCTAAGAAGTAAGTTAAAGTAAAGTTCTTAATGGTTTTCAAGATTATTATTTACACATTTTAATGTAGCATTAAGATTCAAGTTTCAAGCTAAGTAAAGAGTAAGTTGAAGTTATTTTCTTCAAAGGTATAAGGTGAATATGTATTCCCGAAGAGACTTAAACTGTTTTTACATTTAACTATAAAGGAAACTTTGATTTCAAAGGACCTTAAGGCAAGTTTTCAGAAATGAACTATAGCTTTCTAAAAGAGAAAGCACGGAAACTATGATTTCCAAGATAACCTTGACCTAAGTATTTTGAGCACTAATCTCAAAACCATAGAATCACTATGTTTTTAAAACAGAAGAGCCAACATATTTTTGGGAGTATAATTCAGCAACGATATGGGGGAGAGTTTGGAAAACTCGCAGCCCCCATATGGGGGAGAGCTTACACCGGATCAATGGGAGGGATCCATGAAGCGTTAGCCAACACTCCTTCCTTATTTTGAATATCCTCAACATTATCAAACTCTACTTCCTCTTCTATATCCTAATTGTGAACCGATGGGTTCTTATTTACCGGAACATTGTCAATCGACACCTCATCCACAGCAAGTGCCACCCTCTCACGGCCTCTTCATCTAGCTCTTCCTCTACCCATGCTTCAACCGCGAGCACTCAATGCGGGTTCCTCGGCTATAGCATTAGAGGGATCTACGAGCCTAACACTGTTATGCCTAGTATTAACCATCTGCAAATAAAAGAGTGAATAAAGTTACATACCAATTTGAATGAATACATACAAATTGGAATCACGTTATATCACGAAGGAGACAAAAGAAAAATGAGATTTGGTAAATTCCTATAGCCTCTCTAAGGAAAGTAAAGGCGTCCCTGTACCATTTTGCTAGACTCTACTAGACTCATTTTGGTGCATCGAGATCAACAAACCTAGCTCTGATACCAACTTTTCATGACCCAAGCAATCGTGATTGGCAACCACTCGAAGAACCCGGTGGGAGAACCGTTACTACCATCCAACTAAAGCAAGAAATATAAAACTATGACAATTAAAATTACGGAAGCAAGTTAAATAACTAAGTAAGTTTCATTACTAAATAAGGATCTAACTACTACCTAACAATGCGTTTGATAAAATGAGAATCTAAAAGTCAATGTACATAACCTAGAACGACAACAAAGTCTAAAAATGAATTCTATTGAACTATCTAAAACTAAAGTCTAAGTCCAAAAATGTTGGACATAGACAAGAAGAATTCAATGGAAGCCCGAACGAAGTGTCTCACCCTTGAACTCAAAGCGACCATTGATCTCCTAAGAGAGGTCTATAAGCAGTCACGGGAAGATTACCTATACTCAACAAAAATAAGAACAAGTGCAGGATCAGTACACAACCACTGTGTACTGGTAGGATCATGTGACTATCTCACTAGTGTAACATAATAAGTCAAGCAATATTATAATATCATGCATTTATATATCAACATATTCAATATCATCATAAGGAGTAAACAACACACTTCACATACTTAATCAAATATTTTGTCCTACCACGGACCCCAAACCCAAACTGTTAGCATGCCAGAACGTGGCAATTTGATCCAAAGTTCGCATGCCGGCACGTGACAATCTTATGCAAAGGTTATCATGTAGGAAAATTTATATCTGATCCCAATCACTGGTCACAATAATACATCAAGATCATAAACTTAAGTCATGATTCATTTTAATCTCTATGATCAATATTGCAACATGCACTCTTATACAAGTATTACAATGATGAGATAACAAGTATATATCACATGATCATAGAATCACAACCATCACCTACTTCGAAACAAGCTGGAAATCCTAAGAAACTTGATCCTTCCCTTTATAGATTCTATTGGCTTGTTCTTGGTCTACACACAATCAACAGTATAAGGAAATGATTAAATAAGTCACTAATATCCCAGAATTCTAACAAATTCATGAACACTAGGTCAACCCACGACCCCAACTAGCCGAACTAGGGTTGTTTCCACCATAAGTTCTACTAAGAAATCCTTCCCCATCAATTATGACCCATTCTAAAACCTTCTACATATTCAAAACCAAAAGAGGGGAGTGAAAATCTTACCTTTAGCCTTAAGAATGATGGAAAATGAGTTAAAATCGCCGTAATATCGTTTCTTAGCTCTAAAATTTTAAAACTTCCAAATAAGGTCAACTAGGGGTTTTAATTACGAATTAAAAATCCATTATCTGGCTACAACGACCCCCATCTCTCTGAAGCTGCGTTGCTGCAGCGACACCAATCACGCAACAACGATACTTTTTGAACTAGTGAGCTCCGTCTTGAAATATTCCAAAAATTCTATAAATCAATCTCCGCCTCGTCTGCTACACTGGAAAACATGCTTTAAAAGTTGTTTTAAAGACTTGAGAACTGAGTTGAGAAAGATTAAAGTTGCAGTTTTATTCTTCAAAGATGTATATGTGGATGAAGTATTCCCTAAGATATTTAAAATATTTTCACATTCAAATAAAATTGGAAACTGAGATTTCCAAAGGCTTTTCGAGCTAGTTTTTATAAAAGAGTAATCACTTTACAAATAAAAAAAGAGAAGAAACTAAGATTTCCAAGATCGCCCTTTGGGATAAGTTTAGAGAACTAATCTCAAATCACAAAAGAAGTATGTTTATAAAACATAAAATCTAGTATGTTTTGAGAGTTGTATTAAGCATAGATATGGGAGATAGTTCAAACAACTCACAACCCCCATAAACCATGTAGCATTCATGGGTATAAAAGACTCATACTTTTTAGATGAACTTTTCTTACATAGACTAGTGTATCCAATAGTAGCTCAGATCCTATACCTTTAGCCGGGTATAGGATGCGCTGGCAGCGTGAGGTAAATCATTGTATAATCACTTACCTCTTATGTGATGGTTTTCGATCAGAGAAACGCCCACAAAAGTTATTGTATTTTTATATACATGAGTTAATTGTATTTTCAAATACATTTTAGAGTTATGTTGTATCCTTGTTATATACACAGAGTTGACATCATGTTTTTAAATAATTTTTCTTTATACTGCACTTGTTTTAAACTACATTATATTGAAATGAACTTAGTTAAATATCAGGAGTTGAGTATCTTGTGTTGATTTGTGCTTCATTGAGTCAAGTATCATATGTATGAAGTTGTGTATCTCAGTTTGAGTTGAGTATCTTATCCTTTAGTACTTCTGAGTTTAGTAACTTGAGTAGTTTTGAGTATACTTGAATACTTCTTGAGTTGAGTAAGTTTGAAAAGAATTCCCCTTACATGCTTGTATATTCCACGTACTGTGCCATTTTGCCGAGTATAGGATGTGCTAGCAGCGTGAGTAGATTGTTGAATCATCACTATAACTCTTATGTGATGGTTGTTGGTTAGAAGTTATTGTATTTTTATATATATTAGTTAATTATATTTTTTTATACATTTTAGAGTTATGTTGTATCCTTTTTATATAAACAGAGTTGACATCATGCCTTTAAACAAATTTTCTTCATATTGCACTTCCTTTAAACTACTTTATATTGAAATGAGCTCAGTTAAATATCAAGAGTTGAGTATTTCGAGTTGAGCACTTTATGTTGAGTATCTTCAGTTGATATGTGCTTCTTTGAGTCAAGTATCATATCTTTGAAGTTGATTATCTAATATCTTTGACATCATGCCTTTAAACAAATTTTCTTCATATTGCACTTCCTTTAAACTACTTTATATTTAAATGAGCTCAGTTAAATATCAAGAGTTGAGTATTTCGAGTTGAGCACTTTATGTTGAGTATCTTCAGTTGATATGTGCTTCTTTGAGTCAAGTATCATATCTTTGAAGTTGATTATCTAATATCTTAGTTAAGTATCTTGCACTTGAGTATTTTTGAGTTGAGTAAGTTGAGTAGTTTTGAGTATCCTTGAATACTCCTTGAGTTAAGTAAGTTTGAAAAAAGGTAAGTATGTTTCCATTTTTATCAAGTTCAAGCTTATGTTATGCTTTATAATTCCCCTTACATGCTCGTACATTCCACGTACTGAGTCATTTAGTCTGCATCTTGTCATGATGCAGATCTAGATATTCAGGATATTCAACTACAGTTTCATTTTTGTCATATGGAGTTCGAATAGCTATGGTGAGCCTCCTTTCTTCCGGAGTATTCCATTTACTTTCAGTTATTAGGGAGTCGTGGGTCTTGTCCTGACTTCCATTGTTGTCATTTAGAGGCTTCATAGATAGAAAATAGAATTTTATAAGTCTTCATTTATTTTGTTTAATGTTTTTATGACTAAAGTTGCCTTTTATGGTGAGTCGTATATATATTATTATATAGAGTTTTGTTTTGACTTAATGTTTGTATTTAGGTTTTGTGAACTTTTATTTATGTTTTCAGCTTTTGCATGCTTAAGTTAGTGTTCAGCTTGTAGTCTTCTAGGATGAGGGTTCTCTTTGGGACCAAAAATGGCTCTTGAGTGCCGGCCACGTCTAGGGTGTGGACTTGGGTCGTGACAAACATTGTGTTAGAGTCAAGTTCAAGTTTCCTAGGGTGTCTATGAATCCATGTCAAATAGGATCTTGTTTATAGTTTTGAGGGCCCCACTTCTATAAACGAGCGACTATAGACATTTAAGAAAAAAAATTCTTTCCTTCATACTCAATCATGCAATAGAGCTAAGTCATAGAGATCTACTCTAACTTGTGTGTTCTCATATTTATTCGACTACCCATCATACTAGAGGTGGTTAAAAAGTGAAGTTTAAAGATCCTTATGTATGAGTTGTTCTTAGCAAGTGTCTTGATAAAGTCATGAGACTCAAAGGGGCTTGAGACACGCCCAAGAGTAAGTAAAGTGTTAAATTTTACTTGAATGAACCCATATTCATGTAAATCCTGTATTTGAAATAAAAATTGAGTTGTACTCTCTTCTCTAAGTCTTCTTTTAGCTGAGATCCTTATGAGAAAGTATGTCTAGAGCTTTTGTAGTATTTTCACCCCAAAAGGTAGCATGAGTTATGAGATCATGAGAAGTAGCAGTGAAAGAGTTCAGGGTTAGAGAAAAGTATGTTGAGGCTTAGTTATCTATGGAAGGGAGATGGTGTTTTGGTAAACTATGTTGGTATAGTCATGCACCTACTAAGTTATGAATGAGGAGTTTTCCCTTATGGGTAGAATAATAAGTTATATGTCATGTCCCGAGCCTACATCCTAGGCGGTACTAGCACTCAAAGACCATTGCTGGCCTCGAGTGGGCCCTTGGCCTAGCATACTTACTCAACGAAAGACTTAAAAACAAGAGATAAAACTCATGGAAAATAACTTAAAGAAATAGCTAAGCCAAAATGGCAATACATGTGTTAAAAGTTTACAATGGAAATGATTAAGACTAAAGAAATCATACTATGTTACTATGAGGCCTTTAAAACATAGAGAGATGTTGGGACGGGTCCACCAATCTTCCTAACAACTTAAGGCATGAAGCAAGTGATTACAGATGTCCCCTGTAATGTAAGGAGGCTCACCAACTAACTCTGAGTTGCTCACTGGATCAACGGTGCGCCAGATGCCGATTCTAGTTACCTGCGTCTGCATTACAATGCGATGCAAGCCAACTGACATCAGTACATTGAATGTACGAATATGCGAGTCCGAATTCTAAACAATACAAACATAGGCTTGAACGAGAATCTAAAGAACTTACCCGGCTCAACTCAACTCTACAAGATTGAACTCATTTCAATGTAAAACAATTTTAAGGCTAGTGCAATAGAAGAAAAAGTTGTTTAAAACATTATGTCAACTATATATGTATGAAAATATACAATATAACTTTTAGATGTATGTAAAATACAAATAATTGTGTATATATAATACATTTAACTTCTATGGGAGTTTCTCTAACCAACAACAATAGCTTTAGAACTATAGTGATGATACAACGTTTTGCCTCACGCTGCCACGGTCGTCCTATACCTTTCCATTAGTATAGAACTAGAAATACTAAGTGGATCTACTAGTCGATGCTAAAAAACACAAAAGGAATCATCTAAAAAGAATGACCCTTTTTCTACCCATGGTGGCTACATGGTTTATAGAGGCTGTGAGTTGTCTAAACTCTCCCCCATATCGGTGTTGATACTACTTCCAAAATATACTAGCTCTAATGTTTTGAAAACGTATTTCCTCTCTATTTGAGATTAGTGCTCAAAATACATAGCTCAAAGGATACCTTGGAATTCAAAGTTTCTTCTCTTACTTTATTTAGAAAGCGATTACCTTTTTCTGAAAACTAGAATAAACTCTTTATGGAAATCTCAGTTTTCTTTCTTGTTTAAATGTAAAAAAAACATTTATGAACTCTTAGGGAAAACTTAGTTCCCCTACAATTTTTTGAGAAATGCACTCAACTCTTTACACTTTGTTTAACTTAAAACATGAGTGTTAAAACAAGGTTAAAACATTGCTAAAGACTCTTGAATACTTTTAAGACTTTGCTTTGACTTGATTCTTAACTTCTAGACTTGACTCTTAACTTCATTAAATTTGATCTTAACATTCCTTGAATTGAATTATGGATTCAAGGTTAATGATATCATTTTTATGGATGATTTCATGATGTTTATATGTACCTTAGAGTGTTAGAATTAACTAGGAAATATAGGTACATAACTAAGGAACTTTTGTGGCGCTTTGGCAGGCGCGGAGCCTTGCCCACGAAATCTCTGACTTTTCTCCTTCGTTTTTCATCTCAAAATCCTCTAAAGTACGATGGTTCTTTCCCCAAACACTTAGAATCATTAGTACCCTCAATATACAATATATTCAACTCGAAAATTCACCCAAAATATGAATCAAATCAACAAGAAACATCAACAACACAACCATCAAAACTCGACGAAACTTTCAACAACGTTCATCAAGAACTTACTTTCTTAACATTCAAAGACTTAAATTCTCTGAATTGAAACACGGTTGGCACGTGGGTGAACTAACCCACTGCTATGTGATCTCACATAACTTTTTAGGGATCACCCCCAACGAATTCCGCACGCAAAGCTTGAACGAACTTGGCATTTTATCGATTTCTCTCCTTTTATATTTTCTCCAAGCCCTACTGTGAATTCTAAATCTTTATAAATTGTACAAAGTCTTGTTTTGCCCCAATTAATTCCTTAAAACGAATTAATTTAATTAGGTAAGGAAACACTAGTTTTCCCTTCCCAAATCTGGATTAGACTTTCCTTAATCCAACAACCCAACTTTTGAAAGGCATAACTTACTCATACGAACTCGGAGTCGCATAAACATAGCGGCGTTGGAAAGACAATTCTAAGTGTCTTCCCACCATATCTGGAACTAAACCTAACTCATCTTGATCCAAATGTTATTGTCCTTTTAAGCTGGCCAAAAACTCTCTTTTAACTTACTTAATAATTTCCAGCTTTCCTTGTACTTTCTAAAAGTTAATATTTTCTAGTTCTTCGTAGTTGCGAGATGTTATAATATTTCCCCCTTGGAAACATTCATCCTCGAATGATATTACTCTTACTAGGTTTAGGGTAGCAACATAAAGTTCAAACACCCACCAGAAAATGCAACTAAACAACATGCTTACTTAAATCTTAGGTAGTACTAAGAAGAAAAATAGTACCTTGTTTTACACTTTCTCCGAATTCGAAAAGTTGTGGATATCTTTCATTCATGTCCTCTTAGCCTTCTCAAGTAGCTTCTTCAACAAATTGTTTCCTCCAAAAGAGTTTGATTTATGCTACCTCTTTTGCTCTCAACTTGCAAACTTGGTGATCCAGATTTTTCACCGAAATCTCCCGATAAGACCAGTTATCTTTGATCCCAACATTCTTAGTTTGAATGATCAATGATAGCTCACCCATGCACTTTTTAAACATGGATACATGAAATACCGAATTTACTGCTGCTAAGTCTTGTGGTAACTCCAACTCATAATCTACATTACCAACTCTCTTGGATATTCTTTAAGGTCCAATATACCGGGGACAATGTTACCCCTTATAACCAAACCTTATAAAACCCTTCACGGGCGAAACTTTCAGATATACCAAATCATCTACTTCGAACTCTAATGCCCTTATACTAATATCAATGTAGAATATCTAACAACTTTGTGTCATTTTCAACCTCTCTTGAATCACTTTAACCTTATCCATGATTAGTAAATTATATCTTGTCCTATCAACCGTGCTTCTTCAAATTCAAACCATCCAATAGGAGATCAAAATCTTCCCATAAAGATCTTCATAAGGAACCATTTGCATGCTAGAATAGTAATTGTTGTCAAACTCAATGAGAGCAGGTGATCATCCCAATTTACCTTGAAATATATTACACAAGACCTCAACACATCTTCTAAGGTTTGAATAGTGCGCTCTGCTTGCCCATCAGTGTGGGGATGGAAGGCAGTACTTCAATTCACTTTTGAACCGAAGCCTTTCTAAAATGAATTTTCAGAACCGTTCAATAAATTTTGTACCTCTATCTGAAATAATGGAGACCGGAACTCCATGAAGTCTTACCACCTCTTGAATATACAACATAGCATAATCTTCTGCAGAATGGGTAGTCTTTACTGAGAGAAAGTGGGTTGATTTCGTCATTCTATTGACAATATCCCAAATAGGACATGCTGCTTGTGAGATTTTTGTAAACCTATGATGAAGTCCATATTAATCATGTTCCACTTTCATTCTGGAAGTTCTATTTATTCTAAGATAAACCATCGGGCCTTTGATGCTCTTCTTTTACTTGTTGGCAATTTGTGCACTTTGCAAGAAATTCAGCAATGCCCTTTTTCTTACTATTCCACCAATTAACTTCTCTTAAGTCATGATACATCTTTTTGGAACCCAGATGAATGGAATATATGGATCTATGAAATTCCTCCATGATCATCTTTTGGAGTCCATCCACCATAGGTACACACAATCTACCTTGGTACCTCAATATACCATTTCCCCCTTGTTCAAAATCTAATACTTATTGCTTATGAACATCTCCCTTCAAATCAATAAAAATGGGATCTTGGTATTGCTTTAATTTAAATTTGACACTAATGATGATTCAACCTCATTCGTCACCACTATTCCTCCTTCTGTTGAATCCATTAGTAAGAGTCCTAAGCATGCATGTCGATGCACATCTTTTGCTAGTTCTTTTTTCTCTTCTTCGAGATGGGTTGTACTACCCATAAACAACATGATTAATGCACCAACAACTATATTAGCCATACCTAGGTGGTAAAGAATGCTCATGTCATAATCTTTGAAAAATTCTAACCACCTCATTTGTCCGAGATTAAGCTCTCTTTTAGTGAACAGATATTGTAGGATTTTGTGATCAATGAATACATCAACATGAACATAATACAAATAGTGACACCATATCCTCAAGGCGAATAACACAACATCCAACTCTAAGTGATGAGTTGGGTAATTCTTCTCATGAACTTTCAAATGTCTAGAGGCATAAGTTATAACCTTGTCATTCTGCATTAGAGAACAACCCAAATAAAATCTTGATGCATCACAATATAGCACAAAACCTTTGAGTACCTTTTAGTAAAGTCAAAACTGGGGCAATAGTGAACCTCTTCTTCAATTCCTGAAAGCTTTTCTCACAAGCTTCACACTATTGAAATTTCACTATTTTCGGACTCAACTTCCTCAAAGGAGACGAAATAGCAAACTAAACCTAAGAAACTCCTAATATCAAGTGGAGATATGGGTCACGGAAAACTCTAATCTACTTCTATCTTTTGGGTATCAACTTTAGTTCTTTCTTTAGAGACTATGTGTCCTAAGAATGATACAGACTCAAGAAAATATTCACACTATGAGAACTTTGCGTACAACTCTCTATCTTTCAAAGTATGCATAACTGTTTTGAGACGTCTAGAATGATCTTCTTCATTCCTAGCATATATATGTATTTAATCAATAAAGACGATAACAAACATATCTAAATAAGGTTTGAAGACTTTATTCATAAAGTCCATGAATTCTGCTGGTGCATTTGTCAAACCAATAGATATGACCAAAGACTCATAATTCCCATATGTGGTTCTGAATGATATCTTTGGAAAATCACATTACCTAACTTTAAACTAATGGTAGCCTGATCTGAGGTCAACTTTCAAGAAACAACAATCACCCTGAAGTTGATCGAGAAGATCATCAATCCTTGGAAGAGGATATTTATTCTTGATGGTAACCTTGTTCAATTAAGGATAGTCTATACATATCCTAAAGGAACCATCCTTCTTTCCTACAAACAAGACCGGAGCTCCCCAAGATGATTCACTTGGTCGAATAAATCCTTTCTCTAAAAGGTCTTTCAACTACTCTTTTAAAGATTTCAACTCTGTTGGTCCCATTGTATATGGCAGAATAGATATATGACGAGTATCTAGAAGAAGATCTATACCAAAGTCTATGTCACTCTCAGGAGGGACTCCGGGAAGATCATATAGAAAGACTTATGGAAAATCTTTTACTACTGGAAATGACTGAATAGGAGGTACCTCAACACTTTAGTCATTAACTTGGACTAAGTGATAGACACACCCTTGAGAAACTAACTTCCTTGCCTTAAGGTACAAAATGAAACAACCCTTAGGCACTGCTGAACTATTTTTCCACTCTAAGACCAGATCATTTGGAAACTTGAGCTTTACTACTCGAGTCCTACAACCAACTGAGGCATAACAGACATGAAGATTATACATACAAAAAATGATATTGAAATCTAGCATGCCTAACTCAATTAAATTAGCCATGGCACTCTTGTGATTAACGGAAATGGGACAATCATGATAGACTCTCTATGCTAGAATTAACTTACCAACAGGTGTACAAACACTGAATGGTTCACTAAGTTGCTCAGGAATGGTATCAAAGTTCATAGCAACATATGGAGTTACAAAATATAACTCACTCCTATTCTAGCAAAGCATAAGCAGTAAAGTAAAAGACATGAATCATACGAGTGACAACATCTCGCAAATCCTCTTACTTATGGCAATTGTAGAGAGCATACAAGCGGTTTGTTCCAATTCTAGTACTGGCAGTAGTCCCTCTAGGTGCAGCTTTGTCAGGTAGAGCAACTGAAGAAGACATGTCTCTGTTGTCCCCATTACTATTTCCCTACTTGTTCATTGGACACTGTCGTATGAAATTACCATTCTAACAGCACTTGAAACTACCGCTGGAGCCATCACGACAAGCACTTGAATGGTTCGTGCCACACATGGCGCAGGCAGGAGGCTTACTACCCCCTTGTGCCATGCTAACATGAGAATGCACAGGTTTAGCACTAATGTTCAAATTATTGTACTCACCCTTGTTCTTAGGTTCAAATGCACTAAAAGATGATGCAGCAGGTTCCTTCTGTTTTTGTTCGAACGATGACCGGTTGGCATTACTCTTCTGCCGCCCAGACTCATTCCCTGTCTTAGCCCTCTTGTTCTTGATCTCTTCTTTATCTCTAAGATTTTCTTCTTCTACATGCTGCACATAGATCATCAACCTTGAAATGTTACTGTCCCCAATAAGCATTGCTGCCCGATCCTCTTTGCTTGATAGACGGCCAAAGCCAGCAACAAACACACTCATTCTACTTCATTTACTTAACCATCTCCGAAGCATAACGGAATAGCTAGGTAAACTTTAATGCATATCCAAGAACACTTAGAGAGTCCTGCTTGAGTGTGAGGAACACATATACCTTGTTCTCTTCAGTTATCATGGAAAGAAACGCCCTAAGAAGGCCTTTGCAAAACAAGCCCAACTCGCAGGTGGTGTATCCTCATCTCTAACCTCTTTCCTTTGATCAAACAAAGTCAAAGAAACAGTCTTCAATTAATATGCAGCTAGCTCAACTCTGCCAGTGTCCTCAACATGCATCACCTCGAACACATTTTTCAGTTCCTAAATGAAATTCTCTGGATCCTCAATAGTGCTCGAACTAGTGAAACTTGGGGGATTCATCCTCAATAATTCATGAATTCTAAAAGTGACATCCCCTTCTTTTTGATCTCTTGTTTTCTAACCAACTTAATTAGTGACAGCCTGAATCAGCATCTTAATTGCCTATCTGAATTCGACATTTTTTACTTCTACCTAGGGTTGCACTTCAGGTGCATTGGGTACCCCTTGTTTCTCAACACTCCTTATAGTTGGATAACCTCTTTCTACTCTTCGTGAAGGCATGGTTATCTGAAAACACGCGCAAGGACTCTTGAACTCTATGCTCTGATACCAAGTTTGTCACACCCCGAGCCTACACCTAGTAAGGGACTGACACTGGAATACCATTGTTTGCCTCGAGCGGACCACTGTCTTAGCTTACTTACTTAGCGGAAGACATAAATAAAAGAGATAAAACTCATGAAAAATAACTCAAAGAAATAACTTAGCCAGCATGGCAACTTATGTCTTAAACATTTATAATGGAAATGAATAAGACTAAAGACCTCATACTATGTGTCTTTGAAGACTCTATAACAAAAAGGGATGTTGGGACAAGACCCCCAATCATCGAAAAAATAGAAAACACAAAGTAAGTGATAACAGATGTCCCCCTAAATGTAAGGAGGCTTACCAACTGACTTTGAGCTTCTCACTAGATCAACAATGCTCCGTATGTCGATCCTTGTTACCTGCATATGCATCATAATACGACGCAGGCCAACTGACATCAATGCATTCAATGTGTGAGTATGTGAGTTGGAATGCTAAACAATACAAATATAGGGTAGAAGAAGAATCAGAATAACTTACCTGGCTTAACAAAACTCGACAAGACAGAACTCATTTTAATATCAAGCAATTTTAAGACATGTTCAATATAATGAAAAGTTGTTTAAACATGATGTCAACTCTCTATGTATGCAAACATACACTATAACTCTTAGATGTATGCAAAACAAAAATAGTTGTGTATATACAATATATATAACTTTTGTGGGAGTTTCTCTAACCGAAAACCATCACTTAAGAGCAATTGTGATGACACATTATTTTGCCTCACGCTGCCAGGGTTTTCATATACCTTGCCATTAGTATAGAACCTAAACTACTAAGTGGATCCACAAGTCTATGCTAAAAAGAACAAAAAAAATCATCTAAAAAGTGTGACCCTTATTCTTCCCATGGTGGCTACATGGTTAATGGGGGCTGTGATTTGTCTGAACCTTCCCCATATCATTAATCAATACTACTCCAAAAATATGCTAGCTCTTATGTTTTAAAAACATACTTCTTAGGTGATTTGAGATTGTTTCTCAAAATACATAGATCAAAGGCTACCTTGGAAATCAAAGTTTCCCCTCTTTCTTTAGTTAGAAAGTGATTACTTTTTTCTGAAAACTAGCTCAAAGACTTTTTGGAAATCTCAGTTTACATTTTTTTTTAAATGTAAAAAAAAACATTTATGAACTCTTAAGGAATACTTAGTTCCCTTATAACTTTTTGAGAATTGAACTCAACTCTTTACTCTTTACTTAGTTTGAAACTTGAATCTTAAAACAAAGTTAAAACATTGATAAAGACTCTTGAAAACTTTTAAGACTTTGCTTTGACTTGCTTCTTAACTTCTATACTTGACTCTTAACTTCTTTGAATTTGATGTTAACTTTCCTTGAATTGGATTATGGATTCAAGGTTCATGATCTGGTGTTTATGGATGATTTCATTATGTTTAGATGTAGATTAGAGTGTTGGAATAAACTAGGAAACATAAGTACATCATTAAGGAACTAGTAAAGAATGAAGGGGGAAGAATGGGGAGAACAGGTGGCCCTGGCTTTCTGAGAGGCGCCATCCCTCAAATTTAAGAGAAATTTTTGTGGCGCGCTAACTAGTGCGACGCGCTCGAGGACAAGGTTAGAGGAACTTTGATGGAGCTATGTGATGTACCGTGGTTTCACAATACTTTCAATGTTTTTTCCTTAAGATTGGTGGGTGTCTAGAGACTTTTTGTAGTAATTCTAATATGTTTTTATCATTGTTCTGCAGGAAAGGTGTTCAAAACCAAAATGCAGAAGGTTGTGGAGATTTAGTGCTTGAAGGTTCAGTCATCTGGAAGCAACTCGGGGAAATATGACCAAGTGTGGGGCTACAGAAGGATTGACGGTCCATCGATTGATCTACGGACCATCCCATTGAATTGTTGATGGATCAGAGAATGTCCCAGTACCCGAAGTTGAAGAAAAGCTAAGTATGGAACGACGGAAGGCATCGACGGACCGTGATGTTAGTCCGTCAATTGGATCAAGGAAGATGCTAGTTGAAAAATTAAAAAAGACGCTAAGTCTGGACTTACGAAGGCAGTCGACGGTCCGTCGTTTCATCGACGGACCGTCTGTGTTGGTCGTCGATTGAAGCCGCATTTTTGGACAAATTTCCTTATTTGAATTCCTTTTATTCTAGGACAATGTTTTTTATAAATAGGGTGTAAAACCTTATTTTGGGGGTTGGATTCTACTACTACTTTCTTAGTTTTGTTCTTGGAGATTTGTTTTTGCAACTGGGGCATTAATTCAAATTTCCAGATTTGGTTTTCAAGATATTTTTGTGGTTTCAAGTTGAATTTCTGGATTTTCTTTGAATTTTTCAAAGTAAGTTCATGATTTATTGTTTATCAACTATGAATAGTATTCTTTTATGCATGAGTAACTAAATCCACAACTTGGATTGTGGGAACCATGGGTGATTAACAAAGTAAACCTAGCTTAATAATAATTCACAAATAGGTTGTTGCATGCATTGATAATTTTTTCGCTTAGAAGTCTTTTTAACGAGTGCACACATTAGAACTCGCCTTATTTCTACTTGGCGGACCAAAGGGTAGTTAATAAGAAAATAATTATCAACATAGATTTAGTGGGATACTATCTAACATGCTAGTTTCGATTGGTGCAAAGTAATAACTAAGCCATACCTCGAATATGACGCTTAATATGAAGTAAAGGTAAGGGTTAGTAACTTAGACACACGTAGCCGGACCAAAGTACGGGGTGAAATTCTCTAAATGCCGGCCCAAGGATTTAGAGATACTTAACTTATCACTTTGCATGCCAAATACTAGGGAAGAATTGTTATGCTAGGAATACAACGTTATGAAACTATGGGGAACACTTACACCCTAGTTTCTCTCACAACTTGATAAACACCAAAGATTTACTCCTGTTACTTGTTCTATTTAGAAATCTTACAATATTTTCTGTAACACAACCCCCCCCTCTAATTACCTATTTTCGGAAAGGACTTTACTAAATAGAAGTAATCGTATATTGAGGTTAAGTCTAAACTATTTTCCTCATGGGATCGACCCCAACCTACTAGTTGGGTTCTTTACTTGATACGACCGCTTATACTTCTTTAGGGAGGTGTAATTTGAGTGTATCAAATTTTGGCACCGCTGCCGGGGAAAATGGATTTTATATTAACTATAATAACATTACAGAATTTTAGTCAACAATTTCCTAATTTTACTTTTTTCTTTTGTTTTTGTTTCTCTCAGGTGTAGCTCTAGTGTATGCCAAGTACACAGAGCCGAGGAGAACCAACATTTCCATTCGATCCTAATCTTAACCAGACACTTCGAATAATGAATAATCACCCAGCTAATCTAGGTGATGGGATCAATCGTCAACCTCCTCCACCGGTTGATGTTCACAACCAAGTGGTTGTGGAAAACCCAGTTGATGATGTTTTCAGGATGCAATCTCCCATCCCACGCCCTCAAGAGTTCTATAGGGGCAACATTAATATCAATGAATCTGATGGGACTCTTTTCCTACCTCCTCTACCGCAGGGTCACACGTTCGTGGTAACTAGTGGTCTGATGTAGATGCTCACCGCAAGGGTTTTGTTTTCAGAGCTAACATCTGAGGATCCACATGCTCACATCGCCAAACTGAGGTCGGTGTTTAAGAGTTATGTGGGTAGGACAGAATTAGACATGAACATCATCGTGTTGAGAGGTTTCCCTCTATCACTAATGGGAGAGGCTGCGATATGGTTTACTTAGTTGCCCTGTAATTCTATCTTTACCTGGGATCAGTTGAGGTATGTATTCCTAGAACGGTACTACCCGGTGCCCAAAAAGCTCAACCACAAATATAGAGTGAATAACTTTGTGGCATTACCTGGGGAATTGGTGAGTATCTCTTGGGACTGATTTAGTGCGTTCGTGAGAGGCGTCCTAAACCACCGCATTGATGATGAGTCATTGAAAGAGTACATCTATCGGGGACAAGATAATAATAATAAAGCAGTGCTTGATACAATTGCGGGTGGTTATTATGGTGAGTGTACATATGCATAGATCGCAGAGAAGTTGGAGAAATTCTCTTCAAATAACAAGGCTTGGAGAACTAGAAAGTTGAACACTGGGAGAAACACCTTTGCAGTGCAAGATACACACAATCTGGACGCAGATGAAATTCTTGAAGAGATGGCTCAGATGAGAACTGAGCTTGGGTTGGTATTGAAACATGTCAATGGAGGGGTAGAGAAGGTAAATGCAGTGAATTACTTGACTAAACCACCACCGCCAGTGGATGACTATTATTATGAAGAGGATACTTATGCATTGAACGATCAGACGGGGGGTTTCCGACCAAATTCCCAAGGCTCCAATGAAGAGAATTGGCGCCAAGGTCAAGGAAATAAAGGTCGGAACTATGGGAATTACAACAGAGAGGGTTAGTATGTTTGAGATGGAAACTACAACCGCGATAACAACTTCAACTAGGGTAACTATGGAAACAGAAATGATCGAAGTGGAGCCTTTGTCCCACCTTAAAATCGGGAAGTTGCTCCTAGTGATAGTGGAGGTAGTATGGCGCGAGTTGAAGATATGTTGCAGAAGATGAGGAGGAGGTTCGATGCTAGTGATGAGCACGCCAAGGTATTGAGGGGTGATTTGGCTAATATCGAGCAAAAAGTGGATGCACATGCGGTCTCGATTAATCATATTGAATTATAGATGGCCCAATTGTCTAATACTGTGAACCCAAGACAATCGGGCACTCTTCCTAGAAATACAATTGAAAATCCTAAAAATGATGGACATTGCATGACAGTCACTACTCGAGGAGGTAAGCAAACGATTGATCCACCTATGTCGACTGTGGTAGAAGATGAGATGAGAAATGATGAAGATGTAGTGGAAAGTAGTGGTGAAATGATGGACAAAGCGGTGAAAGAAGCAGAGGTACCCCAAAAGGTGATCCCCATTCCTAGACCACCACCACCATTCCCTCAGAGATTGCTGAAGAAGATTCAGGATGGTAAATACCGACGTTTTATCACTATATTGAAACAACTTTCCATCAATGTCCTTTTGATAGAAGCTTTGGAGCAAATGCCCGGTTATGTCAAGTTCATGAAGGATATGATTACAAAGAAGAGATCGCTAATCTTTTAGGATGATGATGGAATGCAACATTGTAGTGCTATTACTACAAGGTCTCTTGTGCAGAAGTAGGAAGATCCGGGAGCTTTCACTATTCCATTTACCATAGGGTTATTACACTTTTCTAAAGAACTATGCGATCTAAGTGAAAACATTACTTTCATGCCTGTCTCCATTTATAAGAAATTGGGTTTGGGTGACCTAAAGCCCACTACAGTGCGGTTATTGATGGCCAATCGAACAGTGAAGAGGCCTATTGAGATACTCCATGATGTGCTCGTGAAGGTGGAGTCATTTATATTTCCGGCTGATTTTGTGATTCTTGATTATGAGGTGCACTTTGAGGTCCCTATTATTCTTGGGAGGCTGTTCCTTTCTACTGGTCGCGCCTTGGTTGATATGGAGAAAGGGAAGATAAAGTTTTGGTTAAATAATGAAGAAGCAACATTCAACATTTGTAGGTCCATGAAGCAGAGTGGTGAGCTCCAAACGGTATCGGTTATATCCTACAGGGTTGAGAGTACGTCTGAGGTACAAATCGAAGAGAGCCTAGGTGTTGAGGCACTAGCGGCAGTGATCATGAATTTAGAGAGTGATGGCATTGAAGAGTATGGGTCTTTGGTTGCGGCACTTGAACGAAGCGAATATCGGTTCAAACCAAAGCAATTGGAGTTAGATATGAAGCATCGCGAGTCTCCACCGATGAAACCATCTATTGAGGAGACCCCAAAATTAGAGCTTAAGGCTTTACCACCTCATCTGAGGTCTGTATTCTTGGGAAGAGATGACACTTTGCCGGTAATCATTGCATCGGATTTGAATGAGCAACAAGTAGATTGTTTGGTGGAAGTTTTAAAGAGGTTCAAACGAGCCATTGGTTGAATATTGCGCACATTATTGGAATACCTCCTGGTATTTGTTCACACAAAATCAAACTCATGCCCGATCACAAGCCAAGTATTGAGCACAAGAGACGGTTGAATCCTTCTATGCAAGAAGTAGTGAAGAAAGAGATTATTAAGTGGTTGGATGGCGGAGTCATATATCCTATTGTAGATAGTAGTTTGGTATGCCCTGTTCACTGTGTGACCAAAAAGGGGGAATGACAGTAGTGCCCAATGAGAAGAACGAGCTTGTTCCAATGCGGCTGGTGACTGGATGGAGAGTTTGTATGGATTACCAAAATTGAATGCGTGGACTGAGAAGGACCATTTCCCTATGCCTTTCATGGACCAAATGTTAGATATACTCGTAGGAAAACGATGGTACTATTTCCTTGATGGCTATTCGGGTTACAATCAAATCTCTATTGCACCAGAGGATCAAGAGAAGACCACCTTTTCTTGACCTTATGGGACGTTCACATTCAAGAGGATACCATTTAGGTTGTGTAATGCACCGTCCACTTTCCAGATATGTATGATGTCGATATTCTCTGATATGGTGGAGGACACCATTGAGGTGTTCATGGATGACTTTTCAGTTGTTGGAGACTCCTTTGATCGCTGTTTGAGTCACTTGGCCGAGGTCCTCAAAAGATGTGAAGATTGCAATCTTGTGCAAAATTGGGGAAAATGTCACTTTATGGTAAAAAAGGTATAGTATTGGGTCATTGCATCTCGGAGAAGGGGATAGAGGTTGATCGAGCAAAAGTTGAGGTTATAGAGAGACTTCCTCCACCCATCTCTGTAAAAGGTGTGAGGAGTTTTCTGGGACATGTGGGCTTCTACTGGAGGTTTATTAAGGATTTCTCAAAAATTGCACATCCTATGTGCAAGTTACTTGAGAAGGAATGTATATTCTATTTTGATGAATCCTGTCTGAAGGCGTTTGGAGAGTTGAAGGAGAAGTTGGTGTCTGCACCCATAATATTTCCCCAGATTGGAGCAAGCCATTTGAGGTGATGTGTGATGCTAGTGGGGTTGCTCTTGGTGTGGTATTAGGAAACAAAAGGGATAAAATCCTTCACCCCATCTATTATGGAAGTAAGGCCCTAAATGAATCACAAAAAAACTACACAGTGACTGAACAAGAGCTCCTTGCAGTGGTATTTGCTTTCAAAAAATTTCGCTCCTATTTGCTTGACACGAGTGTCATAGTGCATACTGATCACTCTTCTTTGAGGTATTTGACGGCAAAGAAGGATGTGAAACCAAGGTTGATTAGATGGGTTCTACTATTGCAAGAGTTTGATTTTGAAGTGAAAGATAGAAAAGGCACAGAAAATTAATTTTTCGATCACTTGTCTAGATTGTAGGATGAAGTTATGCGAGAGTTGGGTGTAAAGGCTGAAATTGATGATGGCCGCTTCTCATAACTTGATTCCATGGTTCACCAATTTTGCAAATTATCTGTCCAGTGATATAGTCCCATCGGACTTGTCCTTTCATCAAAGGAAGAAGTTCATGCATGATGTGAAAAAGTTCTTTTGGGATAAACCTTACTTATACCGGAGTTGTGATGATGGGCTTATTCGCCGATGTGTGCCAAAGTCAAAATGCTAAGTGTTTTGGAGGAATGTCACTCCTCGCATGTGGGTGGGCATCATAGTGGTATCCAGACTGCCCACAAGATTTTGCAATGTGGGTACTATTGGACAACCATTCACCAAGATGCTCATGAGTTCGCCAAGTCTTGTGATAGATGATAGAGAGATGGAGGAATTTCGAAGAAGCAAGAGATCCCTTTAAATCCCATTCTAGTGATTGAGTTGTTTGATTTGTTGGGCATTGATGTTATGGGCCCGTTTGTGAGTTCTCATGGGATGAAATATATACTTGTGGCAGTGGACTACATGTTAAAATGGGTGGAAGTCATAGCACTTTCCAACAATGAAGGGAAGAGTGTCACCGCATTCTTGAAAAAACACATCTTCTCTAGATTTGGCACGTCTAGGGCTATTATTAGTGATAGGGGATCTCACTTTTGCAATAAGTTTTTCAAAGGGATATTGGAGAAATATGGGGTTCGCCACAATGTAGCCACTCCGTACCATCCACAGACTAGTGGCAAGTTGAGGTGTCCAATCGAGAGATCAAACAAATCCTGTTGAAAACGGTAAATGCTAATAGAACGGATTGGTCAAGAAGGCTTAATGATGCTCTTTGGGCCTACCAGACTGCATACAAGACCCCCATAGGTATGTCTCCATACAAACTTGTATATGGGAAGGCTTTTCACTTGCCAGTTGAGTTAGAGCACAAGGCCATGTGGGCGATTAAAAAACTGAAGATGGATTGAATGAAGCAGTGGAATAGAGACTTAACTGGTTGAATGAGCTTGATGAGTTTTAGATAAAAGCATATGAAAGTTCATCTATCTACAAAGAGAAGATGAAGAAGTATCATGACCAAAAGATTGATTTGACTACTCTTCAGGAGGGTGTGGCGAGTCTGCGGGCAGATGTTAACAGCATACTGGAGATGAGGGGACCCGAGCCCGAGACTACACCTGTTGACCTTGAGGAGAACATAGTGCTTGCTGCACTATTCACTGCCACAACTGCACCGACGCCTAAGCCACGTGATTGCGCCAAGAGGCACCGTTCCAGCTGCACCATTGAGGGTGAGGATGCTCGTGAAAGGAAGAAAGAGTGGACGGATCTTTAGGCTGCTAGGAGAGCCTCTTCGATTGATGTGGAGACCCGTCAAATGAGGTCTCGAGAGTTGGCTGCTGGGGCATCTAGTTCTATATTTGAGGTTGTTGATAGGAGCACCACTGAGGGTGCAAATATTGGTATGGGTACTAGTGAGGGTGACCCTACTAATGAGGGTGCGGGTTCCGGGAAACCAGACCCGCCTTCTTGTTGATTATAGGCGCTATGCGCCTCAGGTTTGCTTCACCTACCACCTTGTATTTATACTTCTTATGCATTGGGGACAATTGCATGCTTTTTTTATTGGGGGTGGGGTAAATGGAAAGTGAATGATAGGGTGAAGTCTGAGTACCCCAACTCATGATCCTCTCTTAGGGGTTTTCTTGCATGTGTTCTTTTGCCTCAACAGACTGATTATTTTACTGTTGAACCGGCATGTCGTAACTTGTACAAAGTATGAAAGTGAAATATGAAGCATGATGTCTAAACATGAATGATATCCCATTCTAACAAAATGCTTGCATGAATAGGTATAAAGAAGTTGAATGTGTTGGCTCTAATCATGACATAGAGATGCACCACTACAGGGCCCTCAATCTAACACTCAAACTAGGTGTTCGATAATCTGATAGGGTAACGATGTGTCAAGAGAGTGTGAGGAAATTTGATTATTCCACTGTTGTTACCTCGCTAGAACTTGCCCAGTTAGTCCTTCTAAAGGAATCTGTGTAAGACATTTAGGAAAGGATCACATGCCCTTGTTCAAATTAGCAAATATCTAGCCTAAAGCAAAGAGAACTAAATAAAATTGTTATCCCTTTTTGATCCAAATATTTTGAGCTTATAATAGACCTTTCTTCTCTTCATCAACTCATCTTCCCTGGGTATAATGTGTTGGCTCTGGTCCCTCCTTGGACATGTTCACCTCAACTTAGGAAAAAAGCATAAGTTGAGAGTGGCTAATGCAGAAACTGACCTCGTCTTGGCCATGACCCAACCTTGGGTAATGTGTACCTCGACTCATGGCAAAGCCATAAGTTGAGGGTGGCTATTATGAGTGATAACCCGAAAAGTGGGTATGAAAAGAGTAATGTGGAAAAGAAAAGAGAAAGTGAGCAAGAGAAGTGACTCAGTAAAAATTGTCAATTGAATGAAAAAAAAGGGGAATGTTTTGCACAAAAAGTAGTAAGAGTCACTTCCACAAAAGAGAAAGAAAAAAAGGGGAGAAAACAAGGCAAAGATGACAAGAAAAGAAAGTAGGGCATAATAGACAATGAAAGAGGTAGGACGCTTAGCCGTAATGTCAAGGAGGGCAACAGGTCACTAAAATGCACCCATATGTACCATACCTGACCCTGAGCCTGCGTTACAAGCCACGAAAGTCCTATCATTATCCTAAGAGTCTAATATGGTGAACTTAAGTAGTGAAAATAAGGGCAAGCCTATGGCGACTAGTGCTAACTAGGTGTGAAATTATTTTGAGCTTGAGTGTTGAATAATGATCCTTGTACTCAAAGTTGAAATCATTGTGCTAAAAAGGAGGATATTTTTGTTTGAAGTGAGGGCACTAGTTGCAATATCGGAAAGTTGGTACCTTGGCGAGAGACAAAAGAGTAGAGGTGTCGGTGCATGGTGAGTCTATATCATGGTCTGATCCACATGAGTGGTCTTACCAAGCCTAAGAGTGGAAACCTGCACTAAAACAACGAAGAAGTTGGGATTGATAGACAGGTGATTACGGAAGCATAAAAGAGGATACTTGTGTACAAAGTGTTTTGTTAAGTCATAGTGCGTCGCTTGAGAACAAACAACGAATTTAAGTTGAGGGTGTTGATGTACCGTTGTTTCACGGTACGTTCAATGCTTTTTCCTTAAGATTGTTGGGTGTCTAGAGCCTTTTTGTACTAATTCTAATATGTTTTTATCTTTGTTTTGCCGGAAAGGTGTCTAAAACCAAAACGCAGAAGGCTCTGGAGATTTAGTGCAGAGGTGACCTACGAAAGGCCATCGACGGTCCGTCGTCTCATCGACGGACCGTAGATGGTGACCGTCGACTGAAGGTTCATGCATCTGGAAGAAACTCGGGAAAATCTTTCCAAGTGTGGGGATACGGAAGGATCGGCGGTCCGTCGATTGATCGAGAGACCGTCCTATTGAATCGTCAATCGGATCAAAGAATGTCCCAGTACCCGAAGTTGAAGAAAAGCTAAGTATGGAATGACAAAAGGCATCGACGGATCGTAGTTGCATCGACCGACTGTGTTGTTGGTCCCTCGATTGGATCAGAGAAGAGGCTAGTTGAAGGCTAAAAAAAATGCTAAGTCTGGACTTACGGAGGCAGTCGACGGTCCGTCTTTTCATCGACGGACCGTCTATGTGGGTCGTCGATTGAAGCTGCGTTTTTGGACAACTTTCCTTATTTGAATTCCTTTTATTTTAGGAAAATGTTTTTTATAAATAGGGTGTAAAACCTTGTTTTTGGGGTTGGATTCTACTACTACTTTCTTAGTTTTGTTCTTGGAGATTTGTTTTTGCAACTAGGGCATTAATTCAAATTTTCGGATTTGGTTTTCAAGATATTTTTTTGGTTTCAAGTTGAATTTCTGGATTTTCTTCGAATTTGTCAAAGTAAGTTCATGATTTTTTGTTTATCAACTATGAATTGTGTTCTTCTATGCATGGGTAACTAAATCCACAACTAGGGCTAAGGGAACCATGGGTGATTAACAAAGTAAACCTAGCTTAATAACCATTCTCAAATAGGTTATTGCATGCGTTGATAATTCTTTCTCTTAGAAATCTTTTAACGAGAACACGCGTTAGAACTCGCCTTATTTTTACTTGCCGGACCAAGGGGGTAGTTAATAGGAGAAGAATTATCAACATAGATTTAGTGGGATACTATCTAATAGGCTAGTTTTGATTGGTGCAAAGTAATAACTAAGCAATACATCGAATATGACGCTTAATATCAAGTAAAGGTAAGAGTTAGTAACTTAGACACACATAGACGGACCAAGGTACGGGGTGAAATTCTCTAAATGCCGAACCAAGGATTTAAAGATACTTAACTTATCACTTTGCATGCGAAATACTAGGGAAGAATTGTTATAGCTAGGAATATGACGTTATGAACCTATGGGGAACACTTACATCCTAGTTTCTCTCACAACTTGATAAACACCAAAGATTTACTCTTGTTACTTGTTCTATTTAGAAATATTACAATACTTTTTGTAACACAACCCCCCCCCCCTTTAATTACCTGTTTTCGGAAAGGACTTGACTAAATAGAAGTAATAGTATATTGAAGTTAAGTCTAACTTATTTTACTTGTGGGATCGACCCCAACCTACTAGTTGGGTTCTTTACTTGACACGACAGCTTATAATTCTTTATGGAGGTGTAATTTGAGCGTATCAAATTTTGGCGCCTCTGCCGTAGAAAGTGGCATTTAGGTTAAGTTTAATAACATTACCGAATTTTAGTCAACAATTTCCTAATTTTACTTTTTTCTTTTGTTTTTGTTTCTCTCAGGTGTAGATCTAGTGTATGCCAAGTACACGGAGCCGAGGAGAACCAACACTTCGATTTGATCCTAAACATAACCGGACACTACGAAGAATGAATAATCACCCATCTAATCTAGGTGATGGGATCAATCGTTAACCTCCTCCACCGGTTGATGTTCATAACCAAATGGTTGTGGAAAACCCAGTTGATGATGCTTTGAGGATGCAACCTCCCATCCCATGCCCTCAAGAGTTCTATAGGGACAACATTAATTTCACTGATTCTGATGGGCCTCTTTTCCTACCTCCTCTGCCGCAGGGTCACACGTTCGTGGTAACTAGTAGTCTGATGCAGATGCTCACCGCAAGGGGTTTGTTTTCAGGGCTACCATCTGAGGATCCATATGCTTACATCGCCAAACTGAGGTCGGTGTGCAAGAGCTGTGTGGGTAGGCCAGACTTGGAGATGAACATCATCGGGTTGAGAGATTTCCCTCTATTGCTGACGGGAGAGGTTGCCATATGGTTTACTAAGTTGCCCTATAATTCTATCTATACCTAGGATCAGTTGAGGGATGTGTTCCTAGCACGGTACTACCCGTTGTCCAAAAAGCTCAACCATAAAGATAGGGATGGGTTCTTTTCTTGATACGACCGCTTATACTTCTTTAGGGAGGTGTAATTTGAGCGTATCACTCTGGAAGACGCGTCACCCATCCATTGCCTAAAAAGTTTCTGACTTTTCTCCTTCGTTTTCATCTATGAACCCTCTAAACTTCGATTGTTCTTTCCCCAAACGCTTAGGATCATTAGTACCCTCAATATACAATAGATTCAACTCAAAAATTCACCCGGTAACATGAATAAAATCAACAAGAAACTTCAACAACACAACCATCAAGAATTCAATGAAACTTTCGACAACGTTCTTCAAGAACTTGAACGTTCTTAGGAATTTTTTATTTCTCCTCTTTTCTCTTTTCTCAAAGACCTAGTGTGAATTCTAAATCTTTCTATATTAAACAAAGTCTTGTTTTAGCCCAATTAATTCCTAAAAATTAATTAATTTAATTTCCCTTCCCAAATCTGGATTAGACTTTCCTTAATCCAACAACCCAACTTCCAAAAGACATAACTCACTCATACAAACTCGGAATCACACAAACTTAGGAGAGTTAGAGAGATCATTATATGAGATTTCCAGCCATATCAGGTACTACACCTAACTCATCTATGAGCTAGGAGTTATGGTCATTTGAAGTTGGCCGAAAAATCACTTTTAACTTACTTAAAAATTTCCAGCTTTCCTTATACCTTCCAAAAGTAATTATTTTATGATTTTAAACTCTTTTCTAGTTCTTCCTAGTTTCAAGATATTACATAATGAGTTGTGAATAGCTCAATATAGGGGTAGAGTAATGTTTCATGTCAAGATGAGTCAGAGTATACCTTAACTAGAAAGGGGTTATGAGATGTGTCATTGTGTTACAAAGTGTAAGTGGTGAATATATAGAAGGGAAAGAGTATTCATAAAGTGTTAGATATAATCTAGTCTTATGAATTTTGAAAGGAGAACCTCATGGTATTTAGAGGATGACAGAGTTATTTGAGAGATAATGTGTAGTAAGTGAGTAAGTAGTACTTAAGTTGTGATGTGGAATGTGATGGTAATTCGAGTATGCAAGCAAAGAGGTAAGACTTGACTAATTTTCATGAGGTCCTAGAAGGCAAGTGTTTCTAAATTTCCATAGTAATATAGTAAGCGAGCAATCTGATATGCGTGTTTAGTAATAAACATTAATCTTGAATTTGAGATGAGTGTCACGAAAAATGAATGGCATCATTAGGGCGATGATGTTAGTGTTAAAATTTAATCAAGAAGACTTGACATAGAGTAGGTGAGGAATTGAGGTGATTAGATGCAATAGATATGAGTTATACAAGTGAGAGACCCCATTGTTTAGATAAGGGTAGTGAAGTGTGGCTAAGTCACAAGCGTAAAAAGAGCATTAAGAGGTATGTCGAGATGGTATGTTAACAGTTGAGGTTCCCATTAGGTTATAATTTTCCTTATATGCCTAGATAGCATAATTGAATTGTTAATGTGGAATAGTTCCATGGATTTCAAGTTTTAGCTTTATCCCTAAGGGGGAGACGCTAAGATGAGAAATCAAGTCAAGTGTTGAGAATTTCTTGAGGAGATGGTTAGTATGTGTCCATGGGGTCTTTTAGAGTGCTAAGCTTGAATGTGGTTGTAAAGAGTAATAGTTTGAGATGAGATTTCATATAGAGATGTGTAGAATCCGAACATAAATATTTGAATTAATCTGGAATATAGTAAGAGTATACCACTAGACTCAGACCTTAGTTAGATTAACACACTCCATACCCAGTTCAGGTTTCATTCGACGACGAATGATCCCAATGAGGAGATATTATAACACCCTAGATATTTTTGTGAATTAAGACATGAACCGTTCTTCATAGTGAGTGACATTCTCGCTGGGAATTTAAATATCTTGAGTGTTAAGTTTACTAGATGTAGCACCTTAAGTTTCAAGAAAAACCTAAGAAGAAAACATTCAAGTCATTCCTAAGTTTTCATATGTTTTGGATAAAATTCAAATAGCCATAAATTCTAGTATTAAATGAGTTAGGTGATCTATAAAATATTAAATTAAATCCCCAGTCCTCTTTCAACTCACCCAAGTTTGTAAAATTCCGAGCTCTAACAGAAAAATTAGGACAAATTTACTAACGTCGCGCAAACCTGGCAGCAGCTTTAGGATGCGGAGCCAACACCGACCTCACTGCCTGGTGCAAAATAATTCCGACTCCCATCTCATTTTATTAATTTTTTCTAGGGATATTTTAGTCCTAATACCCCTTATAAGGTCATCTAAATTTCCCTAAACTGGTAGAGAATCAGTTTTACAAATCAAACCCCCTCATCCACTCCAAAGATTCTACGCTCAACAAAATAAACAAACGCTAAGGCTAAGTTGATCTTCCCGATTTTCCTTCAAGTTCATCAAGAAGATGATTCTTTCAGGTATGTAGGTTTCCATAGTGTTGGGTTTGTTCAACCATATGCCAATCAAGTTAATTTCAACCTTAAATTCGTTCTAAAAAATGAAGCTTTGATGTTCTTGTTATGTATTCATGAATTTGCTTTCATTTTGTAATTGGATTGATATTGAGGAGTTCTTGATTTTAATGTGTCGATTTATAGAGTGGTTGGAGTTATATGATAGTGTACATGTGCAGGGTATCTAGATCTAAAGAGAGATTCAGAAAAAGAATAAAATTTAGGCAAATTCGGGTTAGAAAACGAAGAAGAAATTTTATCAGACCAAATCTTGAGGTGGTTGCGCATCGCAGTGCAGGTTTTAATATTTGGGAATTTTTGTTTTGCATCGCGGAGCTAACACGAGGTGTTTTGCTTTAAAATAATTTTTCAAACAAAATTGTAAAAGTCTCTCTGCATCGCGAACCCACTCTCAAAAATTTGTTTTCAGTCTTTTCTCATGTTTAGCTACCTAAAATCATTCCTAAACATCATGATACCTTCCCTATGAAAAATGACAACCTTGAATTCATAAATCACATTCAAGGTAGAGTTGAGAGTTCTTTCGAACATTTTTCAGAAAATCACTTTTAGTCTTTTAGGAGGACTCTTCTACAAATGCTAATAACTTATTTCATGACTCGAGCAAGTGAGAATTAGAGTGAAGAGAATGTATTCATGAGTATACTTTGTCATCATGGAATCTTTTACTCTTTAATTCATAATTCACATTCAAGAGAGAGTTAACAGTAGAGTTCAAGAAAGCCTTTAAGTTAAATTGTGCATCCGTTGAGATCCCTTATTAATTTAGACTATGTTTTGAGGAAGTAAGTAAGAGAATATGAAGAGTCGTATACATGAGTTCCATATAGTTATGTAGACCTTCGAGTCGAGTTTTTTCATCCCCATAATTCAGCATGAACTTCATAAGTTGAGCATATTTAAGAGAAGTGATATCTTCAAGTACTAAACCTTTAAGTGTTGAGTTCCCAATCCCTCTTTGAGATTCATTCCTAATCATGTGACTATTACATAGTACCTATGAATTCCATGAGTTGAGTAGTTCATGCCCATGACCCCGCATGAGCCCTATGAGTTGAGCAGTCTTGAGATTAGAAGTATAATTGACTCCTTGAGTTCTCGAGTTAATGAATTCCAAGTATTGAGTTATATGTCTGGTTGTGAAAACTTTAAATTGAGTCGTCCGTGCCCATAATTCGTCATGAACCCTATTTTAAGAAGTCTTTTTACAATTTTTTTTCAAACTTGTTTAAAGACTTTGAGCATTGAGTTTAGAAAAAGTAATGTTGAAGTTTTGTTCTTCAAACAAGTATATGCGGACTAAGTATTTCCAAAGAGATTTAAAATGTTTTATCATTTAAATAAGCACAAAAATGGAGATTTCCAAAAAGCTTTCAGGCTAATTTCAGAAAAGAGTAATCTCTTTCTAAATAAAGCAAGAGAGGGAACTGAGATTTCCAAGATCGTCTTTGGGCTATTTTTTGAGCACTAATCTCAGATCACAGGAGAAGTATATTTTTAAAACATATGAGCTAGTATATTTTGAAAATAGTATTGAGCACCGATATGGGGGAGAGTTTAGGAAACTAACAACCCCCTATAAACCATGTAGCCATCATGGGTAGAAAATGGTCATATTTTTTAGATGAACATTTTTCACATATACTAGTGGATCCAATAGTAGTTTAGGTCCTATACCTTTCGCCGGGTATAGGATGTGCTGGCAGCACGACTTAGATCGGTGTATGATCACTATAACACTTATGTGATCGTTGTCGGCTAGAGAAACTACCACAAAAGTTATTGTATTTTTATACATTAGTTAATTGTATTTTCATATACATTTCAGAGTTATGTTGTATCCTTGTTATACACACAGAGTTGACATCATGTTTTTAAACAACTTTTCTTTATATTGCACTTGTTTTAAACTAATTTATATTGAAATGAGCTCAGTTAAATATCAGGAATTGAGTATTTCGAGTTGAGTACCTTAAGTTGAGTATATTGAGTTTATTTGTGCTTCATTGAGTCGAGTATCATATCTCTGAAGTTGAGTATCTAATATCTGAGTTGAGTATCTTGTATTTGAGTATTTCTAAGTTGAGTAAGTTGAGTAGTTTTGAGTATTCTTGAATACTCCTTGAGTTGAATAAGTTTGAAAAGAGGTAAGTATGTTTCTATTTTTATCAAGTTCAAGCTTATGTTTTGTTTTAGAATTCCCCTTACTTGCTGGTACATTCCACGTACTGAGCCACGTTGCCTGCATCTTCTCATGATGCAGATCCAGGTATTCAGGATCATCAACATGATCTTCATTGATTTCACATGGAGTTCGAGTTAGCTATGGTGAGCCTTCTTTCTTTCAGAGGATTCCATTTACGAGGTCGTGGCTCTTGTCCTGACTTCCATTATCGTCATTTAGAGTCTCCATAAAAAGACAATAGAGTTATAGAAGTTTTGCATTATTTTGTTAAATATTTTAAAGACTAAAGTTGTCTTTTACGACGAGTTGTATTTATTTTATTTTACAAAGTTTTCTTTGGACTTAAAGTCTGTATTTAAGTTTTATGAACTTTCAATTCAGTTATAAGCTTTTGCATGCTTAAGTTAGTCTTCTGCTTGCAATCAGCTAGGATGAGGGTTTGCTTGGGGACAAACAATGGTTCTTGAGTTTCGGCTACGTCTAAGGTGTAGACTCGGGTCGTGACAATTGCATTAAAAATGGATAATTGAAAAGAGACTAGTACTCCCATGAACCAAAAAGAGTACTAAGTAAAGATTATTGAGCTAAAAAGGTGGAGGAGACGTACTTCATAAGTTTCATTGGGTGTTTAATGTATCTTACAACAACAATACCTGATATATTGTATGTTGTAAGTGTTTTTATCAAGTTTCATGCATTGTCCTAGTGAAGTACATTTACAAGCAGCCAAAAGAATTGAGTGATACATCAAAGGAACCATCACCTATGGAGTCAAGTTTTAGAAGAGTCATCCAATTCAGCTTTGTCGGTATACCGACATTGATTTGGGCGGTTCCAAGAATAATGCAAAGAGTACTTCAGGGTGTTGGTTTAGTCTTGGTTCTGGAATTTTCTCATGGAGATGTAAGAAAATATATATTGTAGCTCAATCTACTACCAAAGTTGATTTTGTGGCAGCTGCACCAGCACTAAATGAAGCATTGTGGCTGGAGAAAATTCTTGTTGATTTGCATATGGAACCAACTGGAAGCATAAAAATGTTCGTCAACAATGAAGCAGCAATAGCTATATTCACAATCTTGTGGTTCATTGAAGAACTAAGCACTTTAAAATCATGTTCTTTTTCTTGAGAGAACTGCAAAAAGATGGAGATATAACTCTTATCTAATGCAAGTTGGAAGAACAATTGACTGATATATTCACTAAGCCTTTACCAGTTAGCAAGTTTCAGCATCTCAGACACAAAATTGGAGTTTGAAGATTCCAAAGCTATGAGGAGTGTTAGGAATTTGCTTTTCAACTGCAATTAATTTTACCTTTACCATTTTATATTAGATAAGACTTAGTGCCCGTTTTGATTGACTTACTTTAGGTGCTATTAAGCCAAAATATTTTATAAGTAGTTTTGAAGTGTTTGGCTAAAGTTAAAATTTTTATTATTAGCACTTATTTTAAAGCAAAAATAACAAAATAAGCCAAAAGCCATAAGTTAGAAATCCTAACTTATGTATTTTATCTTATAAGTCATAAGCCAAAAGTCAATCCAAACATACCCTTAGTCAATTAGTAATTAACCATATATTACTATTATTAAGGAGTAAGTTAGTGAGTTAGGAATTTACCATTCGTGGGTTTACTGCTTTCTTGTTTCTATTTTTTATCCTCGTAATACAAATGTTATTTGAAGACATTAATAAAAATGTTCTTCTACCATTATTCTTCTTGACTTCTCTACTTTCTAATAGCTCATACTTCTAAAATTTACCAACAAACCCTTTGAATCTTTCAACTTTACTATTATAGTTCTTGTTTTTCTCACTTCTATAACAGTTACTGTTATTGGTATGGCGTCTAATTTTTTATCGTCTAAGTGATTTTATTTTATATGAATTGGATTACCATTTCTATGCATTTGTCAAAATCTTTATAATAAAAAATGATATGCTTACAGTTGTCATGTTTCTATTGGCTACCTTTTAGAAAACATTTAAAAATTGTGCAGAACATAACTACTACACTACAATTTAACTTATCCTAGTTTCTAACGTGTGAGTGTTGCTCACTAAAAACTGGATCGTAACAACTATTTACAGAAGTAAAAAATAGACGGATGTGAATTAATCCATAATACAAAAATGGACAATGATAATGAAATAGGATATAAGTGTCTTATCCTTCTTTGTGAAAGTTGATTTAATGTAGTCGACTCATCTATCATCTTTTGCTGAAGCTGGGTTTAATTTCTTGATAACAACACTTAATTTGTTGCATTTAAACATCACTTATAGTGACATACACAACAAACACACACATCATTTTGGAACTATACTTTCATAATTATGTTTTAAAGCCATTTGTTTCTTTCTGTGTCACTTAGCAATACTTGTTAGAACAATTACGTTGTTATGTTATTAGAGATCCGACTACTTCTACTTCTCAGGTAATCGAACTACGGGTGGCCCTTCGAACAACAATTTTGTGGGGTTTCTTCCACAGCCTAAGGCTTCGCCGATAAATTGAAAAAGACTATTATATGTTGTAGCCTTTCTTGCAAGCTCTCAGTATAATGTTCCGCAAACTAAAGGTAACATATGCTGAAACATAAATATGTTACTATTAGGATTAATCATCTTTTCTTTATTTGCATCTCAGTACTTAAAGCACGTGCCTTGCACGAGATAGCTAAATTTCATAAAATATGACTTTTTCATTATTTTTTTCTATTTTAGGGTGTTTGTGATCCACATTGGAGCCTAAATCATTTTTTTCCTCCGTTAGGGCCAGTTTTTGGGTAACACTCCTACCAAAGATTTTTCTATACCCAAAGCTAGATCTACAGACTTCTTGCTAAGAGAGAAGCAGTACCATCAACTGGACCACATTCTTTGTTGGTCCTACCGAGTTGGATTGCCTTAAACTGATTTGCGGTAACAAGTAAAACTTGAAGGTTGATTCCATCCTTTTAGAGGGAGATGCAAACTAGCTCTTAATTCTACAAGCACAAACCATATGTAAAGGGACAATCAACTGTTCTTTGTTCTAATTAATGACAGGAACATAATTTACTTTTCATACCAAGTTATCCTCATTAAAAAAAAAAGAAAATGTCAACAAAAATAAGAGCAGCAAACTAGGTATAAAAAACTTATGACTAATTGGTTCCAAGGAAATAATTGCACTTGCTGAAAAAGCTAACAAATGCTTCATTTGATTTGAGGTATTAGTAGAACAACTGTTGTAGTTTTTATGCTCTAGAACTATAACAAGTTTCTCCGGATTTATTGCATGCTCAAGTAAGAACCTTAAGAATAGATGAAGCTTTACTGCATCAAAACTACGCTTACGACTAAAAAATGGCATACCATTGACATTCTTCAAATTTTGTGAGGAAACTTTAAATATGTTTTGTTAAAATGCGAGGTACTTGTCTTCCATAAAATCAATGTCTTCACTGCAAAAAAGCACGGTACTACAAATACAAAACAAGGACAAACCGGGTTAGTTGGTAAGCATAACAACTATAGTGATGAAATTGAAGTCGCTGAGACTGTAAGGGATAAATATATATTTGACATAAAGATATTGTCAATTGAAAACATACTGCCATATCAGGAAATATCATTAGGTTTTTCAAATTATGAGTCGACCTTAAGAGGTTGACTATGGGAAGGAAAGTGTTTAAATACAAGAACATATTGTCAACAATCGGCATTCCAGAAACAACACGGAGATGTCTTCCTCTTCCAACATCATACACAAGAAATCACCTAAATAAAAGAATGAGACATAATAAAGGTAAGTACATTGATTTACAGGGTTTACAAACTAAACCAATAGTGGTTTCCCATCTTTGTAACACCTTATAGTTTAGATATATAAAAGGAAATTAAAACAACTTGTGAGGCTAGATACAGAATGAGAAGAATTCTATCTTATTCATAAGCTGATGAAGAGTCTATATAGGCGCTGATACAATAATGAGTCTTAAAGTGATATAACAACAATCCTTGTTATACTAGAAGATAAATTGATGTTATATCTCTTTTGTGTCCCCGCAAGTTGGTGTTGACATCCACAATACCCAACTTTCAAACATACGACTGAAAGAAGCACACGGTAGCTGCTATTTTAGGACATCAGCAACATGTAGATGCTTCACTTCAGCCTCTTTGCGTTGCACCTGATCACGAACAAAGTGGAAATAATTGGCAATATGCTTCATCTTTCTATGAAAGACAGGAGTTTCACAAATGTATGTAGTTCCAATATTCTCACAGAGTATGTGCGATATGCAATCAAGGGAAAAGTGAAGCTCATGCAATATGTTGGTGATCCAGTTGGTTTTTGCAATAGTAGCAACAACAACTCGGTATTCAGCTTCAGTGGATGCTCGAGAGAGACCGTTGCTTCTTGGAGGACCACGATACATGAGTACTTCCATGATATATAACATATTTAGTTGGGGATGTTCTATAACAAGGGTCACCATCCCAATCAGAATCAGAATATACCATAATCCGGTTATGAGTCTCACGAGTTATATGAATACCAAAGGAAGAGGTTTGATTGAGATATCAAAGCAGCCACTTAAGAAGTTTCCAGTGATTATCTTGAGAACAATGCATAAACTGAGAGAGGTTTTTCACTCTAAAAGCGATGACAGGTCTAGTGAAGAACAAATATTGTAGCTTGCCAACAATTGTCTGAAAGAGAGAACCATCAATAATAGGATCAACCTAGTTTACATTGAGAACAGTAGTGATGGACTTAGGAGTGGAAAATCCTTTGTTATCTTGCATATTTGCTTCCTGGAGAAGGTCTTCTGTATACTTCTGTTGAGATAACAGCAGGCCACCTTGATATGAAAGAACTACAACACCCAAAAAATGGTTCAAATTGCCCAAGTCCTTGAGAGAGAATCGGTGAGAAAGGATGTTGATAATTTTTCGTAAACCATGATAACAATTTCCAGTAACAATAATGTCATCCACATATACAAGGATGTAAATAATCAATCCTGAATTGTGAAATATGAACAAAGAGGAGTCAGAGTGTGATTTACAAAAACCATGCATTACCAGAAAGTTCTTGAGCTCGTTATACCAAGCTCTAGGTGCGTGTTTGAGACCGTAGATGGTCTGTTATGTTTGCATACATGACTGGACAATGTTGGATGCTCAAAGACAGCAGGTTGTTGCATATAAACTTGTTCCTCTAAATAACCTTGCAATAATGCAGCATTTACATCAAGTTGATGCAAACACCAATTTCATTGAACAACGATAGCGAGAACTAGGCGAACAGTTGTAGGCTTTACTACCGGACTAAAAGTTGAATTGTAGTCGAGTCTAGGCCGCTGAGTGAAGCCTTTGGCCACTAATAGAGCTTTATACCTATCAATAGAGCCATAAGGATGTTTCCTAATGCGAAAGAGCCACTTTCAGTCTACTACATTCTGAGAAGGATCGTTGGGACCAAAGTCCACGTATATTTTCTCACAAGGGCATCAAATTCAGCTTGCATAGCAATGTTCCAGTGAGGTTCACGCTGAGCTTGTTTGTAAGAAGAAGGCGTTTTTGAACTGGGAGAGCGAGCAAGAAAGCTAGGGTGCTATTTTGGCTTATGGATATTATTTTTGAAACGGGTAACCATTGTGTAACTCGAGATTGTGGTGGAAGGCGCAGCTGAAGTGGGTTCGATGGGTTATGGGCTGGAGAGTGTGATGATAGCCGACAAATGTGTAGTAGAAGGAGGGTCAATGAGATTAGGTACGGAAGGAAACAAATGGGTGTTTTGGTTTGCCAATGAGGGTAACGATTGGGGAACTGAAGTTGAATTATGTTGTTGATAAGTTAATTGGGGTGGTTTGCTTGCTTAGAGTGGGTAGTTGGGTTTCGCAAAGAAGGATTGAGTTGCTGCCGTGTATTTTTAGCGACTTCATCAGATATAGGAAAATGAGGAGAGTTGAAAAGAGTACCTGAACTTTGGGATTGCTCTCTGGTTGTGGCGAGTGGTATGGCGAACTTTGCGGGGAAGGTCCACTTGCAATAGTCGGAGGAAGATCCATGTTCAAATACTGAGCTCCACATGTGAAACTCTGATCATTTTCCTTCATAGTGTTATACCATGATTTAATTTAAAATTTTTATAAATGAGAGAAAATATTTTTAAAAGGAAAATTACTCTCAAAAAATAAAACATCCCTTGACAAAAATATTTTTGACAAAATTGGATCAAAGAACTGGTGGCAGTAATATTTGTTTGAAAAACCCAGGTATACACATGGAGTTGAACGTGGCTGAAGCTTATTTTTGGTATATGGTCGAAGCCAAGGATAGCATAAACACCCGAAAGTTCTTATTGAATCAAATTATTGGGTGTCTTGAAAAAGTATTTTACGAGGGCAGTTATCATTTAGGGTAGCTGAGGGTAATTTGTTTATGAGATAGATTGCCTAATGGCACGCAAAGCTCCAAAAAATCGGGGGAAGTGAGGCTTGATGAATTAATGTTTTGGCGGTTTCAACAACATGTCTATAACTTCGTTCAACTACAGCTAAACGTTGAGGCTTATAAGGAGGTTAAACAAGATGTTCAATATCATGTGTCTTTAAATAGGGACATAATCCTTCAAATTCACCACCACCATCAGTGTAAAATAAGAGAATTTTTGTATTAAAGTGACGTTCAAGTAATGGATGTAGACTTTTAAAAACATCTTGAACTTCACTTTTATTTTTTTGGAGTATATATCCACATATATTTTGAAAATTTATCAACAAACAATGCCTAACAAATGCTTTTATCTATGGAGAACACATGAAAAGGTCCCCATAAATCACTATAGATAATTTGCAGTAGTTGTTGACTATGCAACGGATGTGCAGGACGGACCGTGGGTCAGACTATGGTCCGTCGATGGCCACGTTGGTTACACCTGCAGGTTTTCTGCAAACTGATATTTGGTCTATTTTGGATACGGGGTGTTACCGGAGTGATCCCTAAAAAAATTTGTGAGCCTTTTACAACGTTGAGTTTGTTCACCCACATTCCAAGCATGTGTAATTCAGCTTGAATTCATTTTAAAAAGATTGGAATTTGAATTTCTTTTGAAGTTGTTCTTGAATTGTTTTCGTTCATGAACATGAGTTAAGATTAAGGAGTTTCTTGATATTAAAGGGTAGTTTCCTTGAGTCGTTTGAGTTAGATCATTGTGTATAAGGTTTATGTACATGAATCTAGTGAATTCGGTAAAAATAATTGATTTAAAATGTTTTAGGATGAGAAAAAATGAGTTGAGATACTCGTTAGAGGCACCTGTAAAATAGGTCGCTCGACGCGTCCCCATAGAGTCTAGAGGATGGGGCGGCGCTCCTACACTGCGCTTGATTTGAGCCTCAGCTAAGTTAGGCTAGCGCGGCGTGCCCCGGATGCGCCTGGATCGGTGTTTTTCACCCAGTCTTTGTCATTCAGTCCATTTAAGCCTTTCTAAAGTTTCTTAACACTCCTTATTGATTCTAGCTAGTCTAAATGACTTCTAAGCATATAGAAATTATACAGAAACATGAATTACAACCTGAATCCATAACTTCAAATTCAAGGATAGTTAAGAGTCAAGTCTAGGAAGTTCTTAGTGTTTTTCAAGAAGTCTTTTGCAAATGCTTTTAATTTTGTTTTTAAGACTTACAGATCACATTGAGTAAAAAGTAAAGATAAAGAGTGAAGTTTATTTCCTCAAAGTAGTATATAGGGACTAAGTATTCCCAAAGAGCTTAAAATGTTTTCACATTTAAATAATAATAGAAACTGAGATTTCGAAAGAGCATTTGAGCTAGTTTTCAGAAAAAGTAATCGCTTTCTAAATGAAGCTGGAGGGGAAACATTCAATTCCAAGGTAACCTTTGAGATACGTTTTTGATATCTAATCTCAAAGTATAGAAGGAAATGTGTTTTTAAAACATAAGAGGTAATATAATAATATTTTTTGGAGTAGTATTGAGCACCGATATGGGGGGATTTCAAGTAACTCACAACCCCCATAAACCATATTGCCACCATGGGTAGAAAAGGGTCATACTTTTTAGATGATTCCTCTACTGATTCCTCTAGTGCTTTTTAGCATAGAGTAGGGGATCAACTTAGTAGTTCAGGTTCTATACTAATGGCAAGGTTTAGGATGGCCCTGGAAGCGTGAGGCAGAACGTTGTATCATAAGTATATCTCTTAGGTGATAGTTGTGAGTCATGAACCAATCCGTTGTGATTAGCACCAACATTAACCATCCAATGGGAGAACCACTTCTACAACCCAACTAAGAAACTAAACAAAAACTGAGGCAATTAAGTTTAGAAAGATAGTTAATTAACTAATCAAATGCGCAATTAAATACCTAGAACTTGAAATTCATTGTACCAATACTCTACTAGAGACAAGTCTAAAAAGAAGGGGTACAAGCCCAAAACTTAACAACACCTTAAATAATAGCTTCTGTCTTAAGAGAGTGGATATAAATAAAGAGAACTCAAGGCAGCCTGCAAGGACTAGCTCACCCTTGAATTCACAGCGGTCACGAATATTCTAAACGAGGCCTGTCAATAGCAACCGGAAGATGTCCTGTACTGCACAAAAATAAGACCAAGTGCACAATCAGTACACATTCACAGTCAAGTGGTAGGATCACGTGGCTATCCCATTAAGTGAAGCATATATAAGTAACTACAACATTATAGAACAAGCATATACCAAACATATACAATATCATCATCATCATTCACATCAACGAACAATTTCACAATTCTACAATATATACAATTAAATCATTTTAGAGCAACAAATAGTCTGTCAATATCAATAGTAATTAGATATGAACGTAATCATCACAAGTAGATACACAACATATTCGATGGTCCCTTCACGGAACCCAATTCAATAATCCTCTCATTGAACCCACACCTAAACTGTTAGATTGCGGACGTAGGAATCCGATCCCATTTTTATGCCGGACCGTAGAAATCGATCGCATAGTTGTGCCGAAACGTGGCAACCCGATCCAATATTTATGAGAGAACGTGGCAATTCGATCAAATTTTGCTTGGCACAACGTGGCAATACGATCCCCATTCATAGACCACAATCACAATCACAATCACAAGTACATCAACAAGATAATACAACAAGAGGTGATTCATGGCATAGAATTATTCAAGTATCCTTATTTACGATTAGGGTGATCAATATTGCAACATTCGCATACATACATGCATTGTAACAAAGTAATTTCAAACATATATTACACCTACATGAAATCACAACCATCATATAATTCAAAACAAACTTGAAACACGGATTTATTTTACTTGTTCGTGGTCTACAAAATATCACAATAACACAAAAATCAATGAACAATTTATAATTACCCACATTACCAATAATTCTATGAAACCTAGATCAAACTCATGATCCCAACTAGTCATATTAGTGTTAAATACATCATATAATCGACCAATAAACCCTTCCCCATCAATATTAACCCATTCTAGTATGTTCTACGGAACAAAAAGTGAATTCAGGGAGTGATAACCTCACCTTTAGCCTCAAGAATGGTGAAACACTATCAAGAACTCGTTTGGGGTCACCTCCTTAGAAATAAAAGTAAAAAAAATACAAAATATGGTCGTTTAGGGGTTTATTAGAGACTTTAAGTGGCGTCTGGCCTGCTACAGCGGCCAGAATCCTGCTCCAGCGGCCTTGACGGAGACAGAATGTACCCATTCAAAAACCGATCATTTTTGGGAGTTCTACTCGGCCAAATTGGATTCGTAAAGTGGTACGTGTTCCTTATTAGATATTCAATCAAGTAATAAAATTCAGAATTAGATCTCTCATTCATTACTAGATTTTCCTACACCTTAGTGCCTCCGATTTCATCAAAATTTGGGCTAGGTTGGGAAATTCCACGTTACTACAAAAAAGTTTTTTGGCCCCAATTATTTCTTCATTGAAGTTTCTATATAGAAATAATCGAGTGATAAACTAGGAAAGACTTGGGTAAAATAACCATAGAGTAGTATCTAAAATGTCGAATTACTAGGATAATTACTTGTCTCACATTCCCTTCTTACCGAATATCATTACCCTCTATGGGTTTCACATCTCCAACCTCAAACCAACAAATTTAATACCTACACATCCTATCTTACCATGCTTCAATGAAGTCATCTCAACACTCGAGCGATAAATTTTGTAGTATGTGACTTAACTAATCAACAAAATGAATCTCAATAACCACCACAGTTGATCGTACACATGTCTGCAACATGTTATAAAGGACTTGATGCAATCATCAGACTAATTCCTTCTCACATAGTCAAAACTTTCCATTATTAGAGATGAAGCTAAACCCACAAACACACACTCATAATACCCAAACAATCATAGTTCTTATCAACATGTCCATCTCATAACATAAATTCTTAAGTTACACGGATTTCAATCTTTAGACATCATATACTCCTTGAGAGAATTATCCAACCATACAAACCATCCAACAACAATATCAAATTATCAGATTTAGTAATTGTAGATTACCTCTTAAAAACAATAGAATTTGATTCAAATCCCCACACCAACCAAGAGAACATCGTCGGATCAATACAACTGATCCACCACTAGGGACCTATCCCCAAAAGGGAAAACACAAGTAAGGTTATTTAGTTTATGACATTCGCAAGCATGAACAAAATGATATAGATGGTCACATAATAATTTATCGAATAACACAAAGGTTTTCCTTTGAAGACTCGATACTAGTCATTTGCATTCACTTGACTCTACATACTCTTCACATCTTTCCATTGAAGCTCACAATCTCAATACTAACCACCATCACATACACTCTGACAATTTACTTTAGTGTACGCAAACACTTTTAAAATGAAAACCTTTCTTAGGTACTATTCCGATAAAAAGTAATAAACTTTACAACTCAAAGAAAATTTAAGTCTTTTTAAATGCTCAATACTTGATACAAGTGACCATTCCACACCTTTGCAAATTTATACCTTAACAAAATATATCACCACGAATGTACATTAACAATAAAAAATCTTAAATGTAAATTTAATCGTATAACACAATCACCTTATCTATCAACCTTAGCTTATACCTCAAAGATCTTTATGACTTCATGGATATTTGTTTATCATTGATCGCATACCTATAGATCTCATATTATCCTTTGCTATGATTCAATCGTAGTCATTACTAAACTAAAAACAAAAATGAAGCACTTATGATCACACTCAAAATAATGTTTGTACGGTTCTTTCTCAACACCTTTTTCAATAGCTTTTAACCAATCTAACAAACTTGTGACCTTATTAGCATTGCCACATCATAAAGAAATAAAAAACGTGTCTGTGAACTCAATTATTTATGCCTCTAAATATATCTCTTAAGCCTTTGAAGTTGACACAATATTCTTTCTCTCGCCTCTCTCTAAACGTTTCCCTCATCCCAATATTTTTCCTTGCTTTTACTTTAGATTTTTAATTTCTATTCGAGTGGTGTACCACCATCGCTTAAAATAATCCATATGACCTTGAAATTCATCAAATGATGGAAATCTACAACCTTAGATACTCGCAAGTCAAATTACTACACCTAATTTGCTTAGCCACAATCTTATTATACAGTTGGATCTTGTCACCATCTACTATGAACTCTTATTTCCATTATATTCAGTCATCCCTAAATATCTCTACGAGTCATCATTTTCATCAACATAACCCTCAAAATCAGGTATACTCATCAAATTCAAAGGACTAACACAAATTGTTTTAGATGCACTTTCTAAAACTTTTCATTGCCTTCACCAAGTATACTCAATGGGACTTTCTTTATCCATAATCTCGTCATTTTGGTACTAATCTAATCCCGAATGACTTAATATAAAATCACAAGTCGTCATGCTACCCTCTTTCTTTTAAATAACAAGATGGGATCATCCCACGGGAAAACACTAGTGCAGATGAAAACTTTATCAAGAAACCCTTGGATTTGAACTTTTAAGATCTCTCAATTCTAACACCATAGGGATAGGCTCAGTAACACCCCGTATCCAAAATAGACCAAAAATAGCTTTTCAGAAAAATCTGCAAGTGCAACAAATAGTGGCATCGACGGACCGTAGTCTGACCCACGGTCCATCCTGCACATCCATCGATGGGGTCAGAAACTCCCAAAAATCTCAGCCCAGGAAAATTGGTTAAGTCTTGGTCGATGGAAGGACCAACGGTCCGTAGGTCATACTACGGTCCGTAGTACTTGATCGTTGATCGAGGCCCCCATTCACCCATTCTCTAACAAGAACCAGGGATGACTAACACGGTCCGTAGGTGGACCCACGGTCCATAGGTGGACCCACGGTCCATAGGTCTGATCGTAGGTGGAAAGTAGCAGCCAGTTAGGGGGAAATGCAGTAAGGTCAAATTAAAATGATCATAAATATAATAACAAAATGAATTAGCTATCCCATGACATATCACCAAATAGATAATTGAATTATCTTTCCATAGCCACCAACATTGGTAAAATCAGAGCTCCGAGTAAAACGTTATGCCCATTTCAGTAAAGGCCTATCGAACAGACCCAACCTACGGACCCAAACGATGGACCGTTTGTCCAGGCCGTCGTTTGGTCCGACAGCAACTAACCAGGGGTCTTTTGGTCTTTTCCCACTTCGTTTAAACCTTAAGATACGTTGTTTTGACCCTAAATCATTACATTTTAGTCAGTTTAAGCCTAGAAACATAACTAAAACTTACCTAAGTCAAATCATTAATCAAAAGTTAGAAAATTAGAATCAAGAAAGGAGAAAAAAGGTCAAGAACCCTAGTCAAGAACGCAACAAGTTTCCAGCAGTTCCAGCCACAAAATCTAAGTATTTTTCGGTAAATTTCATCACCAGGTATGTGGGATTTCACTAGTGGGTTCCTTTCACCCATTGGGTCCATAATTTTCAGTCAGATTCTTGATTCTTTTACTATGATTAAACCTATGGTTTATAGAACTTCAACAAAACTCGATGAATTTATTAGTTCTATGTTCCAAATCAGATTATCATGTTATTATTAAGTTTATCTTATGAATTTCAGAAACCTAGCTTTGTATTTCTTTAGATTTTGATTTACACATGCTAGGTCAGATATTTCAGTTACTTCAAATATACATGCCTCAGTTATTAATACATAATTACCAGATTAATTTTTGCATTCTCAGTTTGCATGTTTAGTTTTGAGCTATCCAGTATTTAAGAAACTCATTCATAATAAGTTAATTACAAAATTCATTGGGAGTAGCATAATACCGAGTTGGACTAGGATTCAGCATACCCAAATAGTCCCAGAACTACTAGCCAAGTAGGTTGTAAGTCCCCTCTATGGGCAATAAGTTTAGTGATCGCGCCAACATGCATTTATACCTTTAGCAGGGTATATTGGGTCCTCTCGATGGGGCGTATATATCGGACTCCACATTTAGCTCATATGGTTTTATTATTGGTTATTAGTAGCTCCACAGTTCAGTCAGACTCTCTGCATTGACCATTTATCAGTATATTCAGTATTCAGCTTCAGCATGTTATAAATTGGTCATTGCATTCAGTTATCTCAGAATTCTCTATATCATGTTCAGATTGTTATACTTGTTTTTGTGCTTGTTGAGTTATGTTTTGTTTCAGCTTTATTCTATCCTACATGCTCAGTACCTTTCAAGTACTGACGCATACATGCGCTACATCTTCTCGTGATGTAGGTTCAGGTTCTCAGCATCCAGATCACGCATAGATCGATTTCCGATCTCTAATTCAGCAGATTCAGTGGTGAGTCCTCATTCTCCGAGGACAACAGTCATGAGTTTAATTTCAGTCTTCAGTCATCTAGTTTCAGTTTTGCTAGATTTAGCTGGGGCTTGTCCCAGTATTTCTAGTCCATTTTAGAGGCTTATTTTAGACATAGTTAGTTTTAGCTTAGTATTGAGTTAATATTTCCTTTGTATTAAACTCATTGTCTTCAAATATCTCAGTTATAGAATATGGGTATTCCCTATCTTTTCATTTTAAATTATGATTTAGCTTCCGCATTCAGTTTATTATCTTTAGTATGCTCATGATCATGCCAGCAGGGTTAGCTTGGGATCACTTGTGGTCGTAGGTTCCGTGTCCACGTCTCGGGTGTAGCTCGAGGCGTGACAAAACTTAGTATCAGAAAACTACGTTCAAGAGTCCTAGGATGTCTGAAAAGCCGCACTAAGTAGAGTCCTTTTCATGGGTGTGAAGTGCACCATATCTAATGAGAGGGAGGCTATGAAGTGTTTTAAGATAGCTTCACTTTGTTGTTACTCTTGTCGTGCGTAAGGTATGATCTAATCCCATTCTAACTTGACGTTCTAAGTTTCATATCATGCCTCCTCGTAGAGCTAATGCTAGGAATGCTAATGCCAGGAATACAAATGCAGCTCCTCCAGTCCCAGATCAAGAAGTCTCCAATGTTGAGTTCAGGAATGCCATACAGACGTTGGCTCAGAGTATGACCAACAAGAACAATCGTGTTCATGCTCCTCTGAATGAAAATGGTGGATCAGCAGCAGCAAGGGTCCGTGACTTTGTTAGGATGAATTCGCTGAGTCCTTAGGATCGCAGACTAATGAGGATCCTCAGAATTTCTTGGATGAAATCAAGAAGATCTTTGAGGTGATGCAGGTTACTGGGAATGATCGGGTTGAGTTGGTGTCATACCAGCTGAAAGAGGTGGCTCATATCTGGTACACTCAGTGAAGGAGAATAGGGGAGCAAATGCATCTCCTATTAGTTGGGAGTGCTTCAGTGAGACTTTTATCGACAGGTTTTTCCCAATAGAGTTGAGAGAAGCAAAGGCTCAAGAATTCATGAACTTGAGGCAGGGAAACATGACAGTCCAAGAGTATGGGCTGAAGTTTAACCAACTCTCCATGTATGCTCCTCACATGGTTGCTGACTCCAGGGCTCAGATGAATAAGTTCTTGTATCGAGTGTCGGATTTGGTGAAAATAGAGTGCAGAAATGCTATGTTACTGGGAGATATGGACATCTCTAGGCTTATGACTTATGCTCAGCAGGTTGAGGGTGATAAGCTTAGAGAACAGGACAAAGAGAATAAGAAGGCTAGGACTGGGAACTATGACTATTCTTAGCAGAAATCGGGTGGTGGAAATCATTCGCAGAGTCAACAGAAGTTCTCATCTCCAGCCCTTTCATCAGCTAGTGTTCCATCCTCCAAGAACAGGTTTGACCAGAAGGTTAGAGCACCAGTCCCTAAGTCTCAGAAAAGTGTTTCAGGCACCAAGACTTACCCCGCTTGCCCGAACTGTGGTAAGAATCATCAGGGCGAGTGTCTTACAGTAAAATAAGGATGTTTTGGGTGCGGTCAGTCTGGTCACAGGTTGAGGGATTGTCCTTTGAGACAGGGTCAAGGAGGTAGAAATGGTAGAGCTCAGTATACAACTTTATCAGCACCAGCAAATCGCCCGACTCAGCAGGGTAACTCATTTGGTATAGGTGGCGGTCAGCGCCAAAACAGGTTGTATGCTCTTCAGGCTCCCCAGGATCAGGAAGGTACTCCTGATGTAGTCACTGGTACGTTACGAGTCTTTGACCTTAATGTTTGTGCATTGTTAGATCCAGGGGCTACTCTTTCTTTTGTAACTCCTTACATAGCAGTGCAATTTAGTGTCAATCCAAAAACTCTTTCAGAACCTTTATCAGTCTCTACTCCAGTCGGTGACCCAATTATAGGTAGACGGGTATACAGAAATTACCCTGTCACAGTCTCTCAGAAAGTCACCTCAGCAGATATAGTAGAGTTAGAAATGGTAGACTTCGATGTCATTATAGGCATGGATTGGTTACATTCATGTTATGCCTCAGTCGATTGTAGAACTAGGATTGTTCGTTTCTAGTTTCCAGATGAACCAATCTTAGAATGGAAGGGTAGTAGCTTAGCGCCTATGGGTCGATTTATTTCTTGCCTTAAGGCGAGAAAGATGATCTCTAAGGGTTATCTCTATCATATAGTTCGGGTTAAGGATTCTAGCTCTGAAACCCCAACTCTTGAGTCAGCTCCAGTAGTCAGTGAATTTCTTGAAGTGTTTCCAGAAAATCTTCCCGGTGTTCCTCCCGAAAGGGAAATCAACTTTGGAATTGATCTCCTTCCAGATACCCAGCCTATTTCTATTCCTCCTTACAGAATGTATCCAGCAGAGCTTAAGGAATTGAAGGAGCAGTTGAAAGACCTTCTAGATAATGGTTTCATCAGACCTAGTATTTCACCATGGGGTGCACCAGTGTTGTTCGTAAAGAAGAAAGATAGTTCTCTCAGAATGTGCATTGACTATAGACAGTTGAACAAGGTCACAATCAAGAATAAGTATCCCATCTCGAGGATTGATGACTTTTTTGACCAACTTCAGGGTGCTAGTCATTTCTCAAAGATAGACCTCAGATCGGGTTATCATCAGCTCAGAGTCAGAGATAGTGACATACCAGCCTTCAGAACTCGGTATGGTCATTATGAATTTTTAGTTATGTCGTTTGGACTAACCAATGCTCCTGCAGCTTTCATGGATTCGATGGATAGAGTGTTCAAACACTACTTGGACTTGTTCGTTATTGTCTTCATTGATGATATCCTCATTTACTCTAGGAATGAGAAAGAACATGTAGGTCATTTGAGAGTTATTCTGCAGACTCTCAAAGATCGCCAGTTATTCGCTAAGTTTAGCAAATGTAAGTTCTGGTTGCAATCTGTTGCTTTCCTTGGTCACATTATATATAGTGAAGGGATCCGAGTGGATTCACAGAAGATAGAAGCAGTGAAACAATGGCCCAGACCTACCTCTTCTATTAATATCAAAAGTTTATTAGGTCTAGCGGGTTATTATAGAAGGTTCGTGAAAGGATTTTCATCCATAGCATCACCATTGACTAGGTTGACGCAGAAGATGGTCAAGTTTCAATGGTCAGATGATTGTGAGAAAAGTTTTGCAGAGTTGAAAACTAGATTGACTACAATTCCTGTTTTGACTCTACCAAAGGGGTCAGATGGTTATGTGATCTATTGCGACGCATCCAGAGTTGGCCTTGGTTGTGTATTGATGCAGCGAGATAAAGTTATAGCTTATGCTTCTAGACAACTTAAGGTGCATGAGAAGAACTATCCAACTCATGACCTCGAGCTTGCAGCAGTGGTGTTTACACTCAAGATCTAGAGACACTACTTGTATGGTGTTCATGTAGATGTGTTCACTGACCATAAGAGCCTTCAGTATGTGTTCACCCATAAAGAGTTGAATCTTTGCCAGAGGAGATGGCTTGAGATCCTTAAGGATTATGATATGAGTGTGCATTATCATCCTGGTAAGGCGAATGTAGTAGAAGACGCTCTTAGTAGACTATCTATGAGTAGTGTAGCCCATGTTGAAGAAGAAAGAAAGGATCTAGTGAGGGATGTCACCGGCTTGCTCGCTTGGGAGTTCGCCTTATGAGCATATCAGACAATGGTGTAACAGTTCAGAATGGGGCAGAATCTCCTTTGGTAGTGGAGTTTAAGGAAAAACAAGACAGTGATCCAATCTTGCTTGAACTAAAAGGTGCAATCCACAATCAGAGAGTGGAGGTTTTCTCCCAAGGGTTAGATAGTGTACTTCGCTACCAGGATAGATTGTGTGTTCCTGATGTGGACGAGTTAAGACAACATATTCTTGCAGAAGCCCATAACTCCAGATATTCTATTTACCCAGGTGCCACTAAGATGTACCGCGATCTACGGGAAGTCTATTGGTGGAATGGCATGAAGAGGGATATAGAAGATTTTGTGAGTAAGTGCCCCAATTGTCAGCAAGTCAAGGTAGAACATCAGAAACCAGGGGGTATGACTCAAGAGATCGACATTCCTACTTGGAAGTGGGAAGTGATCAATATGGATTTCATCACAGGGTTACCGCGTACTCGCAGACAACATGACTCCATTTGGGTGATAGTTGATAGGATGACTAAGTCTTCTCGCTTTTTGGCGATCAAGACAATAGATTCCGAAGAGGACTATGCAAGATTTACATTAATGAAATTGTGAGGTTGCATGGGGTTCCTTTGTCTATCATCTCAGATAGAGGTACTCAGTTTATCTCTCATTTTTGGAAGTCGTTTCAGAAGGGTCTTGGTACTCAAGTTAACCTTAGCTCAACATTTCATCCGCAAAAAGATGGACAGGCAGAGTGTACGATTCAGACCCTAGAGGATATGTTGACAGCTTGTGGGATCGATTTCAAGGGTAGTTGGGATGATCACCTTCCTCTTATTGAGGTCGCCTACAACAATAGCTACCATTCCATCATTTAGATGGCCCCTTATGAAGCTTTGTATGAGCGTAGATGTAGATCTCTCGTTGGTTGGTTTGAAGTAGGTGAAGCAGCCTTGATAGGGCCAGATTCAGTCCTTTATGCTATGGAGAAAGTGAAACTAATTAGAGAGAGACTTAAGACAACCCAAAGTCGTCAAAAATCTTATGCAGATGTAAGGAGAAGGGAACTAGAGTTCCAAGTTAATGATTGGGTTTTTCTGAAAGTCTCACCTATGAAATGGGTGATGAGATTTGGCAAGAAAGGGAAGCTCAGTCCTAGATATGTAGGCCCTTACAAGATCTTGAAAAGGGTTGGCAAGGTGGCATATGAGTTAGAGTTACCATCAGACTTAGCAGCAGTTCATCCGGTCTTCCACATCTCACTCTTGAAGAAGTGTGTGGGTGACCCAGACTCTATAGTGCCATTAGAGAGTGTGGCGGTGAAGGATAGTCTTTCTTATGAGGATGTACCAGTTGAGATTCTTGACCGTCAGGTTAGAACGTTGAGAAATATAGAAGCCGCTTCAGTCAAGGTTTTGTGGAGGAGTCAGTCCGTAGAAGGAGCTACTTAGGAAGCAGAAGCACTCATGAAAGACAAGTATCCTCACCTTTTTCCTTACGATTCAACTCCAGCTTGAGGTAATAGTTCCTCTTTAGTTTAACAGTCATTCATGTGTGAATTCAGTCATAGAATCATGTTCCCTCAGTTTGTACTTGCATTTTCAGCGTGTTTGCATGTTCTCGGAACTCAATTCAGTCAGAAACTCAGTTCTCAGTGTTTAGTAGTAGGGTTTGCAGCTCTCTCCCTCTATTCCAGCGAGTTTATTCTTCATTCTATGAAGAATGTTCCCAAGGGGGAGATAATGTAACACCCCGTATCCAAAACAGACCAAAAACCATCTTTTCAGAAAAATCTACAGGTGCAACAAACGGTGGCTTCAACGGACCGTAGCCTGACCCACGGTCCATCCTGCACATCCGTCGATGGGGTCAGAAACTCCCAAAAATCTCAGCCCAGGAAAATTGGTTAAGTCTTGGTCGACGAAAGGACCTACGGTCCGTAGTCCTTAACCGTCGATCGAGATCCCCATTCACCCACTCTCTTACAAGAACCACGGATAACCAGCACGGTCCGTAGGTGGGAACTAACAGCCAGTTAGGGGGGAAATGCAGTAAGGTCAACTTCAAATGATCATAACTCTTATTATAAAATGAATTAGGTGTCCCATGACATATCAACAAATATATAATTGAATTAGCTTTCCATAGCCAACGAACTTGCTAAAATCAGAGCTCCGAGTAAAAACCTATGACAGTTTTAGTAAAAGCCTGTCGAATAGACCCAACCTACGGACCCAAACGACAGACCGTCGATGACGACGGACCGTTTGTCCAGGCCATTGTTTGGTCCGACAGCAATTTACCTACGGGTCTTTTGGTCTTTTCCCACTTCGTTTAAACCTTAAGACACGTCGTTTTGACCCTAAATAATCATATTTTAGTCAGTTTAAGCCTAGAAACATAACTAAAACTTACCTAAGTCAAATCATTAATCAAAAGTTAGAAAATTAGAATCAAGAAAGGAGAAAAAAGGTCAAGAACCCTAGTCAAGAACGGAACAAGTTTCCATCAGTTCCAGCCACGAAATCTAAGTATTTTTTCGTGAATTTCATCACCAGGTATGTGGGATTTCACTAGTGGGTTCCTTTCACCCATTGGGTCCCTAATTTTCAGTCAGATTCTTGATTCTCTTATATTGATTAAACCTAGGGTTTATAGAACTTCAACAGAACTCAATGAATTTATTAGTTATAGGTTCATAATGAGATTATCATGTTATTATTAAGTTTATCTTATGAATTTCAGAAACCTAACTTTGTATTTCTTTAGATTTTGATTTACACATGCTAGGTCAGATATTTCAGTTACTTCAAATATACATGCCTCAGTTATAAATGCATAATTACCAGATTAATTGTTGCATTCTCAGTTTGCATGTTTAATTTTGAGCTATCTAGTATTTACAGAAACTCAATCATAATCAGTTAATTACAAAATTCATTGGAAGTAGGATAATACCGAGTTGAACTAGGGTTCAGCGTACCCAAATAGTGCCAGAACTACTAGCCAAGTAGGTTCTAAGTCCCCTCTATGGGCAATAAGTTTAGTGATCACGCCAGCATGCCTTTATACCTTTGGCAGGGATTATTCTATCCTACATGCTCAGTACCTTTCAAGTACTGAAGCATACATGCGCTACATCTTCTCGTGATGTAGGTTCAGGTTCTCAGCATCCAGATCATGCATAGATCGATTTCCGATCTCAAGTTCAGCAGATTCAGTGGTGAGTCCTCATTCTCCGAGGACAACAGTCATGAGTTTCATATCAGACTTCAGTCATTTAGTTTCAGTATTGCAAGATTTAGCTGGGGCTTGTCCAAGTATTTCCAGTCCAGTTTAGAGGCTTATTTCAGACATAGTTAGTTTCAGCTTAGTATTGAGTTAATATTTCCTTTGTATTAAACTCATTGTCTTCAAATATCTCAGTTATAGAATATGGGTATTCCCCATCTTTTCAGTTTAAATTATTATTTAGCTTCCGCATTCAGTTTATTATCTTTAGTATGCTCATGATCATGACAGCAGGGTTAGCTTGGGATCACTTGTGGTCCTAGGTTCTGTGTCCGCGTCTCGGGTGTAGTTCGGGGCATGACAGGCTCAATAGAGGAGGATTCGACCTACACATCCCAAATATAATCCAATTACCCCAAACAATCAAGCCCTACCAGTTTTCTATCTCGAATGAAGATATCATCTTAGCTAGCTTAGGCTTGTACACCCCTTCCCACTATAATCTTTCCCTAATGGGGATCTCTAGAGTTACCGTTTTGGCATCACGAATAAGCCTGATATAATAGGGTAACAACTAAGTGATGCCTAAGATTATATTGATTCAGTCATATACAACATAACAAATCAACCCAAATCTGATAACCCACCAAACAAAAGGACAACATGATACATATGGGTGATTATGACTGACTCATCAACTAGGTTAGAAACATGGATGAGGGCATCAAGTATATCACAAACCATATCAAATCCCAAGGAAATTGAACTGACACGTACGAATGAGTAGAATTCAGATCACAAACACATTAGTCATATGGTCACAAAACTTTTAGCACTTGTAATCACTACATTCGACCCTCATATGCCCAGTTTTTCCATAATTTTAACTCACCTTATAACTTATATTCGATTGTTGAACATTAAGGTACACTTCGGGGTCCATTATTATGACTAGGAAAACAGAGAAAAACTGCCAAGGTTCTGCCTCCCTTCATCCCCCTCCAGTGGAATAAATCTTGATGTATAGGCTCTGAGGGGACCAGAACCCAGGCCAAAAAAGAATTATTGGTGTTTTACTTAGAACCCTTGTAACAATCAACATAGCTTGGACAGTCATTAGTTACCCCGAGTCAATCTTAACGACACATGTTCCACAATTTCCCTTATGTTACATTCAACACTACAACTCACTCATTCCTAGGATACACCCAGACATTCACACAATTATATGTTTGTCTCAACGCGCATCAAGATTTCACTCTTATAACCCACACCGTAATTTATCTATCCACTTGCACTTAATCTTTTGATGATTTTCCTTTTACAACAAGTCTCACAACACTCAATCGGTTACAACTACACTCTTTTTACACTTAGACCAACACATTGAATATATCACATTCATCCAAACAATAATGGGCACCTAATAATATCAAAGCATTCAACTAATACACCCTTTGCATTCATTTTTTATTATAGAAAATAAAAGGCACACATTCACCGTTCCAAGTTACTATTCATAGGTAAGTCCATTTTTTAATTTAGTTTGTTCCATAAATGACCAGCAGTCATGCCTTATACAGTCCCTAAGGCCAGATAACTATTGGAACCCTATTTGTTCCAATTAAATTGCTTGTGTTTAATCTAATTCACTTCGTTGAGATACCAATTGGACTCAGATCATATCACAAGCGACAATACTAGCTAGCAAGCTCCACGAAAATGCTAATTTCAATCATAGAACTTGGTGGAACCCAATTCTTAATCTCCTCAATATTTAAGTAATGGTAACCAGACCTTAAATCAACCTTAGAGAAAATTGATGCACCTTCTAATTTGTCAAAAATGTCATATATCCGAGTCAATGGCTAGTTGTTTCGAATGGTAACCTTATTAAACTTTCAGTAATCTATACACATCCTCTCTTGCTAGTACGAGCTTTACCATTTCTATTGCTCTATCTCGAACCATAGAGTGAATGAGGAAAGCTACCAATTTGTATGACCTAAACACCAATTGGATTCAAGTCATAACACGATAGAGTAGAAAGAAGTTAGTTTTTCCTAAAGTCCTATCGCCTCTCGAAGAAAAGTATGGACGTCATCGTACCGTTCCGCACGACTCTACCAGACTCGTTTTGGTACAAGGAGATCAACAAACCTAGGCGATCTGATACCAACTTATCACAACCCAAACCGTCTTGATTGGCACCCACACTAACCATTTGGTGGGAGAACCACTACTATAACCCAACGAAACAAATAAACAAAAACTGAGGCAATTAAGTTATGAAAGCAATTTAATTAACTAATCAAATGTGAAATAAAATCCTAGAATCTGAAAGTCATTGCACGAAATATCTACTAACGACAAGTCTAAGAACAAAGGGTACAACCCAAAAACTAAACAACACCTTAAATAATAATTTGATTCCGAAGAGAGTGGACTTAAATAAGAGAACTCAACGAATCCTGGAAGAACTAGCTCACCCTTGAATTTGAAATGATCATTTATCTTTTAAACGAGTTTTATATAAAGCGTTAGAAGATGCCCTGTACTCCACAAAAATAAGAGCAAGTGCGGAATCAGTACACAACCACAGTGTACTGGTAGGATTACACGGCTATCCCAATAAGTAAAACATATATAAGTCACCACAACATTATAGAACAACCATATATCAAACATATACAACATCATCATCATCATTCACGTCAATGAACAGTTTTACAATTATCAACAATATATAATTTAATTGTTTTAGATCAACAAATAGTCTTTCAATATCAATCATAATTAGATATCAAAGTAATGATCACAAGAAGATAAAAAACACAATTCAATGGTCCTCTCATGGAACCCACACCCAAATATTTAATTTGCCAGAAAGTGGCAATCCGATCCCATTTATATGGAGAAACGTTGCAACCGATCCCATACTTGTGCCCGAACGTGGTAACCCAAGCCAATATTTATGCCAGAACGTGGCAATCCTATCCAAGTTAGCTTGTCAAAATGTGTCAATCTTATCCCCATTCACACACCACAATCAAAATCACAAGTACATCACCAAGATCATACAACAAGAGGTGATTCATGGCATACAATTCAATTATCCTTATTTATGATTAGGGTGATCAATATTGGAACATTCACGTACATACATGCATTATAACTAAACAATTACAAACATATATCACACCTACATGAAATTACAATCATCACCTACCTCTAAGCAAGCTTGAAACCCTAAGAAACTTGATCCTTCCCTTTATGGATTCGTTCCGCTTTTTCTTGGTCTACAGACAATCACAATAACACGGAAATCAACAAACAATTGTTTATTACCCAGATTACTAATAATTTTATCAATGAACCCTATATGTAACCCATGATCCCAACTAGTCAAATTAGGGTTAATTACACCATAGAATCTACCAAAAAACTCTTACCCATCATTATTGACTCATTCTATTATGTTATACCAATTGAAAAGTTAATTTGGGGGGTTAAAACCTTGCCTTTATCCTCAATAATGGTAAAAAACTTTCAAGAACTCATCTGGGGTTGCCTCATTAGCCCTAAAAGTCGAAGAATACCAAATATGGTAATTTAGGGGTTTATTAGTGACTTTAATTCCCATCTGTCCCACTACACCATACCCATCCCGCTACACTGGCGCTGCTACAGCTGCCGGAACTCCACTCCAGTGGCCCTCACGGAGACAGAATGTACTCATTCACGAACAGATCATTTCTGAGAGTTCTACACGCCTAAATTCGATTCAGTAACGTGGTACACGTTTCTTATCTTCTTAGATATCTACTCATGTAATAAAATACACAATTAGATATCTCATTTATATATATATATATATATATATATATATATATATATATATAAAGCTTGTAAAGAAGTGTAGACAACTTAATTTGTTAAAGAAATGCAATAACAAACTCAACTTTTCTTATATATGGAAGTAATATAGTTTCTTTGGGAGATTCTCTAATCGAAAGCCATCACTATGAGCCTAAGCAATGGTACGTCTTACCTCCCGTTGCAAGAGTACCATCCTATACCTTTCCATTATTATAAAACCTGAACTACTAAGTGAATCCACTAGTCTATGCTAGAGAGCACTAAGGAATCATCTAAAAAGTATGACCCTTTCTCTGTCGATTTTGGCTACATGGTTTATGGGGGCTTCAATTAATATGAACTCGCGTCCCCATATCTGTGCTCAATACTACTCCCAAAATACTTAGGTCATATGTTTTAAAATTAACTTCTTCTCTAGTTTAAGGTAACTTGCTCAAACATAGCTTTTCAAAGATCTCTTGGAAATAATGGTTTCCTCTTTACTAAAACTGGCAAAAGGCTCTGTTGGAAGTCTAGCTTCCTTTCTTGCTCAAAATATGAGAACATTTATAACTCTTAGGGAATACTTAGTTACATTATAACTTTTGAGAAATTAACTCAACTCTTTGCTCTTTGCTTAACTTGCCATTGACTCTTAGGGAATACTTAGTTCCTTTAGAACTTTTGATAAGTTTACTCAATTTTTGTTCAACTTGTAGCTTGAGTCTTAAACAAAATTAAAATGTTTGTTTAAGATACTTCAAAACTTTTTAAAACTTTCTTTGACTTGCTTCTTAACTTTTAGACTTGACTCTTGACTTCTTTGACTTTGATCATAACTTCCCTTGAATTCAATTATGGATTCAAGGTTCATGATCTAATGTTTATGGATGATAGCATGATGTTTAGGTGTACCTTTGAGTGTTGAAATCAACTAAGAAATTTGATTACATCACTTAGGAACTAGTACTAAAAGATGGGGAAACAACGGGGTCTCCAGGTGTCCTTGGCTCTCTAAGAGTCGTGGAGCGCCAGAGCGTGATGGACAGAGGCAGTCCTGAGAGGATCTAGATGGTGCGGCGTGCCAGGTCTTGTCTGATAGATCCTGTCCTGAGGGGCTCTGGCAGGTGCAGCGTCCCAGGGCCTATCAAATGAGAATTTCGACTTTTGTTCTCCGATTTCATCTCTAAACTTCTAAACTTCAATGGATATGTCCCAATCACTTAGGATCATTGATAAACTTAATACCCAATATATTAGACTCGAAAAACAATCCGGATACACGAATCAAATCAACTAAAAGCATACTATAACTCAACCAATAAGAATTCAACCATTGTTCTTCAAGAACTTCAATTTTCATCATTCAATCTACTCAAAATTTGCTAAATCAAACAATTTGGTGTGTGGGTGAACTAACCCATCATAGAAATATCTTACATACCTTGATAGGAATCACCTCCGATGAATTGCACTTGCGAAACCTTAGCGTTCTTGAGCTTTCTCATTTATCCTTCTTCTCTTCACTTTTCCCCCAAGCCCTAAGCGTGAATAACTTTTTTAAAACTAACTTAATTCTTAATTTTATCCATAATAAACCTTTAAAACTAATTAGGAAATAGTTGGGGTGAAAGACTACTTTACCCTTTCTAAAATCCGGATTGGGACATTCCTCAATCAAACAGCCCAACTTCTTCTTGTAGGCATATCTCCCACATACGATATCAAAAATGTGCAAACTTGATGGAATTGGAAATATATCTCCATGGGCTATCCAACCATATAAATAACTGACTCTACCTCATCCTGAGCTATAAGTTATGACCATTTGAAAATGACCAAAACTCACTTCTTAAACTTAGAAAAATTTCCAAAATTTTCCTATTCTTTCCAAAAATGATAAATTTTAGTTTCTTAGCTTATTCTTGGCTATTACGTGTAACAAGATGTTACATGATTGATATTTTACAACAATGCAATAAAAATTGATAATTGTATAGAGATTAGTACTCCCATGAACCAAAAAGAGAAACTGAGTAAATATGATGGAGTTAAAAGGTGGATGAGACATACTTTAGAAGTTTCATAGGGTGTTTAATGTATCTTACTATCACTCCCCAAGCCTACATCCTTGGCGGAGACCATTGATGGCCTCGAGTGAAACCTTCGACTGGCTTACATAACTCTTTGGAAGACAATAATCATATATGTCACATAAATAAAATTAACTTCAATGAAAAAGAATATAATAACTAAGAATGTTTTAAGACTTAAACATTAAACTTGGCAAAAACTGGCAACCCAAGTCTTAGCAATAAGAGATAATACTGAAAAGACTCAAGGTACTAACATCTGACTGTCTACGAAGACTCTAACATGACTAAGATGGATGTTGGGAAAGACCCTACAATATCCTGATGATCTAATATAAGAAATCAAGAAAAAAGAGTCCTCTAGAATCCAAGAGTCTCACCAACTGACTCTGGAGTTCTCAACTGGATCAACAGTGTGCTGGTTGTCAATCCTCGTTACTTGCGTCTGCATCATATCACGATGCAGGAAAAATAGTATCATAAGATTAAATGTACGAGAATGCGATTTAAAATGCTAAATAATATAAACATAGGCTTAAATGGAGAATCTGAAAAACTTACCCAACTCAACTAAACTTAACAAGACTGAATTAATTTCAATATAAAGAAGTTTAAAACAAGTGCAATATGAGGAAAAGTTGTTTAAAAATGATGTCAACACTATATGTATGCAAAGATAAAAGATAACTCTTACATGTATGTAAAAATGAAAATAACTATGTATATAAAATACATCAAACTTCTGTAGGAGTTTCTCTAACTAAAAACAAATAATTAAGAGTTATATTGATGATACATCGTTTTCTGTCACGCTGTCAGGGTCATCTTAAGCCTTTCGATTATTATAGAACCTGAACTACTAAGTGGATCCACTAGTTTATGCTAAAAACCAGTAACTGAATCATCTAAAAAATATGATCCTTTTCTACCCATGTTGGCTACATGGTTTATGGGGGCCGTTTGTTATCAGAACTCTACCCCATATCTATGCTCAATACTACTCCAAATATATTTATATATTTGCTATTTTATTTTAAAAACATACTTCCTTCTATGATTTGAGATTAGTGTTCACAAACATAGCTCAAAGGCTATCTTGGAAATCTAAGTTTCCCTTTTTGCTTCATTTAGAAAGCTATTATTCTTTTCTGAAAACTAGCCCAAAGGCTCTTTCAAAATTTCAGTTTTCGTTCTTATTTAAATGTGAAAACATTTTTATATCTCTTTGGGAATACATAGTTAGACTTCTTTGATGAAAGAACTTCAACTTTACTCTTTGCGGAACTCAAACATAAGTCTTAAATCAAAGTTAAAACGTTTGTAAAAGACATATGAAAACTTGAAATGAACTTCACTTACTTGACTCTTGACTACTCTTGACTAGACTCTTAGATAATCCTTGAATTGAATTATGGATTAAAGGATTAAGATTTGTGTTTGGCAAGAATGTGAATCAAGATATCAATATTCTAATGCTTTTAGAATGAATGCAAACTTAAATTAACATGCTTGGCACGTCTGAGAAAGATCCTAAGATTATGAGAGTCTCACATACCTGATAAGAATAATTCTTTGGCAAAAATCCCAACAGTCTTGATTGATGTTGATGAATTTACCCATTTTCTCCTTCTTCTTTTGACTTCTCCTTTCTCCTTAGCCCTTGCAAAAAATTCCAAACTTCTAAAACTGACTATGTTCTGATTTGAACCATATTAATCTCCTAAAAATGGAATAAAATAATAGGGTAGTGAAAAGACTAAAATACCCTTTAAAATCGCAAATTTGGACATTTCCTTAATCTAACAACCCAACTTCCAAAGGGCATATCTCACTCATACAAACTCAAAATCACTCAAACTTAGATGCATTGGAAAGATCATTCGAAGATCTTTCTGAACATATCGTGAAGTACCTGTAACTCATATTGAGCTAGAAGTTATTGTCATTTGAAAATGACCAAAAACTCACTTTAACTTTCATAAAAATTTTGAGATTTCCATACACTTTCCAAAATTAACTATTTCCAGATTTTACGCATCCTTCTAGTTCTTTCTAGTTGCAAGATGTTACAATATCTCCCACTTGGGAACATTCATCCTCGAATGAGTTCACTCTTACGATGCGAAGGGTGGTAACATCTAGTTCAAAAACCCAACAAGCACATGCAAACAAACAATATGCTTACTTATAGTTTAGATAGTACTAAGAAGAAAATTAGTACCTTGGTCTGCATTTTCTCCAGAATCAAAGAGGTATGGATATCTCTTTTTCATATACTCCCCACCTTCCCAAGTAGCTTCTTCAAGCAATTGGTTCCTCCAATGTACTTTGACTAATGCAACTTCTTTTGTCCTCAACATTCAAACTTAGAAATATAAAATCTCAACCGAAATCTCTTCATAGGTTAAGCTATCCTTGATCCCAATATTTTCAGTCTCTATGATCAAAGAAGGATCGCCCATAAACTTCTTCAACATGGAGATGTGAAATACCGGATGAACCGTTGCTAACTCTTGTGGTACCTCCGACTCATAAGCTACATTGCCTATCCTATTGGATATATTATAAGGTCCAATATACCGGTGACTGAGTTTCCCCTTTTTACCAAACATCATAACACCATTCATGGGTGAAACTTTTAAATAAATCCAATCATCTAATTCGAACTCTATAGGCCTCCTCGTAACATTAGTGTAGGATTTTTGACGAGTATGTGCCGTTTTCATCCTCTCTATAATCACCTTCACCTTCTCCATATCTTGGTGAACTAAATAAGGTCCTATCAACCATGATTCCCACTTCAAACCATACAATAGGATATGTGCATCTTCTCCCAAAAAGATCTTGAGCCATTTTGATGTTAAAGTGGTAACTGTTGTTGTACGCAAACTCATGATATGTAGGTAATCATCCCAATTCCCCTTCAATTCAATCACATAAGCCCTCAACATATCTTCTGAGGTCTGGATAATGAGATGTACTTTCTCGTCAGTCTGAGGATGAAAGGCAATACTTAAGTTCATCTTTAAACCCAAAACTTTCTGAAAATATTTCCAAAACTGTGCAGTAAATTATGCACCTCTATTTGAATAGAGACCTGAACTCCATGTAGTCTCACAACCTCTTGATGTACAACTTAGCATATCCCTCTGCCAAATGTGTTGTCTTTACCAACAAAAAGTGGGTTGATTTTGTCATTCTATCGACAATCACCCAAATACAATCATGCTGCCTGCGAGATCTGGGTAAACCTGTGATGAAATCCATATTAATCATCTCCCACTTCCACTCAAGAAGTTCTATATTTTGAGCAAAGCCTCCAGGCCTTTGGTGCTCTTCTTTAACTTGTTTGCAATTTGGGCACTTGGCAACAAATTCAGCAATGCCCTTAATGATACCATTCAACCAATATACTTCTCTCATATCACAATACATCTTTGTGGAACCCGGATGAATGAAATATCTGGAGCTATGATCTTCCTCCATGATCCTCTCTTGGATCCATCCACCATAGGTACACACAATCTACCTTTATATTTCAATACACCATCTCCCCCTGTTCAAAACTATTACTCTTTGCTTATGAACATTTGCCTTGAATTAAAGCAAAATAGGATCATGGTCTTTCTTTTATTTCAATTTTGACACTAATGATGAGTCATCCCCATTCGTCACTACTATTCCTTTTTCTGTGGAATCCTTTAGTCAAATTTCTAAGCGTCAAAGTCTACGCACAAGTTTTACCAGTTCTTCCTTCTCTTCCTCAAGATGGAAACTACTATCCATAGACAACCTATTTAAGGTATCCGCAACAACATTAGCCTTACCTGGGTTGTAAAGAATACTCAAGTAATAATCCTTGAGCAATTCTAACCACCTTATTTGTCTTAGATTAAGCTCCTTCTGAGTGAACACATATTGTATGATTTTGTAATTAGTGAAGACATCAACATGAACACCATACAAATAGTGACGCCATATTTACCAGCAAAATACTACAACTTCAAACTCTAAGTCATGGTTTTGGTGAGTCTTCTTATGAACTTTCAACTGTGTGGAGGCATATGATATAACCTTGTTATTCTGCATTAGGAAACAACCCTAATAAACTGTAGATGCATCACAATACAACACAAAACCTTGAGTACACTTCGGTAAAGATTAAATTGGGGCATTAGTCAACCTCTTCTTCAATTCCTAAAAACTTTTTTCACAAGCTCTAAACCATTGAAACTTAATTGTTTTATAAATCAACTTCGACAAAGGAGACGTAATGGACGAGAAACCTTCTACGAATCTTCTATAGTTGCCCGACAAACCCAAGAAACTCCTAATATCCATTGGAGATATGTATCTAGGATGACTCTGCACTACCTCAATTTTCTGGGTATCAACTCTAATACCATCACCGAAAACTATGTGACCCAAGAATGCAAGAGACTCAAGCCAAAACTCACACTTAGAGAACTTGGCATACAACTCTCTATCCTTAAAAGTCTGAAGAACTATTCTGAGATGACTAGCATGATCTTCTTCATTCCTTGAATAGATCACTATGTCATCAATGAAGAAAATAACAAACATATCCAAATAGGATTTGAAGACTCTATTCTTAAGATCCATGAATAATGTAGGTGTATTAGTCAACCCAAAGGACATGAAAAAAATTCATAATGCCCATATCTGGTTCTGAAAATTGTCTTTTGAATATCACATTTTCATACTCTTACATTATGGTAGCTAAATCGGAGATCTATATTAGAAAAACAGGTAGCACCCTAAAGTTGATCGAATAAATTATCACACCTTGGGAGAAGATACTTATTATTGATGGTAACTTTTTCCAATTGACGTTAATCTATACACATCCTAAGGGAACCATCTTTCTTTCACATAAACAAGACCGGAGCGCCCCAAGGTGAGACACTTGGTCGAATGAAGTCTTTCTCTAAAAGGTACTCAACTTCCATTTAAACTCTTTTAACTCTGCTGGTACCATTCTATATGGCAGAATCGATATAGGACGAGTATCTTGAAGAAGATATATACCAAACTCTATCTCTCTCTTAGGAGGAAGATCATTTGGAAAGACTTCTGGAAACTTTTTTACTACTGGAAGTCACTAAATAGAAGGTACCTCAACACTTGAGTCATTAACTCAGACTAAGTGGTAGACACACCCCTTAAAAACTAACTTTCGTGCCTTAAGGTACGAAATGAAATGACCCTTACGCACTAATGAACTGTTTTTCCACTCTAAGGCTAGTGCATTTGGAAATAAAAAATCGACTATTTGAGTAATACAATCAATTAAGGCATAACAGGAATGAAGCAGGTACATACTAAGAATTACATCAAAATCTACCATGTCTAACTCACTTAAATCAGTCATGGTACTCTTGTGATTGATGAAAATAGGGCAATTTCGATAGACTCTCTATGCTAAAATGGACTCACCAATATGTGTAGAAACACTGAATGGTTCACTAAGTTGCTTAGGAATAATATCAAAGTTCATCGCAACATATGGAGTTACAACTCATAAACTCGCTCCTCGGTCTAGCAATGCATAAACAGTAAAGTCAAAGACTTGAATCATGCAAGTTACAACATCTGGAGAATCTTGTTGTTTTTGACGATTGTTTAGAGCATACAAGAGGTTTGTTCCACCGCCACTACCGAAAGTAGCTTTCCTAGGTGCAGATCTTTCTGGTGGTGCAACTGATAAAGACTGGGCTTTGTTTTCCCCATTACTATTTCCCTGCTTGTTCTTTGGACACTCTCGCATGAAATACAAAACCTAACAACACATGAAACAACAGTTGGAGACATCGCGACAAGAACTTAAATGTTTTCTTCCACACTTGGCGCATGCAGGAGGCACAATACGCCCTTGTGCAATGCTACGCTAAGAATAAGCAGGTTTAGCTAAAAAGTTTTGATTATTATAATCACTCTTATTCTTAGGTGCACGTGCACTAGAAGATGATGGAGCAGGTCCTTTCTGTTTATGTTGGAACGATGACCGGTTGACATTACTCGTATGCTGCCTGGACTCACTCCCTGTCTTATCCCTCTTATTCTTGAACTCCTCTTTGTTTCTTAGATTTTCCTCCTCTAATTGTTTCACATAGATCATCAACCTCGAAATGTCCATTTCCCCAATAAGCATTGCTACCCATCCCTCTTTGCTTCATAGACGGCCCAAGCCAACAACATAAAGACTCATTCTACTCCTCGTGTCCTTAACCATATCCGGATCATAACGAGATAGTTGGGTGAATTTCAACCCATACTCAAGAATAGTTAGAGACTCTTGCTAAAGTGTGAGGAACTCACGCACCTTGGCCTCTTTCAGTTCTCGATTGAAGAAATTCCCCAAGAAGGCGTCCTCTAAGAAACCCAACTCACAGATGGGGCATCCTCATCTCTACCCTCTTTCCAAAGATCAAACCATGTTCTAGCAACACCCTTGAGTTGATATGAGATAGCTCAACCCTCTGAGTTTCATCAACATGCATCACCTCGAATACCTCTTTTAGTTCCTCAGTGAAAATCTCTGGATCCTCAGAAGTTCTCGGACCAGTGAAACTTGGGTGATTCATCCTCAAGAATTTATTAATCATTAAAGTGTCAGCCTCTTCTTATCGAGCTACTCTTTGCTGAACAACTTGATTAGTCACAGCCTGGCTTAGCATCCTAATAGCCTCTCTAAATTCGGCATTAGTAACTTCCTCCTTGGGTTGCACTTCGGGTGAATTGGGTATCCCTTGTTCCTCAACATTCCTCCTAGCTGGACGACCTATTGCTTCTCTTAGTGGAGGCACAAATATATTAAAACACACTCAATCACGATTTGGAGTGAAAATTTTTGTAGATAAACTTTAACGCACGAAATGGATGATAAAGAAGTAAGGAATTTCTTAAATGTTGCAGCCTCTTAATTCTAGATATGGCGCACTTCACACCGATGAATGGGACTCTACAAACACGGCTTCATAGACTCCCTAGAACTCTTGACAAATGGGCTCTGATACCTAGTTTGTCACACCTCGAGCCTACACTATGGACGGGACTAGCACTCGATGACCATTGCTAGCCTCGAACGGACTCTTGGCCTGACTTACTTAACTCAGCAGAAGACAATAATCATATATATCACATCAATGACATTAACTGAACTGAAAAAGAATATAATAACTAAGAATGTTTTAAAACTAAACATTTTACTTGGCCAAAACTGGCAACTCAATTCTTAAAAATAAGAGATAATACTGAAAATACTCAACAGACTAACATCTAACTGTCTATGAAGCATCTAACATGACTAAGATGGATGTTGTGGGAGGACCCACTACATCCTAATGATCTAATACTAGAAAGCAAGTACAATAGTCCTCCAGAATGAAAGGAGGCTCAGCAACTAACTCTAGAGTGTTCAATTGGATCAACGGTGTGTTGGATGTCAATCATCGTTACCTGCGTCTTCATCATAATAAGATGCAAACCAACTGGCATCAGTACATTCAATGTATAAGTATGAGAGTTAGAATTCTAAATAATACAAACATAGACTTGAAAGGAGAATCTGAAGATCTTACCTGGCTCAACTCAAATCTACAAGATTGAACTCTTTTCAATATAAAGCAATTTAAAAAAAGCACAATACAAAGCCTTAAATGGATTTGTCATAACAAGTAAAACCAGAAGGTTTGATTCCATCCTTGTAGAGGGAGATGCAAACTAGCTCTCATTTTTACAAGCACAAAACATAAGTTAAGGGACGATCAACTGTTTTTTGTTCTAAATAATGAATGGAGCATAATTTAATTTTCAGACCAAGTTATCCTCATAAAACAAAAAAAAATGTTAACAAAAATAAGAGCAACAAACTAGGAATAAAAAACATTATGACTTATTGGTTCGAAGGAAATAATTACACTTGTTGGAAAAGCTAACAAATGTTTCATTAGATTTGAGGTATTAGTAGAAAAACTGTTGCAGTCCTTATACTCTGGTACTATAACAACATTCTCTGGATTTAATGCATGCTCAAGTAAGAATTCAAGAATAGATGGAGCTTTATTGCGTAAAAACTACGTGTACGACTACAAAATGGCATAACCTTGATATTCTTCAAATTTTGTAAGGAAACTATAAATATGTTTTGTTCAAATGAGAGGTGCTTGTCTTCCAGCAAATCAATGTATTTACCCTAAAAAAAGCATGGTACTACAAATATAGAACAAGGACAACTCGGGTTAGTTGGTAATCTTAAAAACTATAGTAATGAAATTGAAGTCGTTGAGGCTGTAAGGGATAAATATACATTTGACATTAACATATTGTTGTAACACCCTAAAAAAGTTTTCAAACTATGATTCGAACCATCTATCATAGTGAGTGAGATTGTTGGAAGGAATTTAAAATTTCTTAGAGTGTTAAGGTCACTACATGTAGTACCTTATGTTCCAAGAAAAACCAAAGAAAAAAGAATCAAGTCATTCCTATGTTTTCTTAAAGTGGTGGATCAAATTCAAATGGTCATAACTTTTAGTAAATAATGAGTTAGGAGATCTATAATTTATTAAATTAAATCCCTTCGAGTCCTATTTCCATTGCCACCGATTTTGCTCAATTCCGAGCTCTGAGTAAAACGTTATGACAGATTTACTAACATCGCGCAAACCTTACAACAACATCACGATAGCTCCGCGACGCGGAGCAAACACGGACCTCACTGCCTGGTGGAAAATAATTCCGACTCCCAGCTCAATTTATTTATTTATTTATTTATTTAGGGGTATTTTAGTCCTAAAACCCCTTAGGAGGTCATCTAAATTGCCCTAAACGTGTAGAAAATCAGTTTGCACAAATAAAACCTTCAAGTTCTTCAAGAAGATTGTTATTTCAAGTATGTAAGCTTCCATTTTGTTGAGTTTGTTCACCCACACGCCAATCATGTTAATTTCAATGTTAAATTAATTTTAGAAAGTTGAAGCTTTGATTTTCTTATCATGTATTAATGAAATTGTTTTCGTTCTTGAATTGGGCTGATTTTGAGTAGTTCTTGAGGTTATTGTGTCGATTTATAGAGTTGTTAGAAATAGATTCTTCTGTTCTTGTGATGGACATCTAAATCTAAAGAGTGATTGAGAAAAAGAATGGAAGTTTAGTGAATTGGGGTTAGAAAACAAAGAAGATATTTCGTTAGACGAAATTTGGAACCCCCTCCGCGTCGTGCAACCACTTCTTGGATTCGGGAATTACTGTTTCGCGTCGCAGAGCTTACACGAGGTATTTTTCCTCAAAAGACGTTTTCAAAACAAAATTTTAAAAGGCTCTGCGCGTCGCAGACCCACTCTAAAATATTGGTTTTTTGTATTTTTTCATGTTTAGTTGTCTAAAATCATTCCTAAACATCATGAGACCTTTTCTATCACAAATGACAACCTTAAATTTATAAATCACTTTCAAGGAAGAGTTGAGAGTCAAGTATTGAGAGTTCTTTCAAATATTTTTCAGAAAATCCCTTTGTCTTTTTGGAGGAGTCTTCTGCAAAGTCTAATAACATGTTTTAAGACTCGAGCAAGTGAGTATGAGAGTGAGAAGAATGTATTCATGAGTCTACCTTGTCAATATGAGGTCTTTCATACTATGAACCATAACTTTTGAATCCATAATTCATATTCAAGAGAGAGTTAAGAGTAGAGTTCATGTCACGACTGGAATCTAGACCCCAGACGAGACCGGCGTTGTTGACCTGTTAGAGGTCGCAGACAAGCCTACTTACGTCATTCATACTTCATCTAGGTTAATTTTAGCGGAAAATTTGAAACTTTTTGTTTCCTTAACATACTTGTTAAACATTCTTATCATTTCATAATTGTTCAACATCAACCATCTAACATTAAGAGATAAGCAACTGAAAGAAGTAGTTCAATAAGTATTAAGTGTATAATTGCCAAAATGGCACCAATACAAAGTCTGAATAAAAACAGGAAAGAAACTCTAGTGGAACATACTCCACTAGCTCAACTCTAAAAACTATGCTAGAATGTAAAACAGTAGCATCCTCGAAAGCATGAGGACCTACCAAACTCCGGATGAATGCTGACGTCCGGATAGCTGCAACAATGATCCTGTAGCTCTATCGCCCACCTGTGCCTGTACCTAAAATAGTATAGATGTATAGGGTTAGTACACACTTGTACTAAGTATGGGTATATGCAAGCACACACCACGGACATGCATGAGAAAGAATAGCTCTTTCCTAACAACATGATTTTTGAAAATCAAGTCAGTGGACTTGCCAAATTGAGATTAGGAAAGTTAGTGAACTTTCCAAATTGGGTTAGGAAGGTCATGCCATGAGAGTAACATGCATCATTATAAATATTGTATTGCACACAACACATAACATCTTCATATAGCACATATCATAGCACATAACATATAACACATAGCTTCTTTCGTATCATTCATTCTTATGCCATGAGACCTTAGAATCATGGACTTCACATTAAGACTTTCCAAAATAAGGGCTCAACATATGGGACCTCAACTAGGGAGTCTTCATTAGCAAACACAGAGTCTGCTTCATTCATTCATACGTACTTCATTTCATTTCATTCCTAGGCCAGTGTGAAAACCAGCTATACCTAGGGTATAGTTTAAGACTTTCATCGGGTTTGCTGTGCAATGATCAGGAATAACCTAATGTCATTACCTGAATCTAGCTCACCTCTTGATTATCCTATTCTAACACCTTCGGTATCATTCATTTCTTTATGTGTTTCATTTGAGGCTGTCCTCATTCATTCATTGGGAACTTTAACTTTAACCAACATAGATCATGTGAGCATCATGAAATCCAGTGTCTCCCCCACACGGAAAAGAGGTGGAATCACTGGCCAAAGTGACCCAATAAACATGCTAGCGTACATGGGAATTTAATCCCGCTAGATCCCTATATTGGCAGTATAGGTTCAAAGACTAGGAGATGTATGGAGACCCATACCCGGCAAGCCGGACAGTCTCATCTCATGAGAGTAACGTGAACCTTCGTCCTTCCCAAAAGAAAGCATAACCGCTCATAGCCAGCCTATCGGTGCTTAGTATAAAATTCCATTACGTTCAAATCATACGTCATGGAAGCTGGCTTCTAGTATGAGGACAATATAGATCATTAGATGATTTCTCATCTCATCATTAGCATTAAGTGTGTTAAGCTCAATACTTTCATTAGAGTGTTCTTAGAGACTGGTCTCTTCATTATTTTACACTCTCATTGGTGAGTACGTTTTGGTAACATTTATTTAGGCTCATTTGAGATTGCTCTCATCATATTCATTAGCCTCATGTCATATTGTCACCACATTCTTCATTATTAGCACCTTTGCTTTTCATAGTTACTCACCTCTTATTACGTGAATGTTTATTTCATCATTTCATAGTTTATCTCATCATATGCCAATGCACTTGGCCACTTAGTGTATCTTACACTCATACATAACCCTTCTAGGGTTCATCGTTTCATTACATACATCTTACGTTCACTTATTTTTGAACGTATGTTAGACTTATGTGTCTATACATACAAGCCATGGGCTTCATTCGTAGTTCGCTAAGTGATTCTTATTTTCCTAAGATTATGTAGTACAAGACTTATGTACCTTGTATACATGCCAAGATCTTAATTTTTTTATCTAAGTAGATGGCACTATTCTTGGATATTTTACTCTCGTATGACTTATGCATCAATACGGAAGTTTGGGCAAGGGAACCCAAATCTTGAATCACTTGGACATCATTTATATTTTTCATTAATTTTATTTCTAATATTCATAACATTAGACTCTAAATTAAATCTCAACATTTATATTGGAGGATTAATTTTCTATTTTAATTTCACTCTTAATTAACCAAAGGGTTGGGGGTTCGAGCCCCCACAACCTCTTTGATTTTATTTAATTAAATTCACTGCAATGGGGAGGTTGTGGGTTCGAACCCCCACAGCCCCCCTCATTTTCGTATTTAATTTCGCTGAAGAGGCTGTGAGGTGGTGGGTTTGAACCCCCACAGCCCCTCTATTTTTATTTCAATTAAATGGGGCGAGTGGCAGTGAGGTTGTGGGATCGAATCCCCACAGCCTCACTTTATTTCCTTTTCTTTTTTTCGCCTCTCCCTTCAGCTCTGAGGTCGTGGGTTCGATCCCCACGCCTCGCATTTTTTTGTTTACTTAATTTTTTTCTCCTTCTACTCCCCATAGGTCGCGAGTTCGATTCCCCCAGCCCCCCTTTATTTTTTTTTCTTTTCTTTTCGCGAATCCACAGGGCCAGGTTCGAATCCCCTTAGCCCCATCTTCTTTTTCCCTTTTTTGCGAAGACCAGCAGCCAAGGATCGAATCCCTCCAGCCCCGTTTTCCCCCCTTTTTTTTTTCTTGTCGCTAAACCAGTAGCAAAGGGGTTCGATTCCCCTTAGCTCCTTCACATCATTTTCCCTTGTTTTTCAGCCTTATCAATATGTGAGGTCTTGGGTTCAATTCCCATTGACCTCACTTGTTTATTCCCTTTTTAAAATCCCAGAATTGGCATTATTAATTAGTGCCCAAATCTGGAAATTTTAGTCCTTCTCCAACCATTTTTAGGTGCATTTTTTTCATAAGTTTAGATAGCTACAAGATGGTTATTTCAATCCACTATACTTCATTATAATGAACATCACATTGTACACCCATTACACACATAAAATACACAATAAATACACAACTTATACACCCCAAAACAGTGACTAAAACACTGCCCTATACACGCCTATACATCAACTTTTTCGGTCACATTTTGATGATCATTATCGCGATTTCCCACACATAAACACATTAGCATTTAATTTAAACACATCATTCATGCCTAAATCTAGCAGCACAACATACCCATCCTATAAATTCGTTTGGGAGCTAAGGACAAGGACATACGAAGGGGAATAACCTTAGTTTCAAGAGTTTAAGAAACGTTCGAATGAAAGTACTCTTGGAGAAAGAATTACAGGAAAGAAACCCATAACTTTGGACGTTGTTCAAGTGTGAATCTGCTGCCCGGAAACTCCTCCAAACCACGCCCAATTCACTTCAACGTACACCCTACTCGACGAACCTCACTTAGCCTTGACGTTTTGATTACTTTGTCTTTTACTTAAAAATTCTTGTGAGTTCTTCAAGTGTAAAGAACTCTTGATGAATTGTTTTCTGGTTTTTGATGTGTTTTGGCAGAATAACGTGAGAGAGAGAGAGATTGAGAACGTGAGAGAGAGTTGAGAAACGTGAGGGAGAGAGTTATTAGGATTTAGGAGACTAAATTCAAGACTTAGTCAAAATAGGATTTAATTAATTTAACAAAAATCTGATTTATTTTAATTAATATGTGAAAGGACCATTTTACCCTTAATGAATAGATTTTAATTGATGATTAAATCATCAATTCCTTGTTCCTAGTGGGGCTCGAACCCGAGTGGCAACCCATTTGCGCAATGGATCACTCTGTGTCGCTCCAAATTCGAAAAGCTCTTTTAATTAAATTAATTAATTAATTTATTAATTCCTCAGGGTAATTACAATATTACCCTTGGCCTGGAAATGACCATTTTACCCCTGGACCCTCAAAACTTAAAATTTCTTCTTTTAAGTCCGGTAAAAGACTCGTTCGATTAAATCTTAGTTTTCGAGAGCCTCACATGGTTTGTTCCAACCTTTCCAAGATCAACTAACTCCCCAAGATTAGTTGGCTTGGTCGTAGTAAGGGTTCTGAGGTCTGGTTCTACGCGTATCAATCCGTGTGAACCTTGTTCTAATCGCAAGCATTCTTGACACCCTAAGTCTTGATCCTATTCATTTTTAGGGTTGTTACATTATCCCCCCCTTAGGAACATTCATCCCCGAATGACACTACCACTTCACATCGTAATGCCAGTCAGATCATAATAAAACCACTATGCACAGTCAATCAATAGCAACAAGATACGGAGAGATAAGGAAACATAGGCTTAAGAGTAGGAAGTCTAACCTCAAGAGCTGAAAAGATGAGGGTAGCGGGATCTCATGTCGGCCTCAGCCTCCCACTTAGCACCCTCAACAAGATGATTTCTCCACAATACCTTCACTGTGGCAATCTCCTTGTTCCTCAGCCGCTTGACCTGTCTGTCTAAGATCTCTACATTTACCTCCTCATAAGACAAGTCTTCACCAACCCCCAAACCTTCCACAGGTAGAATCGATGCTGGATCACCTAGGCACTCCTTCAACATAGAAACATGAAAGACTGGATGGACAAAAGCTAGCTCCGCAGGCAATGCTAACTCATAGTCCACCTCACCCACACGCTGTAGGATCTCATATGGCCCAACATACCTCGGACTCAGCTTTCCTTTTGAACCAAATCTCATCACCCCTTTCATAGGTGATATCTTCAAGTAAACCTGGTCACCAACATCAAACTCTAAGGGCCGTTGTCTATTATCTGCATATGACTTCTGCCGACTGTAAGCAGTGTCCAACCTGTCTCTAATCACTTTGACCTTCTCTAAGGCCTCATGAATGATCTCTGGACCCCAAATTGATGACTCTCCAACCTCGAACCACCCAACTGGAGATCTACACCTCCTACCATACAGTGCCTCAAACGGTGCCATCCCAATGCTGGAGTGAAAGCTATTATTATACGAGAACTCTATCAAAGGAAGATGGTCATCGCAGTTACCTCTGAAGTCAATCACACATGCTCTCAACATGTCCTCCAATATCTGAATGGTGAGCTCTGGCTGCCCATCTATCTGAGGATGAAAGGCAGTGTTAAGCTTTACCTGCGTGCCCAAGCTCTTCTGGAAAGATCTCCAGAAATATGAAGTAAACTGAGCTCCTTTATCTGAAATAATAGACAAGGGAATCCCATGCCATCTCACAATGTCATCAATGTAGAGTCTCCCATAATCCTCGGCTCTGTAAGTAGACTTCACAGGGATAAAGTGGGAAGACTTTGTCAATCTGTACACAATAACCCATATGGAGTCATGCTACCTCCTAGTCCTCGAAAGACCAACCACGAAGTCCATATTAATGGCCTCCCATTTCCAAATCAGAACCTAAATAATCTGAGTCAGACCACCAGGCTTAAGATGCTCTGCCTTAACCTGCTGACAATTAGGACACTTGGCCACATATTCAGCAATGTCCTTCTTCATGCCATCCCACCAATAAATCTGCTTAAGATCATGATACATTTTGGTGGAACCTGGATGTATGGAATATCTGGAACCATGGGCCTCTACAACAATCTTGGTCCGCAAACCGTCCACATCTGGTACACACAGCCTGTCCTGATACCTAAGTATGCCATCACCTCCCAAAGCGAAAGACTCATTCATCTTCGTCAGCACAGAGTCCTTCAGCTCCATCAACATAGGATCTAGATGCTGACCCTGCTTGACTTCGACTACCAAGGATGATTCAGAACTAGGATGAACTGAAACATCCCCACTAGTGGAGTCAACCAACCGCACACCCAGTCTGGCCAGTCTGTGTACATCTTTCACCAGCTTCTTCTTCTCATCCTCAACGTGGGTTGTACTTCCCATGCTCATCCTACTCAAAGCATCAGCAACAACATTAGCCTTACCTGGATGGTAGTGCACATTCATGTCATAATCCTTCAACAGCTCCAACCATCTCTGCTGATGTAGATTTAACTCCCTCTGTGTCAACACGTACTGGAGACTCTTATGGTCTGTGAACACATCTACATGCACTCCATACAGATAATGCCTCCACAGCTTCAGTGCAAACACCATAGCTGCCAACTCCAGGTCATGAGTGGGATAATTCTTCTCATGAACCTTGAGCTGTCTGGGCGCATAGGCTATCACCTTACCAACCTGCATAAGAACACAACCCAAACAAACCCTAGATGCATCACAATAAACAGTGTAATTCTCACCACACTTAGGCAAAGTAAGCACCGGGGCTGAAGTTACTCTATCCTTGAGCTCCTGGAAACTCTTCTCACAAGTCTCGTCCATTCAAACTTGGCTTTCTTCTTAGTCAAAGCTGTCAATGGGGCAGTAATGGAAGAAAAGCCCTCCACAAACCTGCGGTAGTAACCAGCCAATCCCAAAAAGCTACAGATGTCAGTGGGAGTAAGAGGCTTTGGCCAGTTTTTCACAGCCTCAGTCTTTCTGGGATCCACCACCACGCCCTGATCGGACACAACCAGGAAGGTCACTGATCTCAGCCAGAATTAACATTTGCTGAATTTGGCATACAACTGATGCTGTCTAAGTACCTGCAAGGTTAGTCTCAAATGTTGTTCATGCTCTTCCTTGGTCTTAGAGTAGATGAGAATGTCATCAATGAATACTATGACGAAAGAGTCAAGGTATTCACGGAATACCCTGTTCATGAGATCCATAAATGCAGCAGGTGCATTCGTGAGACCAAATGACATGACTAGAAATTCATAGTGACCATAGCGGGTACGAAAGGCTGTCTTTGGGATATCTCCATCCCTAACCCTAAGCTGATGATACTCTGAACGAAGATCAATTTTAGAGAAGAAACTAGACCCTTGGAGCTAATCGAACAAATCATCTATTCTGGGGAGTGGATACTTATTCTTTATAGTGACTTTGTTGAGCTGCCGATAATTGATACACATTGTAAGGGTTCCATCTTTCTTTTTCACAAACAACACTGGAGCGCCCCAAGGGGATATGCTCGGCTGAATGAAACCCTTATCACTGAGATCTTTTAACTGCAACTTCAACTCTTTGAGTTCTGCTGGAGCCATTCGGTAAGGAGGAATTGAGATTGGTTTAGTATCGGGTTCTAAGTTGATACCAAAGTCAATCTCTTGAAGGGGAGGGACTCCAAGCAAATCATCAGGAAACACATCTAGGAACTCATTCACTACAGGCACTGAGTCTATGGAAGGAATGTCATGATCTAAATCATTAACACTCATAATATGACATAATAACCCCTTGGACATCATTTTATTGGCCTTAAGGTTAGAAATCAAGGGGTTAGGACGACTCGAGTTGTATCCCTCGCAGACTAGCTCCTCTTCACTAGGGAAGCAAAATCTCACCACTCTACTACGACAGTACAAGCAAGCATAACAACTGTGAAGCCAATCCATGCCAAGAATAACATCAAAATCATGCATGGGTAACTCAACCAAGTTTGCACACATAGTTTTACCACTCACAACTATTGGGCAATCCTTGTATACTCTATCAGTTCTTACATTCTCTCCTAAAGGTGTACTAACCACTATAGGATCATGCAGAACTTCAGGCAATATCTTAAAAGTAAGAGCAAGCAGAGGAGTTACAAAGGAAAGTGTAGACCCTGGATCAAGTAAAGTATTAACAGAAGTTGAGAACACTTGCAGCATACCTGTGACCACATCAGCGGACTTCTCCTACTCCACTCTACCCTTCAGGGCATAGAATTTGTTCCTCTTGGGAGGCTCGGGTGCTGCTGCACCCTGTGGATTAGGCCTAAGCTGAGCATTACCTCCAGCCTGACCCCTGTTCTGTGGACAGTCTCTGACCATGTGTCCACTCTTACCACAATCGAAATAGGCATTAGTGCCCTGTCTGCACTCTCCACTGTGAGCTCCGCCACACTTAGCACAATTCTTCTTAGGATGCTGCATCTCACCTCCATTGCCCTTCTTGGGCTCAGGTCTGCCTTCTCTAGGTGTAGCACCACTCTGAGGATTTGAATTCCCAGAACTCTGTTGCCCTTTTTTGAACCTTGGCTGCTCACGGACGCCAAAGTTGTTTCTGTGGCCTCCATGGCTGGGACCTGCCTGATCTTGAGGCCTAGGCCTCCTAGCATCACGAACACCTCTCTTTCTGCGGCTGTCCTCTACCTGCTGGACATGCACCATCAACCTGGAAAGATCCATATTATCATGGAGCATCGCAGATCGACACTCCTCCTCCAGGTCTCCATTGATTCCTGTGAGGAACCTGCTCATCTCATTCCTACTGTTAGAAACCAGGGAAGTAGCATACCTGGATGATTTCAACAAAACTCAGTATTCTCCTCATTCTTGCTATTAAATACTAGAGAAAGTAACATACCTCGATAGCTTAACAAACTTCAGGGAATACTCCCTAACTGTCATAGAGCCTTGTTTAAGGTTGATGAACTCCTCAAACTTTACTTCCCTCATCTCTCTGGGGAAGAATCTCTCCAGAAATGTTGTCTTGAACAGCTCCCAAGTGACTGGCACTCCACCTAAGACACGACTATCTTGCCACATCTTGCACCAAGTCTGTGCAACATCCTTGAGCTGATAGGAAGCCATCTCAGCCTTCTCAATATCAGTTGCCCCCATAGCCACCAGGATCTTATGCACCTCATCCACAAACTCCTGGGGATCCTCTGCAGTCCTAGACCATGTGAAAATAGGAGGATTCATCCTCGTGAAATCCCTCAGCTTGTCAGCCATGCTACGAACCGGTGGGTTCTCCCTCTGAACATCCTACCGGTTGACTTGGGCAGTTATAGCCTGAGCCTGCATCGTGATGTCCTGTGCCATCTGGGCCAGAGATGCCCTCATCTCAGCATTAGTCAACCCAGCTGGGTTAACCGGCATGGCCACTCCTTCAGCTGGAGCCTAGGGTGGAACTCGATTGCCCCCAGCAACTGCTCCCCTTCTCCTCTTACCAATAGCCCTCCTAGTGTTCATTCTCTGGAAAAAAAATAGGGATTGATGTTAGAAATGCTCATAACACCAAGTACTCAGATATTAATAAAAGCACGATAAGATCAGAAAAAGGGAAATTTTCCTACGCATCATGCAGTCTCTAATTCAGGATAGTGGTGCACTTCCTACCATGACTTAGAAAATACTCAATGTGGTTGATGTGAACTTATTATTTTTGTAATTTAACCTAGTGCTCTGATACCAACTTTGTCACGACAGGAATCTAGACCCCAGACGAGACCGGCGTCGTTGACCTCTCAGAGGTCGCAGACAAGCCTACTTACGTCATTCATACTTCATCTAGGTTAATTTTAGCGGAAAATTTGAAACTTTTTGTTTCCTTAACATACTTGTTAAACATTCTTATCATTTCATAATTGTTCACCATCAACCATCTAACATTAAGAGATAAGCAACTGAAAGAAGTAGTTCAATAAGTATTAAGTGTATAATTGCCAAAATGGCACCAATACAAAGTCTGAATAAAAACAGGAAAGACGCTAGTGGAACATACTCCACTAGCTCAACTCTAAAAACTATGCTAGAATGTAAAACAGTAGCATCCTCGAAAGCATGAGGACCTACCAAACTCCGGATGAATGCTGACGTCCGGATAGCTGCAACAATGATCCTGTAGCTCTATCGCCCACCTGTGCCTGCACATAAAATAGTATAGATGTATAGGGTTAGTACACACTTGTACTAAGTATGGGTATATGCAAGCACACACCACGGACATGCATGAGAAAGAATAGCTCTTTCCTAACAACATGATTTTTGGAAATCAAGTCAGTGGACTTGCCAAATTGAGATTAGGAAAGTTAGTGAACTTTCCAAATTGGGTTAGGAAGGTCATGCCATGAGAGTAACATGCATCATTACAAATATTGTATTGCACACAACACATAACATCTTCATATAGCACATATCATAGCACATAACATATAACACATAGCTTCTTTCGTATCATTCATTCTTATGCCATGAGACCTTAGAATCATGGACTTGACATTAAGAATTTCCAAAATGAGGGCTCAACATATGGGACCTCAACTAGGGAGTCTTCATTAGCAAACACAGAGTCTGCTTCATTCATTCATACGTACTTCATTTCATTTCATTCATAGGCCAGTGTGAACACCAGCTATACCTAGGGTATAGTTTAAGACTTTCATCGGGTTTGCTGTGCAATGATCAGGAATAACCTAATGTCATTACCTGAATCTAGCTCACCTCTTGATTATCCTATTCTAACACCTTCGGTATCATTCGTTTCTTTATGTGTTTCATTTGAGGCTGGCCTCATTCATTCATTGGGAACTTTAACTTTAACCGACATAGATCATGTGAGCATCATGAAATCCAGTGTCTCCCCCACACCGAAAAGAGGTGGAATCACTGGCCAAAGTGACCCAATAAACATGCTAGCGTACATGGGAATTTAATCCCGCCTGATCCCTATATTGGCAGTATAGGTTCAAAGACTAGGAGATGTATGGAGACCCATACCCGGCAAGCCGGACAGTCTCATATCATGAGAGTTACGTGAACCTTCGCCCTTCCCAAAAGAAAGCATCACAGCTCATAGCTAGCCTATCGGTGCTTAGTATAAAGTTCCATTACGTTCAACTCATACGTCATGGAAGTTGGCTTCTAGTATGAGGACAGTATAGATCATTAGATGATTTCTCATCTCATAATTAGCATTAAGTGTGTTAAGCTCAATACTTTCATTAGATTGTTCTTAGAGACTGGTCTCTTCATTATTTTACACTCTCATTGGTGAGTACGTTTTGGTAACATTTATTTAGGCTCATTTGAGATTGCTCTCATCATATTCATTAGCCTCATGTCATATTGTCACCACATTCTTCATTATTAGCACCTTTGCTTTTCATAGTTACTCACCTCTTATTACGTGAATGTTTATTTCATCATTTCATAGTTTATCTCATCATATGCCAATGCACTTGGCCACTTAGTGTATCTTACACTCATAAATAACCCTTCTAGGGTTCATCGTTTCATTACATACATCTTACGTTCACTTATTTTTGAACGTATGTTACACTTATGTGTCTATACATACAAGCCATGGGCTTCATTCGTAGTTTGCTAAGTGATTCTTATTTTCCTAAGATTATGTAGTACAAGACTTATGTACCTTGTATACATGCCAAGATCTTAATTTTTTGATCTAAGTAGATGGCACTATTCTTGGATATTTTACTCTCGTATGACTTATGCATCAATACGGAAGTTTGGGCAAGGGAACCCAAATCTTGAATCACTTGAATATCATTTATATTTTTCATTAATTTTATTTCTAATATTCATAACATTAGACTCTAAATTAAATCTCAACATTTATATTGGAGGACTAATTTTCTATTTTAATTTCACTCTTAATTAACCAAAGGGTTGGGGGTTTGAGCCCCCACAACCTCTTTGATTTTATTTAATTAAATTCACTGCAATGGGGAGGTTGTGGGTTCGAACCCCCACATCCCCCCTCATTTTCGTATTTAATTTCGCTGAGGAGGCTGTGAGGTGGTGGGTTCGAACCCCCACAGCCCCTCTATTTTTATTTCAATTAAATGGGGCGAGTGGCAGTGAGGTTGTGGGATCGAATCCCCACAGCCTCACTTTATTTCCTTGTTTTTTTTTTCGCCTCTCCCTTCAGCTCTGAGGTCGTGGGTTCGATCCCCACGCCTCACATTTTTTTGTTTACTTAATTTTTTTCTCCTTCTACTCCCCATAGGTCGCGAGTTCGATTCCCCCAGCCCCCCTTTATTTTTTTTTCTTTTCTTTTCGCGAATCCACAGTGGCCAGGTTTGAATCCCCTTAGCCCCATCTTCTTTTTCCCTTTTTCGCGAAGACCAGCAGCCAAGGATCGAATCCCCCCATCCCCGTTATCCCTTTTTTTTTCTTGTCGCAAAACCAGTAGCTAAGGGGTTCGATTCCCCTTAGCTCCTTCACATTATTTTCCCTTGTTTTTCAGCCTTATCAATATGTGAGGTCTTGGGTTCAATTCCCATTGACCTCACTTGTTTATTCCCTTTTTAAAATCCCAAAATTGGCATTATTAATTAGTGCCCAAATCTGGAAATTTTAGTCCTTCTCCAACCATTTTTAGGTGCATTTTTTTCATAACTTTAGATAGCTACAAGATGGTTATTTCAATCCACTATACTTCATTATAATGAACATCACATTGTACACCCATTACACACATAAAATACACAATAAATACATAACTTATACACCCCAAAACAGTGACTAAAACACTGCCCTATACACGCCTATACATCAACTCTTCCGGTCATATTTTGATGATCATTATCGTGATTTCCCACACATAAACACGTTCACATTTAATTTAAACACATCATTCATGCCTAAATCTAGCAGCACAACATACCCATCCTACAAATTCGTTTGGGATCTAAGGACAAGGACATACGAAGGGGAATAACCTTAGTTTCAACAGTTTAAGAAACGTTCGAAGGAAAGTACTCTTGGAGAAAGAATTGCAGGATAGAAACCCATACCATTGGAAGTTGTTCAAGTGTGAATCTGCTGCCTGAAAACTACTCCAAACCACGCCCAATTCACTTCAACGTACACCCTACTCGACGAACCTCTCTTAGCCTTGACATTTTGATTACTTTGTCTTTTACTTAAAAATTCTTGTGAGTTCTTCAAGTGTTAAGAACTCTTGATGAATGTTTTTATGGTTTTTGATGTGTTTTGGTAGAATAACGTGAGAGAGAGAGAGATTGAGAACGTGAGAGAGAGTTGAGAAACGTGAGGGAGAGAGTTATTTGGATTTAGGAGACTAAATTCAAGACTTAGTCAAAATAGGATTTAATTAACTTAATAAAAAATCTGATTTATTTTAATTAATATGTGAAAGGACCATTTTACCCTTAATGAATAGATTTTAATTGATGATTAAATCATCAATTCCTTGCTCCTAGTGGGGCTCGAACCCGAGTGGCAACACATTTGCGAAATGGATCACTCCGGGTTGCCCCAAATTCAAAAAGCTCTCTTAATTAAATTAATTAATTAATTTATTAATTCCTCAGGGTAATTACAATATTACCCTTGGCCAGGAAATGACCATTCTACCCCTGGACCCTCAAAACTTAAAATTTCTTCTTTTAAGTCCGGTAAAAGACTCCTTCGATTAAATCTTAGTTTTCGAGAGCCTCACATGGTTGGTTCCAACCTTTCCAAGCTCAACTAACTCCCCAAGATTAGTTGGCTTGGTCGTAGTAAGGGTTCTAAGGTCTGGTTCTACGCGTATCAATCCGTGTGAACCTTGTTCTAATCGCAAGCATTCTTGACACCCTAAGTCTTGATCCTATTCATTTTTAGGGTTGTTACAGTTCAAGAATGCCTTTGAGTTAAATTGCGAATCCTTTGAGATCAACTATGAACTATGTTTTAAGGAAATAAGTAATAGAATGAGAAGACTGGTATGCATGAGTTCTATGTAGTTATGTAGACCTTTTATTCGAGTTGTTTCATGCCCATAATTCAGAATGAACATTGTAAGTTTAGCATTTTTTATAGAAGTCGTATCTTCAATTTCTAAGTTCCCTCTTTCAGATTCATTCCTAAGAATGTGCCTATTACATATTACCCATAAAGTCCTTCAATTGAGTAGTTCCTGTCCATAATTCCTCATTAACCCTATGAGTCGAGCAATCTTGAGATGTTAGGTATCCTTGAGTTAAGTAGTTCATGCTCATAATTCTGAATGAACCCTCTGAGTCGAGCATTCTTGAGATGAGTAGTATCATTGAATTTTAGATTTTTAGATTTGTTGAGTGCCAACTATTGAGTTCTATCTATGGTTATTGAAAACTTTGCATTGAGACATTCACGTCCATAATTCGGCATAAACCGCATTTTAAGATGTCTTTTAAAAATATTTTAACTTTGTTTTAAGACTTGAGTTTTGAGTTTACAAAAAAGTAAAGTTGAAGTTTATTTCTTCAAAAGTATATGGGGACTATGTATTCCAAAAAAGTGCAAAATGTTTTCACATTTAAATAAGAACGGAAGCCTTTGAGCTAGTTTTCAGAAATGAGTAAATGTTTTCACAGTTAAGTAAGAGGGGAAACTTTGATTTCCAAGATAATTTTGAGCTAAGTATTTTGAGAAATTATCTCAAATCACATAAGAAGTATGTTTTTTAAAACATAGCATCTAGTATATTTTGGGAGTTGTATTGAGCACCAATATGGGGTAGAGCTCAGATAACTCACAGCCCCCATCAACCATGTAGCCACCATGGGTAGAAAAGGGTCATACTTTTTAGATGATTCCTCTAGTGATTTTTATCATAGACTAGTGGATCCACTTAGTAGTTCAGGTTCTATACTAATGGCAAGGTATGGGACAGCCGTGACAGGGCAAAATGTTGTATCATCACTTTAGTTCTTAAGTGATGGTTGTCGGCTTGATAAACTCCCACAGAAGTTGTTATATTTTTATATACATCAATTAATTTTATTTTCATATACATTTCAAAGTTATGTTGTATCCTTGTTATATAAAGAGAGTTGACATCATGTTTTTAAACAAATTTCTTTATATTTCACTTGTTTTAAACTACTTTATATTGAAATGAGTTCAGTTAAGTATAAGGAGTTGAGTATTTCCAGTTGATTACCTTCAGTTGAGTATCTTAAGTTAATACGTGCTTCATTTAGTCAAGTATTGTATCTTTGAAGTTGAGTATCAAAACATATGAGTTGAGTATCTTAGCCTTAAGTACATCTGATTTGAGTATGTTTTAGTATACTTGAATATCCTTGAGTTGTTCATGAGTTGAGAAGAGCTAAGTTTAGAGTTTCTTTCAGAATCTTGTTCAAGCTTATGTTATGATTTAGAATTTCCCTTACATGCTCGTACATTCCACGTACTGAGCCATTTGGTCTGCATCTTCTCATGATACAGACACAAGTATTCAGGATCATCAACAAGAGCTTCGTTGATACATCCGAGAGTTTGAGTTAGCTATGGTGATCCTCTTGATTTCGGAGGATTTCATTTACATTTTAGTTTAGTCAGGATGTCGTGGGTCTTGTTCCAACTTCTATCTTTATATGTTAGAGGCTTCATAGATAGTCAGTATAGTTGAGAAGTTTGTATTATTCATTTATTTTATTAAATATTTTAATGACTTAACTTGCCTATTTTATGGCGAGTTGAATATATTATTTTTGTTCAAAGTTATCTATTCAGTATTGTTTAGATTTTCTTAAATTTGAGTTTATTGAATTTTGTTCAGTTTTAAGATTTTGTATGCTAAGTTATTCTTCCGCTTGTAGTCAGTTAGGATGAGTGTTCGCTTGTGGACCAACAATGGTCTTCAAGTGTCGGCCACGTACAGGGTGTAAACTCGGGCGTGACAATTATTAATTGAAAACATACCGACATATCAGGAAATATTATTAGGTTTTTCAAATTATGAGTCCACCTTAAGAGGTTGTCTAGGGGAAAATTTTGAAATACAAGAACGTGTTGTCAAACATCGTCATTCCAGCAACAGTGAGGAGATTTCTTCCTCTTCCAATATCAAACTGGAAATCGCCTTAATAGAAGATTGAGGCAGAATAAAGGTAAGTACATTGATTTACAGGGCTTACAAACTAAACCAATAGTGATTTCCCATCCCTTTAACACCTTATAGCTTATATAAATAAAAAGAACTAATATATAACCTCACGTACAAAATAAAAACTATATGAGTTAATTAAAAGGAAGTGAATGAATAAATAATTAATTAGGTTAATTGAAAAAATCATGATTCCATGTACAATAAAGTTGATAGGTAGTAAAAAAAGCTATATTCACAACAACATAAAAAGAGTTTGAGACATTTGGGACTGATAATTGACCTTGGTAAACCAGGATGACAATATTAGCTCATTAGGACAACAAACGCTTGCCAAAAGATCTTTTTATATGTTTTCATTCATTTCATCTAATTCATCACATTAGAGATCAATATTTGTGAGGTTCAAAGATTAAAAGTCCATGAGGTTAAGTTTCATCAGATTAAAACCCCATAAATCGTCAAATTGTAAACATATGGAGTAACAATTTCAAAGCAGCATGTATCACCTTCGAGTGAATCCCGATCCCTGTTATGATGATCGTGATGGATCAATTGTAGTCATTATTAACCTTGGCTGTGCACAAATTTATTTCCTTAACGGATAATGTACTTCCTCTCCTTAGCTACTCTACCATTAAAAGTTTAGTCAAACTTTATGTTCCGATGTTATGATGGTGTTTCTTATTTTCCCGTAATTGACAAGTGTATTTAATTTGTTGTGAATAAGAAAGTGGGGGATTTAGGCCTGAATATATGTTATAGAACTGATTATTAAATCGGGCATCATGACCAACCCTACATCTTGCCAGAAGTTCTTTGTAGTAGTTTATCCATTATAAAACTCAACTACAATAATTACAGAACATTAGAAGAATCCGTACTAAATTGGACATCGCTGAAGAGTTCTTTCGCGCCATGAGCTACCTCCGAGACGCAGACGCGGAACCTAGGACCATGAGTGATCCCAAGCTAACCCTGCTGGCATGATCATGAGTATACTAAAGACAATAAACTAATGCGGAAGATAAATCATAATTTAGATTGAAAAGATTGTGAATACCCATATGCTAAAACTGAGATAGAAAATTGATGATTTTAATACAAAGAAGTTATTAACTCAATACTAAGCTAAAACCAACTATGTCTGAAAATAGCCTCTAACTAACTACATATGCTGGGACAAGCCCCAGCTAAGTCTAGCAAAAACTGAAACTTAAGGACTAAAATACTAGAAATAACTCATGAATATTGTCCTCGGAGAATGAGGACTCACCACTGATTCTGCTGAACTGGAGATCAGAAATCGACCTAAGCGTGATCTGGATGCTCAGAACCTGAACCTACATCACCAGAAAATGTAGCGCACGTATGCGTCAATACTTTAAAGGTACTGAGCATGTAGGATAGAGTAAAGCTGAAATAATAAATAACTCAACAAGTACAAAAGCAAGTATAATATTCTGAACATAATATACTGAATTATATGCTAACTGGATGCAATGACCAAATTTATAACATGCTGAGACTGAATACTAACTGAACTGTAAATATGTTCAATGCAATAGAGTCTAGCTAAATTGTGGGAGCTACTAATAACCGATAATAAAACCATATGAGCTAAATGTGGAGTCCGAGATATACGCCCCATCGAGAGTACGCAATATACCCTGCCAGAGGTATAAAGGCATGCTAGCGTGATCACAAAACTAATGCCCATGGAGGGGACTTACAACCTACTTGGCTAGTAGTTCCGGAACTAATTTGGGACGATGAGCCCCAGTCCAACTCGGTATTATGCTACTCCCAATGAATTAAGTGATTAACTTATTATGTCTCAATTTCTATAATTACTTAATAGCTCAAAAATTGAACAATCAAACTGAGAATGCAATAATTAATCTGATAACGATGCATTAATAACTGAGGTATGTATAACTGAATAACTGAAATATCTGACCTAGCATGTGTAATTCAAGAACTAAAGAAATACATAGCTAGGGTTCTGTAATTCGTGCGATAATCGGAGTAATAACATTGTAATCTGATTTGGATCATATAACTAACTAATACATGATATTCTCTTGAAGTTCTAGAAACCCTAGGTCTATTCATGATAAGCGAATCAAGAATATGACTGAAAACTAGTGATCTAATGGGTGAAAGGAACCCACTAGTGAAATCCCACATACCTGGTGATGAAATCCACAGAGAAATCTTTAGATTTTGGGGCTGGAACTGGTAAAACCTTGCTGCGTTCTTGAACTAGGGTTCTTGACCTTTTTCTCCTCTCTTGCTTCTAATTTTCTAAGTTTTGATTTATGATTTTAACTTAGATAAGTTCTTGTTATGTTTCTAGTCTTAAACTGACTAAAATCTAATTATTTAAGGCTTAAACAACGTATCTTAGGGGTTAAATGAACTAGGAAAAGACCCCTAAACTAATTGTTATCGGACCAATCGACGACCTGGACTGACAGGCCATCGTTCAATCGACGGTCCGTCATTTGGGTCTGCTCAATAGGCCTTAACTAAAATGGTTATAACTTTTTACTTGGAGGTTCGTTTTTGGAAAACTTGGTGGCTATGAAAAGATAATTCAATTATCTATCATTTAATAGGATATGGAGAACCTAATTCATTTTGTGCTAAAATTTATGACCATCTGAAGTTGACCCTATCACCAATTCCTCCTAACTAACTGTTATGCATCACCTAGGGTCAGACCTATGGATTGTAGTTCGAACGAAGGTCCGTGCTGGTCATTCTAGTTAATGTCAGAGGCTAGGTAACTTGAGTCTCAATCCACAGACAAATACCATGGATCGTAGTCTGACTTACGGACAGTATATTTATCCGTGGATCGACACTTGGTTGATTTTCTGGGCTAAGTATTTGGGAGCGCTTCAGTGGAAAACAACGGATGCACAGTACGGGCCATAGACAAACTAGGATCTGCCGATGGTAACTATCGATTGCACCTGCAAATTTCTGAAAAGATTATTTCTAATCTGTTTTTTATATAGGGTGTTACATTATCTCCCCATTGAGAACATTCGTAGAATAAACTAGCTGAAATAGAGGGAGAGAGATGCAATCTCTACTACTAAACACCGTGGACTGAGTTTTTGACTAAATTGAGTTCCAAAAATATTCAAATACGCTGAAAATGCAGCACAAACTGAGGGAACATGACTCTAAGGCTGAATTCACGCATGAATGACTGAAAAACTTAAGAGGAACTAATATAATACCTCAAGTTGGAGTGGAATCGGAAGGAAAGAGGTGAGCATACTTGACTTTCATGGATGCTTCTGCTTCCCATGTAGCTCTCTCTACGGACTGACTCCTCCACAGAATCTTGAGTGAAGTGACTTCTTTGTTTGTCAACCTTATAACTTGACGGTCAAGAAAATCAACTGGTACATCCTCATAAAAAAGACTATCCTTCACTGCCACACTCTCTAATGGTACTATTGAGGTCGGTCACCCACACACTTCTTTAATAGCGAGATGTGGAAGACTTGATACAGTGCTGCTAGTTCTGCTGGCAACTCTAACTCATATGCCACCTTATCTATCCTTTTCAAGATCTTGTAAGGGACTAAATATGTAGGACTGAGCTTCCCTTTCATGCCAAATCTCATCACACCTTTCATAGGTGACACTTTGAGGAAAACCCAATCATCAACTTGGAACTCTAGTTACCTTCTCCTTACATCTGCATATAATTTTTGACGACTCTGGGCTGTCTTAAATCTATCTCTAATGAGTTGCACTTTCTCCATAGCATAAAGGACCGACTCAGGACCTATCAAAGTTGCTTCACCTACTTCAAACCAACCAATAAGAGATCTACATCTACGCCCATACAGTTCCTCATAAGGGGACTTCTGAATGCTTGAATGGTAACTATTGTTGTAGGCGAACTTAATAAGAGGAAGGAGATCATTCCAACTACCCCTGAAATCGATCACACAAGCTCTCAACATATCCTATAGGGTCTGAATGGTACGCTCTGCCTGTCCATCCTCTACGGATGAAACCTGAGTACCAAGACCCTTCTGAAATGATTTTCAGAAATGAGATGTAAACTGAGGACCTATTTGAGATGATAGACAAAGGAACCCCATGCAACTTCACAATTTCTTTATGTAAAGCTTGGCATAGTCCTCTGCTGAATTTGTAGTCTTAACCGCCAAAAAGCGACAAGACTTAGTCATCCTGTCAACTATCATCCAAATGAAGTCACGCTATATGTGAGTTTGAGGTAACCGTGTAAAGAACTCCATATTGATCACTTCCCATTTCCAAGTAGGAATGTCGATCTCTTGAGTCATACCCCTGGTTTCTTATGTCATACATTGACTTGCTGGCAATTTGGGCACTTACTCACAAAATCTTTTATATCTCTCTTCATGTCATTCCACAAATGCACTTCCCACAGATCGCGACACATCTTACTGGCACGTGGGTGAATAGAATATCTGGAGTTACGGGCTTCTGCAAGAATATACTATCACAAGTCACCCACATCAGGAACACACAATCTACCTTGGTAGCGAAGTACACCATCTCCCCCTTGGGAGAAAACCTCCACTCTGTGATTGTGGACTGCACCCTTAAGTTCAAGCAAGATTGGATCACTGTCTTGCTTTTCCTTAACCTCCACTATCAAAGAACATTCTGCCCCATTCTGAACTTTTACACCACTGTACAATATTCTCATAAGGAAAACTCCCAAGTGATCCTGTGAACATCCTTCACTAGTTCATTCCTTTCTTCCTCAATATGGGCTATACTACCCATAGATAATCTGCTAAGAGCAAATGCTACTACATTTTCCTTACCATAATGGTAATGCACACTCATATTATAATCCTTAAGGAACTCAAGCCATCTCATTTGGCAAAGATTTAACTATTTCTGGGTGAACACATACTGAAGGCTCTTATGGTCAGTTAACACATCTACATGAACACCATACAAGTAGTGTCTCCAGATCTTGAGTGCAAACACCATTGCTGCAAGCTCGAGGTCATGCGTTGGATAGTTCTTGTCATACACCTTAAGTTGTCTAGAAGCATAAGCTATAACCTTATCTCGCTCCATCAACATACAACCAAGGCCAATTGTGGATGCATCGCAATAGATCACATAACCATATTAACCCTCTGGTAGAGTTAATACAAGAGAAGTAGTCAATATTGTTTTCAATTTTGCAAAGCTTTTCTCATAATTATCTGACCATTGAAACTTGACCATTTTCTGAGTCAACCTAGTCAATGATGAGGCTATGAATGAAAAGCCTTCCACGAACCTTCTATAAAATCTGGACATTATTTTACTTCTTCTGTCTTCTGAGAATCCACTCGGATCCCCTCGCTAGATAAAATGTGACCAAGGAAAGAAACGGATTGCAACCAGAACTCACATTTGCTAAACTTAGTGAATAACTGGTGATCTGTGAGAGTTTGCAGAACAACACTCAAATGACTCGCATGTTCTTTCTCATTCCTAGAGTAAATGAGGATATCATCAATAAAGACGATAATGAACAAGTCCAAGTACTGTTTGAACACTCTGTTCATCAAATCCATGAAAGCTACAGGAGCATTGGTTAGTTCAAATGACATAACTACAAATTCATAATGACCATACCGAGTTTTGAAGGTTGTTTTCGCAATGTTACTATCTCTGACTCTGAGCTGATGATAACCTGATCTAAGGTGTATCTTTGAGAAATGGTTAGCACCCTGAAGTTGGTCAAACAAGTCATGAATCCTGGGGATGGGATACTTATTATTGATTGTAACTTTGTTCAACTATATATAGTCAATGGACATTCTGAGAAAACCATATTTCTTCTTTACGAACCACACAGCTGCACCCCATGGCGAAATACTAGGTTTGATGAAGCCCTTATCTAGAAGGTCTTTCAACTGTTCTTTCAATTCCTTAAGCTCAGCTGGAGCCATTCTGTAAGGAGGAATAGAAATAGGCTGGGTATCTAGAAGGAGATCAATTCTAAAGTCGATTTCCCTTTTGGGAGGGACTCCAGGAAAATCTTCTGGAAGCACTTCTGCAAACTCACTGACTACTGGAAATGACTAAAGAGTTGGGGTTTTAGATCTAGAATCCTTAACCCAAACTAAATGATTGGGATACCCTTAGAGATCATCTTTCTGGTCTTAAGGTAAGAAATAAATCGTCAGATAGGCGCTAATCTACTACCCTTCCATTCTAAGTTTGGTTCGTTTGAAAACTGAAATTGAACAATCCTAGTTCTACAATCGAGTGAGGCACAATATACATGTAACCAATCCATTCCTAGAATGACATCGAAGTCTACCATTTCTAACTCTACAAGGTCTGCTGTGGTGACTTTTTGAGAGATTGTGACAGGGCAATTTCTGTATATCCGTGTAGATATAACTGGGTCTCTAAGAGAGTTTCTGGACTAACACTTAATTTTATTATTATAGTGAGTTACAAAAGACAACGTAGTCTCTGCTGTGTTTGCACTAAGTGAATCAAATGTGAGTCATATCCTTAAGCTTGTTGGATTCCAATTTCACCCTATCACTACCAGTTACTTACATCACACCAAATATTTTCTTGACCTCATCAATGAACTTCTGTGGGTCCTCACACAACTTGGGACCCAAAATCTCAGGTGGATTCTTCTTTACCAAATGTCGAATCCTATTTGCCACTGATCCGACATTTCTATTAGTAGGAACTACAACCTGCATAATATTCTGGGTGGTCATACTTTGAGCCAAAAGCTTAATCGCATTCCAAAACTCTACGTTGGAAACCTCATAGTCTGGGACTAGAAGAACTGCGGTAGCATTGCGTGCATTAGCATTCCATGCTTAAACTCTATGAGGAGGCATGATCTTAAGCGCATAACGATGGATAAGAAGGAGATCATACCAACGCACGATAAGAGTAGCAAGAAAGTGAAGTTTTTCCTAAAACACTTCATAGCCTCTCTCTCATTAGATGTGGTGCACTTCACGCCCATGAAAAGGACTCTACTTGGTGCAGCTTTTCAGATATCCTAGGAAACTTAAACCTAGTGCTCTGATACCAAGTTTGTCACTCCCCGAACAAACCCCGAGATGCGTACACGGTACCTAGGACCATGAATGATCCCAAGCTAACCTTGTTGGCATGATCATGAGCATACTAAAGATAATAAACTGATGCGGAAGCTAAATCATAATTTAGAATAAAAGATGGGGAATACCCATATACTAGAACTGAGATATATGAAAATTAATGAGTTAAATACAAAGAAGTTATTAACTCAATACTAAGTTGAAACTATGTCTGAAAATAGCCTTTAACTGACTAGAAATGTTGGGACAGGCCCCAACTAAATCAAGCAAAAATTGAAACTATAGAACTAAAATACTAGAATTAACTCATGAATATTGTACTCCGAGAATGAGCACTCACCACTAATTTTGCTTAACTGGAGATCGGAAATCGACCTAAGCGTCATCTGGATGCTGAGAACCTGGACCTACATTACGATAAGATGTTGTGCACGTATGCGTCACTACTTGAAAGGTACTGAGCATGTAGGATAGAGTAAAGATGAAATAATACATAACTGAACAAGCACAAAAGCCTGTCGAACCTTGCTAAAATCAAAAAATTAATGAGTTATGTGCTTGTTCTTGTTCAATTATGTTTTATTTCAGCTTTATTCTATCCTACATGCTCAGTACCCTTCAAATACTGACGCATACGTGCGCTACATCTTCTCGTGATGTAGGTTCAGGTTCTCAGCATCCAGATCACGCATAGATCGATTCCCGATCTCTAGTTCAGCAGATTTAGTGGTGAGTCCTCATTCTCCGAGGACAATAGTTATGAGTGTCTTTTTAGTATTTAGTCCTTTAGATTTAGTTTTTGCTAGACTTAGCTGGGGCTTGTCCCTGTATTTCTAATCCAGTTTAGAGGCTATTTTCAGACATAGTTTCAGCTTAGCGTTGATTTAATATTTCTTTGTATTAAACTCATCAGATTTCATATATCTCAGTTTTAGTATATGGGTTCCCCATCTTTTCATTTTAAATTATGATTTAGCTTCCACATTCAGTTTATTATCTTTAGTATGCTCTTGATCATGCCAGCAAGATTAGCTTGGGATCACTCGGGGCGTGACAATTTTAGACACTTCATAGATAGACAGTCTAATGTTAGTCCTTTGAGTCTTTTCAATATTATCCCTTTTGTTAAGACTTTGGTTGCCAGCTTTTGGCTAAGTTTGAATGTTTCTAGTTTATGAACATTCTCAATTATGATATTCTTTTCAGTTAAGTTATGATTATTATCTTCCGCAGAGTTAAGTAGGATAGGTCAAGGGTTCGCTCGAGTTCAGCAATGGTCATCGAGTGTCGGCCACGTCCAGGGTGTAGGCTTGGGGCGTGACATTACAACTCTTCATTTTCCTTTCAGATCTTTTAAAACAAAAAAGTCATGCTACTTCTCTATTTTGAGAAACAATACAGGGCTAAGAAGGGGTGGAAATTATCATACATCAATACCGAGAATAAGTTACTTGTAACTATAATTGCTATAGACAATTTCTGTTTCTTTTTTCTATTTATTCTTTCTTTAATCTCAAAAAAAAAAGAGTTATATCACATGACACTCTTTTTCTAATGTGATAATACATGCTATTTATTAGTATACTACTGTTTTAAAAAATAGGGGTCGGAAGAGGGAAAAATTAAGGAGGATATTACAATTAAGGTGAGAAATTCAATGATCTAACAAAAAAGGTGAAAAATTAGTAGTCAATGCTACTAAGATTATCCCATGTAGTACTATATCATTACAATTTGCAGCGATTTTAAACCATAATAAACAGCAATAAGACATTTAAACTTAAAGTTCACAAGTCCTGTATTTAAGTAAACAAAATTATTCATCAAAATTCTATCTCAAAACTTGAGAATTGAAATTACGATAAAGGATACATACACAATGTAGACTTTGGTTGCCCTTTCAAAGTCATGATTTTTTTAGTTTCGATGTTTTTGAATGTATGTATATTTTCATGAAAGGGGTAATGTCACACTACTTATATAGTGGCCATGTAGTTGACCATTTAATGTTTTTCTATTTTTTGTCAGATCAAAAAGTAATATATATATATATATATATATATATATATATATATATATATAGAGAGAGAGAGAGAGAGATAGATAGATAGAGAGAGAGAGAGAGAGAGAGAGCAGATTGTTACTTGTATTTTGAGATCAAATTGACCAGATATTATTAATATTTCAAAATACATTTAAAGTTTAAATATTGGAGTAAGTTACATCTATTTAGTAGTAGTATTTATTTCACTTAATTTTTTTTAAAAAAACCTAACCAACAAAATTTTAATAAACAAAAAATGTCACCAGTAGTCTTTCCTCTTGAGGTTACGAACATAAATGATGGAAAACGTCTATGTATAACTTTTCTCTTAAATATTCATACTTCAAATCTAGTATGTGCGTGACACAAATAATGATTACCATGAATATTTCAAAATTTATCTTTACATGTAATCTATATTTTTACCAATTAATATTTGAGTAAGACTATCATAGAGATGTAATTCTAAAAAAATAAAGTTACTTTATTGTAATAACGAATGATGGTTAAATTGAGGTTTGAGTGTATGTCATATATTTGGCTTGACCAATTCTTTTTTTCAGATATACATATATATTTCAGTAGCATAATTTAATTTTATTATATGACAAACATCACCTTTGGTGAAAAATATTTTATTTCTCTAAGTTTCTACCTTATCTTTGTAGAATTATAATCTTCTCCTTTTTTCTGCCGCATATCATATAGTATTTGTCTAATGAGAGTATCTACTATCTTATAGAAGTTTTATCGTGATACAAATATTAAACATTTGCAATAATAGAAATTATGAAATTAATAAAATTAAAGTACATTTTATAGAATATTTAATTTAATTTAAGATTATTTTATGATCAATCACTATTTTTTTTAACTATTTTAATATAGCTAACAAGGAGTGTATCTCTTGACATAAAGTTTTCTCAAATTAAAATGAAAACAAATTAATAGGGAGATAAATATATTGAATGAAACATAGCCAATGATGAACGAAGATGAAAGTATATGCTTATGATATATTCACTATAGAATTTCATTTGATTAAAATCTCTTGTCACCAACACTTCACTTTATTTCTTCATTTTTATTACATATCTATTAAAATTAATTATTATCATGTCTATATTATCATATTATAAGTAAAAGTGATTTTTTTTAAATAGTGGATTTAACATAAAAATTGATGATCCAACGCACTGCGTTCATTCCAATTATTTTATAAAAATCAGAAAGAACAACTTCATTTGAGGGTGAAAAACTAAAAAAAAAAACAAAAAAAAAACAAAGAAGAATATCTTACCCAACTCATGTGATTTTATTCATATTTGTTTATTATTATTGTTCAAAAACTCTTTCTTATGTGGTACCTCAAATTTCGTTGAATTCGAAAATTAATCAACTGTTGCAAATAACCACGAGATTTATTACGAAGAAAAAGAGTAGAAAAGTTAAATAGAACCTAGTTTAAAAGTGAGTGAAAACCCTCTATTTATATCTAACAAATAGTATATTAATAGGTGCTAATTGTTTCTTATCAGAAATGTTACAACCTTTCGAAAAAGTCACTGCTCATCGGAAAATCACAATCTTTGGCAAAAAGTCACAAGTTAGATTATCATAGAGAGGTAATTCTACACACACAAAAAAAAGGTATTTTATTGTTACAACGAATGATGGTTAAATTGAGGTTTGAGCGTATGTCAAGTATTTAGCTTGACTAGTTCTTTGTTTTGGATATATACATATATATTTCAATGGTATAATTTAATTTAAATATATGACTTCACCATTTGTGAAGAATATTTCATTTCTTTAAGCTTCTACCTTATCTTTGTAGAATTATAGTTTTCTCCTTTTTCCTGCCGCATACATATCATATAGTTGTTGTGTTATGAGAGTATCTAGTATCTTATAGAGGTTGTATCATGATATAAAATATTAAAATTTTTCAATGATATTAATAGATGAATAAAATTTTAAGTATTTTTTATAGAATATTTAATATTATTTAAGATCATTTTATGATCAATCACTATTTTCTTATCTTTTTTTATATAGCTAACAAGGAGTATATCTTGTGACATAAACTTTTCTCAAATTAAAATGAAAACAAAATAAAAATGAATATATGGAACGATACATAGTCAATGATGAAGGAAGGCAAAAATATATGTTCATGATATATTTCACTATAGAATTCCATTTGATTAAAATCTCTTGTCACCGACACTTTACTTTATTTGTTAATTTTTTCTTACATATCTTATTAATTATTATTATCATGTCTATATTATCATATTATAAGAAAAAGTAATTTTTTAAAAAATAGTGGATTTAACATCAAAACTAATGATCTAATGCACTGAGTTCACGCCCGTTGTTTTAGCAAAATCAGAAAGAACTGTTCCATTTGATGGTAAATAAAACAAAGAAGAAGTATCTTACCCAAATCATGTGACTTTATTCTTATTTGTTTATTATTATTGTTTTCCCCCACAATATTTCGTTACTATTAACTCATTGAAATTGTAAGAAGAAATACGAGTGTGAATTTATGAATGATTTGCTATAATTTTTTTACCAACTCTTTCTTATGTGGTACCTCAAATTTCGTTGAATTTTGAAACTAATCAACTGTTGCAAATAACCCCGAGATATATTAAGAAGAAGAAGAGTAGAAAATTTTCAAAAAAATCATACTTTAAAAGTGAGAGGAAACCCTCTATTTATATCTAACAAATAGTGTATTAATATGTGCTAATTGTTACTTATAAAAAAAGTTGCAACCTTCCGAAAAAGTCACTGCTCATCGAAAAAATCAGAACCTTTGGAAAAAAGTCACAACTCATTGGAAAAGACACAACCCTTTAGAAAAGTCACAACCCTTTGAAAAAATCACAACAATTCGGAAATATCACAACTTATCGAAAATGTCAAAACCCATCAAAAAAGTTGCAACCTTTTGGAAAAATCATATCTATTTGAGAAAATCTCAACTCTTTAATATAAAAGGGTATCTACATTAGTATAAAACAAATAATTAAATTAAAAAGTAAAATAAATTGAGTATTTTTAATTGAGGGTTTTATAGTAATTCAACATTCACTTTAGGAGTTCATGATTTTAAGGTAGTATAGATAGATAGATAGATAGATAGATAGATAGATAGATAGATAGATAGATAGATAGATAGATAGATAGATAGATTAATTAATTAATGAGATCCATACATTCAAGATAATTATGTCATAAATGGTTCTAAGTTGATTATCTATTCTAAATAGGTTTTTGATGTCATGCTAAAATCATCATTGACGTAATAATTTATTTCTTACACAATTGAAAAAGATATATATAAAACCTCGAAAAACTCTTGAACGAAGACTTGAATCAGCCTTCGTAGTGAGTAAGTTTTAGCAAAGGAATTTAAAATTTCTTAGGTATTAAGATCAATAGATGTAGCACCTTGAGTTCCAAAAAGAGCTAAATTGGAAATAGGAAAATCTAAAATTTGGAGAGTTAAGCTAAGTATGAGTTTAGGGTCAATTTTAAACGACTATACCTCTCTGCACAGAATGAGTTAGATGTGATACAAGATACCTTAGGAAATATTTTTGAATTATCTTTCCAACTCCACCAAGTTTGCTATGTTTCGAGTTCAAATGAGTGAGATATGACCTTTGAAGTTAGGTTGTCCAGTTAACGAAAGTTAGCCAAAAATAGTGAGGGTAATTTTGGTCTTTTCCTTACCCATAAAGATTTAATTCGTCTTTAGTAATATTTTAAGGGTCTAAACCTATTAGGTTCAATTTTATAATTCTATTATACGCCTAAGGTTTTAGTTAAGAGTTCAAGAAATGAAAAGAAGAGAAAAGAGGAGAGGATCAAGCGTTCGTCAAGATTCTTGCGTCATGTCGTGGATTTTCGCCATGGGTTTGATCCCTAAGAGGTATGAAAGTTTCCATATTGTTGGGTTAGTTGACTCACACGCCAATCATGTAATTTTCAGCAAAATTCCATTCTTGAAATTGAAAGATTAGAGTTCTTGATAGGTATTCTTGAAGTTCATTCTAAATCTTGTTGTGTTGGGGTTTTGATAATTTATTGAGATGAAATTGAGTAATTTAGTGTTTTTTCCGTATATTAGAGAGTAATTAAGTTAAGTAATTGAATCCAAGTGATTGGGGAAGAAAACATTTGATTCAAGGTGAATTAGGGTGAGAAAACGAGCATTGAATTTTGTCAAGTTTTCTGGATTGGGGCCTGACAAGATGCGCAAGCCAGAGTACGCCAAACCCTCCTCTAAAGTTTAGGGGCTGGAACCCCGCGCCACCAATAGCACCAGGGTTGCCTTTCCCCATCCAATTTGTCTTCAGTTGCTCCACTTGAGTTCGTTTAAAATGCACCTTCACTCCCTTTCGATTCTAACTACTCTAAGTTACTTCGAAACACCTTAAATCATTCCTAACATGATCATAACCTTTAAATCATAATTCAAATTAAAGGTAAAGTTAAGAGTTAAGTTTATATAATTCTTTCAAACATTCTAATAAAGTCCATTTGGATCCTTTTGTGGAGTCTTCAACAACTTTTAGTAACTTGTTTCAAGACTCGAGCAAGTGAGTACGAGAGTGAGGAGAATGTATTCATTATTATAAACCATCAAATAGATTTTTCATATCTTGAACCATAAGTCTTGAATTCATAATTCACACTCAAGAGAGAGTTAAGAGTAGAGTTCAAGAAAGATTTTGAGTTCAATTGTGAATCATTTGAGGTAAACTATCAATTTGAACTAAAATTTGAGTAAGTAAGTATGACAATGAGAGAAATCTTATACATGAGTTCCTTATTGATATTTTGACCCTTGAGTCGAGTTGTTCATGCACATACTTCCGCATGAATTCCACTAATTGAGTATCATTGATAGGAGTAGTATATCCAAGTTCTAAGTCTTCAGTTTTGAGTTTATTATTTCATTTGAGATTATATTCTTAATCATGGGACTATTACATTTTACCCATGAAGTCCTTGAGTTAATTAGTTCATGCTCATAATTCCGCATGAACCCTCCAAGTTGAACATTGTGAAATTATCCATAAATATTAGATCACGAACCTTGAATCCATAATTTAATTCAAGAAAAGTTAAGATAAAAGTCAAGAGAAGTTGAAAGTCAAGTCTAGAAGTTAAGAGAAAGTCAAGTGAAGTTACCAAAGTTTTCAAGGGTCTTTTACAAACGGTTTAACTTTGTTTTAAGACTAAAAGTTTCTAGTTAAACTAAGAATAAAGAGTTGAGATCACTTCTCAAAAAGATATAGGGAACTGATGAGCATTTCCAAAGAATTTATAAATGTTTTCACATTTAAGATAAGAGGAAACTTAGATTTCCAAAAGTTTTTTGAGCAAGAAAAAGGAACATCGATTCCAAGAGAGCTTTTAAGCTAAGTGTTGAGTAATTATACCAACCCAAAGAAAGAAGTTGTTTTAAAAATATGATCTCAGTATATTTTTGGGAGTAGTATTGAGCACCGATATGGGGATGTGGTTTCATATTAACTCAAGTCTCCTTAAACCATATAGCCATCATAGATATCAAAGGATCATACTTTTTATATGATCACTTAAGTTAAGATAGTGGATCCACTAAGTTAAGCATTCTATATGATGGCAAAGTATAGGAAAATACTGGCAGCGTGGGCAAGACGATGTATCACCAATTAGGCTTATAGTGGTGGTCGTCGGTTAGAGAATCTCCCACAGAAAATATATTACTTTATTATATATGTAAAGTTGACTTTGTTATTATATTTTTTTAACGAACTAAGTTGCTTTTACTATTTTCTAAAGCTTTCCATATATTGCATCTTTTACTATTGCATTATCCTTGAGTATCATGAGCTGAGTATTTCAAGTCGAGTATCATATCCTTGAGTCTAGTATCTAATCTATGAGTTGAGAATCTTATCCTTGAGTACTTCTGAGTTGAGTAAGTTTGAGTAGTTTTGAGTATCCTTGTGTATTCCTTGAGTTGAGGTAATTTGAAAAGAGGTAAGTATGTTTCCATTTTTATCAAGTTCAAGCTTATGTTATGATTTAAAATTCTCCTTATATACTCGTACATTCCACGTACTGAGCCATTTGGCCTGCATCTTGTCATGATGCAGACACATGCATTCAGGATCATTAACAGGAGCTTCTTTGATACATTTGATATTTCGAGCTAGCTATGCTGAGCCTCCTTGCTTTCATTTACTTTTCAGTTTAGTAAGGATGTCGTGGGTCTTGTCCTGACTTCTATGATTATCACTTAGAGGCTTCATAGATAGTCATTATATTGAGGAGTCTCTATCAATCATTTATTTTATTAAATATTTTAAAGATTTAAGTTGCCTATTTTATGGAGAATTGAATATATTATATTATTCAGAGTTTTGTTTTGAGTTAATGTTTTGTATTTCAGTTTTAGTTTTATTCTGTCTTAAGTTTTTGCATGCTTAAGTTAGTCTTCCGCTTGTAGTCATCAAGGAGGAGGATTCTCTTGGGGACCAGTGATGGTTCTCGAGTGTCGGCCACGTCCAAGGTGTAGACTCGGGTCATGACAATATAGTCCCTTGTTTAAATTTTTCACTCCTATTTTCCCTTTTAATCTGTTTAAAAGTACTATTTTCCTTTTTATAATTTTTAGTTATATTTGAATCCATAAAAGATAAGGAGAGATGTGACAAACTCACATGCATCATAATGCCGACAACTTTATGTTAAATGAGATGTTATTCACATATCCACCTTGCATTTTTATTTTATAGGAGTAGCAATTAATAGGCCTTGATTTCCATTATGCAGATAATTTCTATTGATTTAGCTTAATGAGTATACAATGAATATTTTACAACATTGCATTTAAAAATGGAAAATCACATGCATCATAATGCCAAACTCACATGCATCATAATGCCGACAACTTTATGTTAAATGAGATGTTATTCACATCTCCACCTTGCATTTTTATTTTATAGGAGTAGCAATTAATAGGCCTTGATTTCCATTATGCAGATAATTTCTATTGATTTAGCTTAATGAGTATACAATGAATATTTTACAACATTGCATTTAAAAATGGAAAATTTCAAAGAGATTAGTACTTCCATTAACCAAAAAGAGAAACTAAGTAAATATGATGGAGCCAAAAAAGGTTGATGAGACATACTTCAGATGTTTCATTGGTTGTTTAATGTATCTTATAGCAACAAGACCCGTTATATTGTATTTGGTAAGTGTTTTGTTCAACGTTCATGCATTGTACAACTGAAGTATATTTCAGACAAGAGAATTGAGTGATACATCAAGGGAACCACACCTAGGGTGTCATGTTTCAGAAGAGACAACTAGTGAAGCTTTGTGGGTATTCCGACAATGATTGGGGTGGTTCCGAGGATGATGCAAAGAGTACTTTAGGGTACTATTTTAGTCTTGGTTCAGGAATTTTCTCATGGAGTTGTAAAAAACAAAATATTGTAGATCAATCTACTGCCGAAGCTGAGTTTGTGGTAGCTGCACAAGCACGAAATCCAACATTTTGTCAAAAGAAAATTTTAGTTCATTTGTATATGGAAAAAACTAAAAGCATCAAAGTGTTCGTGGACAATGAAGGAGAAAAAGCTATATCTCACAATCTTGTACTTCATGGAAGAACTAAGTACTTAAAAATCAAGTTCTTTTTCTTGTGAGAAGTGCAAAAAGATGGTGATATAACTCTTGTCTACTGCATGTGGGAAGAACAATTGGCTGATATATTCACTAAGCCTTTACAAGTCAACAAATTTTAGCATCTCAGGCACAAAATTTGAGTTTGAAGTTTCCAGAGCTAGGAGGAGTGTTAGAAATTTGCTTTTTCAACTGCAATTTATTTTACTTTTATTGTTTTATATTAGATAAAACTTAGTCAATTAGTTGTTAAAAATCTATTCCTATTATTTAGGAGTAACTTAGTGAGTTAGGAATCTGCTAGTCGTGGGTTTACTACTTTCTGCTTTCTGTTATTTATTCTAGTCTTATAAATGTGTTGAAGACATCAATAAAATGTTCTTCTGCCGATATTCTTCTTGACCTCTCTTCTTTCTAATAGCTCATACTTCCGAAATTTACCAACAAACCCTTTGAATCTTTAAACTTTACTATTACTATTCTTATATTTTTGACTCCTATAACAGTTATAGTTAAAGGTATGACGTCTAATTTTTTATTGTCTCAATGATTTTATTTTATAAGAATTGGATTATCATTTCTATGCATTTGTCCAAAGCTTTTGCGTTCTTGAAGAAAAATAAGATTTACGATGGAAAATATTTGTTGTATTTCGTATCATGCTCTGTACATGAATTTATAATCAAAGCTAAGAGAAGACAACCAGTCATATGCTTATAGCTGTCCTGTTTCAATTGGCTACCTTGTAACAAACATTTCAAAATTGTGGAGAAGATAACTACAGCACTACTTAATTTATCTTAGTTAACAACGTATGTAAGTTATGCTCACTATAACTGCATACTAACAACTATTTGCAGCAGTAAAAAATAAAGGGATGTGATTTAGTCCATCATACAACAAATGGACAATGATAATAAATTAGGGTATAAGTGTCTTATCCTTCTTTGGGAAAGTTCATTTAATGTAGTCAAAAAATTAAAAAAGACAATGATATATTGTAGCCTTTCTAGCAAGGTCTCAGTATAATGTAATGCAAACTAATATTTAACATATGATGAAACATAAATATGTTACTATTAGGCTTAATCATATTTTCTTTATTTGCATCTCAATATTTCTAGCACGTGCCTTGCACGAGATAACTAAATTTCATAGAAAATACCTTTCATTTTTTAGGGTGTGTGTTATCCACATTGAATCCTCAGTGATTCATTGCCTACGTTAGTGCCCATTTGGGGGTAACACTCCTAAGAAAGATTTTTCTATATCCAAAGCTAAATCTAGAGACTTTTTGCTAAAATAAGCAGTACCATCAGATCGACCACATTCTTTGCTTGTCCCACCTAGTTGGAATGCCGTAAATTGATGTGTGGTAACAGGTAAACCCCGAAGATTTATTCCATCCTTGTAGAGGGAGATGCAAACTAATTCTCCTTTTTACAACCACAAACCATAAGTTAATGGATGATAAACTTCTTTTTTTTTCTAATAAATGGATGGAACATGATTTAATTTTAATACCAAGTTTTCCGCATTTAAACAAAAAAAACTGACAACAAAAATAAGATCAACAAACTAGGAATAGAAAACATTATGACTAACTGGTTCGATGGAAATAATTGCACTAGTTGGAAAAGCTAACAAATGCTTCATTTGATTTGATGTATTAGTAGAACAACCGTTGGAGTCCTTATGCTCTGGTACTGCAACAACTTTCTTCGGATTAATCGCATGCTCAAGTAAGAACTTTAATAATTGATGGAGCTTTATTGCGTCAAAACTACGCGTTTGACTATAAAATGGCATAACCTTGGCAGACTTCAAATTTTGTAAGGAAACTTTGAATATATTTTGTTCAAACGAGTGGTACTTGTCTACCAGCAAATCAATGTTCTTGCGCTAAAACGAAGCATGGTACTACAAATACAAAACAAGGACAATTCGGGTTAGGTGGTAATCTTAACCAACTATAGTAATGAAATTCAAGTCGTTGAGGTTGTTAGGGTTCAATATATATTTGACATAAAGATATTGCCAAACTAAAACATACCGGCATATCAGGAAATATCATTAGGATTTTCAAATTACGATTCAACCTTAAGAGGTTGTCTAGGGGAAGGAATGTTTTGAAATACAAGAACTTACTGTCAACCATATGCATTCCAGCAATAGTAAGGAGATGTCTTCCTCTTCCTACATCAAACAACAAATCACCTAATTAGAAGAATGAGGAAGAATAAACGTAAGTAACTTGATTTACAGGGCTTACAAACTAAACCAGTAGTGCTTTCCATCCTTGTAACACCTTATAGCTTAGACAAATAAAAGGAACTAATATTTAACCTCACGTACTAAATTTAAACTATATGAGTGAATTAAAGGGAAGTGAATCAATCGATAATTAATCAGGTTAATTAAAAAGATCATGACCCCCATCAAACAATCAAGTTGATAGATACAGAAAAGGAGCTCTATTAAGAATCAACATAAAAAAGACTTGGAGATATTTGGGAATTATAACTGACCTGCTAAATCATGATGACAATATTTGCTCATTAGCACAACAAACACTTGCCAAAAGATTTTTCTCTATATTTTATTCGTTTCATCTAATTCATCATAGTAGAGATCAAGATTTGTATGTTAAAAGATAACCAGTCCCTAAGCTTAATTTTTAAATGATTAAAACACCACAAATCGTTAAATGACAAACAAATGGAGCAACAATTCCAAAGGAGCATGTATCACCTTCGAGTGAATACCGATCCCCGTGGGGATTATCGTGATGGATCAATTGCAATCATTATTAATCTTGACATTGCACAAATTTATTTCCTTTAACGTATAATGTACTGTCTCTCCTTAGCTGCTCCACCATTAAAAAATTTAGTCAAACTTTATGTCCATATCTGATTATAGTGTTTCTTATTTTCCAATAATTTACAAGTGTTTTGAATTTGTCTTTAATAAGTTCATGAAGGATTTACGCTTGAATAAATGGTACAAAACTGCTTATCTAACTAGACATCATGAACAACCCTATAGCTTGCCAGAAATTCTCTGTAGTAGTTCATCGATTATAAAACTCACCTGCAATAATTGCAGAACATTAGAAGAATGCATACTAAATTGAACATTAGAAGAATGCATAAAACTCACCTGCAACAATTACAAAGCAACATGTATCACCTTCGATTAAATAAGGATCCCTGTCAGGTTTGCAGTCATTATTAATTTTGATAGTGCAAGAATTTATTTCCTTAACGGATAATGTGTTGCCTCTCCTTAGTTGCTCTACCAATTAAAAATTTAGTCAAACTTTACGTTCAGATGTGATGATGGTATTTCTTATTTTCCCATAATTGACAAGTGCTTTGAAATTTTTGGTGGATAAGAAAGTGGAGGATTTACACCTGAATATATGTTATAGAAATGCTTATCTGACTGGGCATCATGACAATCCCTATAGCTTGCCAGAAGTTCTTTGTAGTAGTTCTTCGATTATAAAACTCACCTGCAATAATTGCAGAACATTAGAAGAATGCGTACTAAATTGGACATCTTTGAAGAGTTTAGCGCTAGAAAGTTTGTTAATTCGAGATGAACATATTAATCAAATTATGTCAAATTGTCCTTAATTGGAATCATTGAATTTATATGGATTTTGTGGTTTTAATCAATGGATTTTATGCAAATGATTAAAACCAAAAAATACATATAGATTCAATGATTCTAATAGAGGACAATTTGACATTGTTTGTTTTAATGTGTTCATCCGAGACAAACAAACTTTTCAGCATTAAACTCTATAGAGATGTTTAATTTAGTACGCAATCTTTTCATATTGAGCATTAATTGCACTTATGTTTTATCATCGATGAACTACTACAGAGAACTTTTGGCAAGCTATAGGGTTGGTCATGCCCAGTCAGATAAACAATTCTATAACGTACATTCAGGCTCTAATCCGTCACTTTCTTATTCACAGAAAATTCAAGACACTTGTCAATTACAGGATAATATGACATACGATCATCATATCAGAACACAAAGTTTAAACTGAAAATTTTAATGGATAAGGAGAGGTACTACGTTATCTGTGAAGGAAATGAATATGTGCACTACTGAGCTAAAGAAACGACCATATTCCTCGTTGTCATAAACAATGTTCTTGATAGAAGTCTAGAAGTATTACCAATCCTTAGAGAGAGTTGATTTTTTGAACGTTTCTGTTATGGAAAATAAAGAACGAATTTGGACAATAAGAGCATAAGGTAGCTTACTAATCCTATCAATTTCTTCACATTGTGTCAAGATTTTTGTTTTTTTTTCTAAGGTAAGTTTTCAATAAGAAGAGTTTAGAGGTGCCACAGAATTGCTCTTGGTTGCTCATTTTATTCAAACTGTATTACTATTGCTACTTGAAAACACAATGTCATCTAACAACTCAACAACAAAAATGTACACTAGAATTTGATTGTGAAGAATAAAAAGATATTGAAGAAAATATGTTTTTAAAACATAAGATCAAACACATATATACATAAACAGCAAACAATAGCATAAATTGTGCTTCTTGTGGTTTATTGGAAAAGACAAAACCCCATGAAAAAGCCACAATCCTTCAAAATAATCACAAACTTTTCCAAAAGTCATAAAAGTTGTCATCTTTCAGAAAAGTCACAATTCTTCATTTTCCTTTCAGATCTTTTAAAATCCAAAGGGTCATGCTACTTCTCTTTTGTTGAGAAACAACATAGGGCTAAGAACGGGTCGACTTCATCATACATCAATACCAAGAATACCTTTACTTGTAACTATAACTGTTATAGACAATTTCTATTTATTTTTTATTTTTTTCTTTCTTTAATGTCCTATTAAGAAAGTTATTTCACATGACACTCTTTTTTAATGTAATACTATATGATATTCATTAATATATTATTTTTTTAAAAACATTAGGGGTCGGAAAAGGAAAAAATTAAGGAGGAAATCACAATTAAGGTTGGGAATTAAATGATCACACTAAAAAAATTTGAAAAAGTAGTAGTCAATGCTTATCCCAAGTAATAATATATTATTACAGTTTGCAGCGATTTTAAACCATGAAAAAAGAGCAATAGGACATTTAAACTTTTAAAGTGTACAAGTGCAGTTTTTAGTAAATAAAATTATTCATCAAAATTAAAACACAAAACTTACTAAATTAAATTAGTATAAAGGATACATATACAATTTAGTCTTTGGTTACCCTTTCAAAATCTTGATTCTTTTGTTTTGATATTGTTGAATGTATGTATATTTTCAGGAAAGAGCTAATGTAACACTACTTAGAGTTGACCATTTAAATTTTTTCTAATTTTGGTCTGACCATAGAAAGAATATATATAAATAAATAAATTAATTAATTAATGAGATCTAGACATTATACATAATTATGTCATTAATGGTTTTTAGTTGATTATTTATACTGAATAGGTTTTTGATGTCATGCTAAAATCATCATTGACGTAATAATTTACTTCTTAATATCTGAAAAAGATATAGTCCCTTGTTTCAATATTTCACACCTATTTTCCCTTTTAATCCTTTTAAAATTATTATTTTCCTTTTTATATTTTAATTACATTTGAATCCATAAATGATAAGGATAGACGTGCCAAACTCACATGTACGGGTGTCAAATGGGCGGGTTGGGTTGAAATTGGAAATATTACAATTGGTTTAATAGAAATCGGGTTGGGTCTTGACCCGCCCAAGTTTACTTTGTGCTCTAATAGGTTAGGCTCAAATGGGATAAGGGGTTGAATCTTAACCTGCCCAATTTAACCCCATTAATATCAATAATTTAACATATTTATATTCAATTTTTATAATCACAATTGGAATTTATGCTCAAGAATCTTTTGTTAAAAAAAGTAACAAATTGATAGATAAATCCTAAAAGATGTTCACATATAACATGAAAGCAACTTGCATAATGATTTTCTTCAATTGATAAGTGAGAAGCTTAATATATATAGATATATAGATAATATCTAAGCTTATATATAGTACATTGAAGTTAAAAAATTTTATATAGAATATCAAAACATGGATTCTTGAAAGTGAGTACAATAATTTTTTTTTACACAATGAATATACATATTATATGTGTATATGTTCAATATAACCCGACACAATAACTTTGCAGAACCATAAACAACAAAGTTTAAAACATGTACTAAAAAACAATAATTAATATCATAAGCATAAATTAATGAGCGTAAAAAAATATTACAGGATATGTAAAAGTAGAATGAAATAGACAGGAAAAAATTGAGTACATTGAATGCACAATATCCCCTTAAGAATACAATTCCCCTCTAATACCTCAGGTTTAAAGATTTATATCCTCTCAGGATGGAATAATTTTACTCCCCAACGCATAGATACTAAAAAATGGTGTTAGTAAGCCACTCAACATGAGCAAAGTACATAAATATTTAATTGTACAGAAGAAATTCAGAATTTTTATTGTTTTAAAATGTGAGAAAATCCCTCCATTTATAAACAACAAAGGGTAGTGTGAACAAATTCTTATTGTGCTTTATCCGGAAGGTCACTACTCTTTGAAAACGTCACAACCCTTCGAAAAAGTCACAGTCTTTCATAATCATCACAACCATTCATAAAAGTCAAACATTTCATAAAACTCACAACATTTTCATAAAAGTCACAACTTTTTATGAAAGGAGAACACTAGTTTTGGAAATAAATAAATTAAAATGGAATCCTTGTCTGTAGTGGCACCATGTAGACAGGCCTAGGATTCTCTTGTTTTTACAACATTGCATTAAAAGGGTGGATGAGACATACTTCAGAAGTTTCATTGGATATTTAATATATCCTACAACAACAAGAGACGATATATTGTATGTTGTGTTTTTTTTTTTATGAGGGTTCATGCAAGTTCCTAGTGAAGTACATTTGCAGGTAGCCAAAAGAATTATGTGATACATCAAAGGAACCATCACCTATGGAGTCAAGTTTCAGAAGAGTCAACATGTGAAGCTTTGTGGGTATTCCGACATTGATTGGGGAGGTTTTGAGGATGATGCAAAAAGTACTTCAGGGTACTATTTTAGTCTTGGTTCTTGAATTTTCACATGGAGTTGTAAGAAACAAGATATTGTAGCTCAATCTACTGCCTAAGGTAATTTTGTGGCAGCTGAAACAGCACTAAATTAAGCATTGTGGCTGAAGAAAATTATGGTTGATTTGCATATGGAACCAACTGGAAGCATCAAAATGTCCGTGGACATTAATGAAGCAACAATAGCTATATTTGTGTTGTATGGAAGAACTAACTCTTCAGAGAAGTACAAAAACATGGACATATAACTCTTGTCTACTGCAAGTCGGAAGAACAATTGGTTTACTCACTAAGTCTTTACCATTCCGTAAGTTTCAACATCTCAGATACCAAATTGGAGTTTGAAATTTCCAAAGCAAGGAGGAGCGTTAGGAATTTGCTTTTTCAACTGCAATTAATTTCAATTTTACTTTTACTATTTTATATTAGATAAGACTTAGTAATTAGTTGTTAGCCATCTATTTCTATTATTTGAGAGTAAGTTAGTGAGTTTGGAATCTGCTAGTCCTAGGTTTACTGCTTTCTGCTTTCTGTTTTTATTCTAGTCTTATAAATGTAATATCAAGACATCCATAAAAACGTTCTTCTACCAATATTCTTCTTGACTTTTCTGCTTTCTAATAACTAATACTTCCGAAATATACCAACAAACCCTTTACTTTACTATTACTGTTCTCATTTTTGTTACTTCTATAACAATTGTTGTTATTTGTATGACATCTAATTTTTTATTGTCTCATTGATTTTATTTTATAAGAAATTGATTAGCATTTCTATGCATTTGTCCAAAGCTTTTGCCTTCTTGAAGAAAAAAAAGTTTTATGATGGAAAATATTTGTTATATTTCTGATTATGCTCTTTACCAGAACTTATAATCAAAGCTAAGAGAAGACAACGAATCATATGCTTACAACTGTCCTTTTTTATTGGCTACCATTTAACAAACATTTCAAAATTGTGAAGAAGATAACTACTACACTACTGGTGAATTTGTCCTAGTTTGCAACGTGTGTAAGTGCTGCTCACTATAAACTGCATACTAACAACTATTTACAGCAAAAAAATAAATAATGGGATGTGATTTAGTCAATCATATAAAAAATGGACAATCATAATGAATTATGATATAATTTTCTTATCCTTCTTTGTGAAAGTTAATTTAATGTAGTTGACTCATCTATTATCTTCTGTTGGAGCTGAGTTTAATTTCTTGATACCAACACTTCTTTTGTTGCATTTCAATTTCACCAGTGGTGAAATATGCAACTAACGCATCCATCATTTTGGAACCTTACTTTCATAACATTTATGTTGTATAGCCATTCTTTCTTTTCTGTGTAATTTAACAACACTTATTATAACAGTTACATAGTTATTTTATTAGAGATCGACTCATTCCAATTCTCAAGTAGTCGAACTATGGGTGGACATTCAAACAAGTTTGGGGTGCTGCTTCAGTGTCTCAGGCTTAGCATATAAATTAAAAAATACTATGATATGTTGTAGAATTTCTAGAAAGCTCTCAGTAAAATGTTCCGCAAACTAAATGTAACATATGATGAAACATAAATATGTTACTATTAGGCTTAATCATCTTTTCTTTATTTGCATCTCTATACTTCAAGCATGTGTCTTGCAGAAAATAGCTAATTTTATAAAAAATACAATTGCTTTTTTTTTTATAGTTTTTATTATCCACATGGAAACTAAATGATTATTTTCCTCCGTTAGGGCCCATTTGGGGGTAAAACTCCTACCAAAATTTTTCTATATCCAAAGCTAGATCAGGAGACTGCTTTCTGAGAGAGAAGCAATACCATCATCTAGACCACATTCTTTACAAGTCACATTGACATGGAATGTCTTAAATTGATGAGTGGTAAAGGGTAAATCCCGAAGGTTGATTCCGTCCTTTTCGAGGGAGATGAAAACTAGCTCTCCTTTTTCCGTGCACAAACCATATATTAAGGGACGATCAACTGTTTTTTGTTCTAATAATGGCTGGAAACATAATTTAATTTTCATACTAAGTTATCCTCATTAAAAAAAATGTCAATAAAGATAAGACCACCAAACTAGGAATAGAAAACATTATGACTAATTGGTTAGAAGGAAATAATTGAACCTGTTGGAAAAGCTAACGAATGCTTCATGAGATTTGAGGTATTGGTAGAACAACTGTTACATTCCTTATTCCACGGTACTATAACAAGTTTCGCTGGATCTATCGCATGGTCAAGTAAGAACTTCAAGAATTGATGGAGCTTTATTGTATCAAAACTACGCGTACGACTACAAAACGGCATAACCTTGATAGTCTTCAAATTTTGTAAGGAACTTTGAATATGTTTTGTTCAAACGAGTTGTACTTGTCTACTAGCAAATCAATGTTTTTGTGCTAAAAAGAAGCATTGTACTACAAATACAGAATAAGGACAAATCGGTATAGGTGGTAAGCTCAACAACTATAGTAATAAAATTGAAGTCGTTGAGGCTGTAAGAGATCATATTTGACATAAAGATATTGCCAATTGAAAACATACCAGCATATAAGGAAATATTATTAGGTTTTTCAAATTACGAGTCGACCTTAAGGGGTTGTCTAGGGGAAGGAATGTTCTGGAATATAATAACTTATTGTCAACCATCTACATTCCATCAACAGTAAGGATATGTCTTCCTCTTCCAACATCAAATAGGAAATCACCTGAATAGAAGAATGAGGAAGAACAAAGGTAAGTATATTGATTTACAGGGCTTATAAACTAAACCAGTAGTGATTTACCATCCCTATAACACCTTATAGAGTAGATAAATAAAAGGAACTAATATTTAACCTCACTTACTAAACTAAAACTATATGAGTGGATTAAAGGGAAGTGAATCAATAGATAATTAATCGAGTTAATTAAAAAAATTAGGACCCCCATCGAACAACCAAGTTGATAGGTACAAAACAGGAGCTCTATTCAAAATCAACATAAAATGACATGGAGACATATGAGACTGATAACTGACCTTGTTGAACCAGAATGACAATATTAGCGGTTAGCACAACAAACGCTTGCCAAAAGATTTTCTTTGTATTTTCATTCATTTCATCTAATTCATCGCAGTAGAGATCAAGATTTGTGTGTTCAAAGATTACAAGTCCCTTAGCTTAATTATTATTTGACTAAACCCCCAAAAATTGTTAAATGTCAAGCATATGGAGCAACAATTACAAAGCAACATGTATCACCTTCGATTAAATAAGGATCCCTGTCAGGTTTGCAGTCATTATTAATTTTGATAGTGCAAGAATTTATTTCCTTAACGGATAATGTGTTGCCTCTCCTTAGTTGCTCTACCAATTAAAAATTTAGTCAAACTTTACGTTCAGATGTGATGATGGTATTTCTTATTTTCCCATAATTGACAAGTGCTTTGAAATTTTTGGTGGATAAGAAAGTGGAGGATTTACACCTGAATATATGTTATAGAAATGCTTATCTGACTGGGCATCATGACAATCCCTATAGCTTGCCAGAAGTTCTTTGTAGTAGTTCTTCGATTATAAAACTCACCTGCAATAATTGCAGAACATTAGAAGAATGCATACTAAATTGGACATCTCTGAAGAGTTTAACACTAGAAAGTTTGTTAATCCGGGATGAACAAATTAAACAAATTATGTCAAATTATCCTTAATTGGAATCATTGAATCTATATGGATTTTGTGGTAATAATCTATGTATTTTGTGCAAACGATTAAAACTAAAATATCCATATAGATTCAATGATTTTAATTGAGGACAATTTAACATTATTTGTATAATGTATCATCCCGGATAAACAAACCTTTTTCAGCTTTAAACTCTTGAGAGATTTTTAATTTAGTACACAATCTTTTTAAATCAGCATTTATTGCACTTCAGTTTATCATCGATGAAATGCTACAGAGAACTTCTGGAAAGATATAGGGTTGGTCATGCCCACTCGAATAAACAATTCTATAAAAATACATTCAGGCTTAAATCCTACACTTTCTTATTCACAGAAAATTCAAGCCACTTGCCAATTATAGGAAAATATGACAGACCATCATCATGTCTGAACACAAAGTTTATACTGAACATTTTAATGGCTAAGGAGAGGTAGTACATTATTCGTTAAGGAAATGAATATGTGCACTACTGAGCTATTTAAACGACTATACTCCTCGTTGTCATAAACAATGTTGATAGAAGTCAAGAAGTATTGCCAATCCTTAGGGAGAGTAGATTTTCTGAACGTGTCTTTTATGGACAATAAAGAAAGAATTTGGACAATAAGAGCATAAGGTAGCTTACTAATCCTATCAATTTAATCACATTGTGTCTTAATTTTTGGGTTTTTTCTTAGGTATGTTTTCAATAAGCAGACTGTAGAGATACCACAGAATTGGTCTTGGTTGCTCATATTTTTCAAAGTGTATTATTATTTCTACCTAAAATCACAACGTCAGCTAACCACTCAATAACAAAAAGGTACAATAGAATTTGTGTGTGAAGAATAAAAAGAAACTTAAGAAATTATTTTCTTAAACATAAGAGCAAACACATATATAGAAACAGTAAGCAATAGCGTAAACATGTGCTTATTGTGCTTTATTGGAAAAGAAAAAAATCCCTTGGAAAAATGGAATCCTTTAGAATAATCACATCCTTTTGAATCACAAAAGTCACCATCTTTCGGAAAAGTCATAATTCTTCATTTTCCTTTTAGATCCTTTAAAACCCAAAGAGCCATGCTACTTCTATTTTGTTGAGAAACAACACAGGGCTATGAAGGGGTCGAAATTACCATACATCAATACCGAAAATAAGTTTACATGTAACTATATCTGTTATAGAATATTTTATTTTTTTTATTAGTATTTATTCTTTCTTCAATGTCAAACTATAGAAAGTTATATAACATGACACTCTTTTTCAATGTAACAGTATATGATTTTCATTAATATATTATTTTTTTAAAAAAATTAGGGGTCGGAAAAGGGAAAAATCAAGGAGGAGATTACAATTAAGGTTGGGAATTGAATGATCTCACCAAAAGAATTGAAAAATTAGTAGTCAATGCTTATCTCATGTAATACTATATAATTACAATTTGCAGCGATTTTAAACCATAAAAAAGAGAAAAAAATTTAAACTTAAAGTTTACAAGTTTTGTTTTTAGTGAACAAAATTATTCATCAAAATTAGAACACACAACTTAAGAAATGAAATTAGGATAAATGATACATACACAATTTAGACTTTGGTTGCCCTTTCAAAATCTTGATTTTTTTATGCTGTTGAATGTATGTATATTTTCATGAAAGGGCTAATGGCACACTACTTATATAGTGACCATGCAGTTGACCATTCAAATTTTTTCTAATTTTGGTCAGACCATAGAAAGAATATATATATAAGTTAATTAATTAATGAGATCTAGAGAATTATAGATAATTATGTCGTTAATGGTTCTTAGTTGATTATTTATCCTAAATAGGTCTTCAATGTCATGCTAATATCATCATTGACGTAATGATTTAATTCTTAACATTTGAAAACGATATGTCCCTTCTTTCAATTTTTCACACCTATTTTCCATTTTAATCCGTTTAAAATTATTATTTTCCTTTTTATATTTTTTAATTATATTTGAATCCATAAATGATAAAGAGAGACGTGACAAACTCACATTCATCATCATGACGACAACTATATGTTAGATGAGATGTTAATTATTTCTCCACCTTGCATTTTTATTTTATAGGAGTACAAATTAATAGGTATTGGTTTCCATTATGCAAATAATTTATATTGATTTAGCTTAATCACTATATTACTAGGTAATTTTCCCAGGCCTCGCTCGGTCATAAATAATAATTGCATTGAACTTGCAAATAATCTTTTACTAATATATGTCAAAAAACCTGTCCTAGATAAACCAGACTTCAGATTTTCCAGAAGTGCAGGTGCCACCTAACGAGGCCACCTACGGATCGTAGGTTGGAACACTGTCCGTGGACCAGGTTCGTGGAACGTGGTACATAGAAAATCCAAAGATCCCAAACGATGGCCAGAACCTACACACCATATGTAGGACCAGGTCTGTCGATCCTTGTCCATAAAACCCCTTCTATGAATCAAATAACGAAGAACAGGATGCCGTATGTGGGACCGCAGTCTGTGGACCAGATCCGTCGATCATGGTCCACAAACCCATTCTATAAACTAAACGACGGCCAAGACCTACAACTAATAGGTAGGACCACTGTCTGTGGACTAGGTCCGTCGATCTTGGTCCACAGACCTATTCTCAGAACCAAATGAAGGCCAAGACCTATGGACCATAGGTAGGACCATGGTTCGTGGACAGGTCTGTCGATCACTCTAACAATAGTTAAGTTAGGGGTCTTTTGGTATTTTCCTATTTAGTTTAACCCCTAAGCGTCATCTTTTAGACCCTAAATAATGAGGTTTTAGTTAGTTTAAGACTAGAAACATAACTAGAACTTATCTAAGCCAAAATCATTAATCAAAACATAGAAAATTAGAAGCAAGAGAGGAGAAAAAGGTCAAGAACCCTAGTTCAAGAACGCAACAAGGTTTTATCCCTTTAATCCTCGAATTATAAAGATTTCCTTGTGGAATTCATCACCATGTATGTGGGATTTCACTGGTGGGTTCCTTTCGCCCATTGGATTTCAAGAATTCAGTCAGTTTCTTGATTCCCTTATCATGAATAGACCTAGGTTTTCAAGAATTTCAACATATTATCATGAATTAGTTATTATATATGTTCCAAATAAGATTATCATGTTGCTAGTAGGTTTATTGCATGAATTTCAGAACCCTAGCTATGTATTTCTTTAGTTTTAGTATTAGACATACTAGGTCAGAATTTTCATTATTCAGTTATACATGTCTTAGTTATTAATGCATCAATATCAATTTAATTGTTGCATTCTCAGTTTGCATGTTCAGTTTGAGCTATCCAATATTACGGAAACTCGTTCATAATGTGTTCATTACTTAATCTATTGGGAGTACCATAATACCGAGTTGGACTAGAGATCAGTGTACCCAAATAGTCCCAGAACTACAAGCTAAGTAAGTTGTAAGTCTCCTCTGTGGGCATCAGTTTAGTCATCACGCCAGCATACCTTTATACCTATGGCAGGGTATATCGGGTCCTCTTGATGGGGCGCATACATCGGACTCCACATTTAGCTCATGTGATTTTATTATCTGTTATTAGTAGCTCCCATAGTTCAGTCACATCTATTGCATTGATCTTTTTATCAGTATATCTAGTATTCATTTTAATCATGTTATAAATTGGTCATTGCATTCCGTTTTCTCAGCATTCAATATCTTTATCATGTTCAAATTATTTCATTGCTTCATTGCCTTGTTCAGTTATATGTTACTTCTGATTTACTCTATCCTGCATGCTCAATACATTTCAAAATCCTGATGCATACGTGCGCTACATCTTCTCATGATGTAGGTTTAGGTTCTCAACATCCAGATCACGTTTAGATAAGTTCCCGATCTCTAGTTCAGCAGAATCAATGCTTAGTCCTCATTCTCCAATGACAATAGTCATGAGTTTCTTTTCAGTATTTTTAGTCCTTTAGTTTCAATTTTGCACGACTTAGCTTGGGCCTATCCAAGCATTTCTAGTCAATTAGAGACTTATTTCAGACATAGTTAGTTTAAGCTTAGTATTGAGTTAATATCTTCTTTGTATTAAACTCATCAGTTTTCATATATGTAAGTTACAAAATATGGGTATTCCACATATTTTTATTTTAATTATGATTTAGTTTCCGCCTCAGTTCATTATCTTTAGTATGCTTATTATCATGCCAGCAGGGTTATCATGGGATCGCTTGTGGTTCTAGGTCCCTTTTACGCGTCTTGGGTGTAGCTAGGGGCATGACAAACTTTGTATAAGAGTATTAGGTTTAAGTGTCCTAGGATGTCTGAAAAGCCTCACTAAGTAGAGTCCCTGTCAAGGGTGTGAAGTCCACCACATCTAATGAGAAGGATGTTTCTTAGGAAAATCCTTGTTTTCTTGTTACTCTTATCATTCTTAAGGTGTAATATAATTTCATTGTAACTCAACGTTCTACGTTTCAAATCATGCCTCCTCGTAGAGCTAACGCCAGGAATGCGAATGCCAGGAATACAAACACAACTGCTCTAGTACAGATAAAGAAGTCTCTACTGATGAGTTTAGGAACGCCATTCTGATGTTGGCTCAGTGTGTGGCGAGCCAGAACAATCGAATTCAAGCTCCTACGAATGCTAATGGTGGATCAACAGGTTCATGACTTTTTTAGGATGAATCCGCCTGAGTTCTTAGGATTGTAGACTGTCAAAACTTTATGAATGAGATCAAGAAGATCTTTGAGGTGATGCAGCTCATTGGGAATGATCAGGTAGAGTTGTCATCATACCAGCTAAAACATATGGATCATATCTGGTATAGTAAGTGGAAGAGAATAGGGGCACAAATGCAGCTCCTATTAATTAGGATTGTTTTGTAGAAATCTTCGACCCCAGCCCCTTTATCATCTAGTGTACCATCCTCCGAGAAAATATATAATTAGAAAGGTGTGGTATCACTCTCTAAATCTCAGGGAAGTGTTTCAGGCACCAAGACTTACCCGATTTCCCCTAAGTGTGGTAAGAACCATCCGGTCGGGTGCCTTGCAGGTAAGGAAGAATGCTTTGGGTGTGGTCGGTCCAGTCATAGATTGAAGGATTGTCCTTCAGATAGGGTCAAGGAGTAAATACTGGTAGAGATCATCCTACAACATCAGCAGCACCAGCAAGTCGCCCGACTAAGTAGGATAACTCATCTGGTACAACTGGTGGTCTGTACCAGAATAGGTTGTATGCTCTTCAGGCTCACTAGGAGGAGGAAGGTTCTCCTGATGTAATCACTGGTAGGTTACGAGTCTTTGACCTTGAGTTTTATATATTGTTTAATCCAGGGGATACTCTCTCCTTTGTAACTCCTTACATAGTAGTCTAATTCAGTGTTAGTCCAGAAACTCTCTCAGAACCTTTCTCAGTCTCTACTCTATTCGGTGACCCAGTCATTGCTAGACGGGTATACAAATATTTCCCTGTAACAGTCTCTCAGAAAGTCACCTAGACAGATCTTGTTGAGTTAGAAATGGTAGACTTCGATGTCATTCCAGGCATGGATTGGTAACATTCCTGTTATGCCTCAATCGATTGTAGAACAAGGATTATTCATTTCTCAGTTTCTAAATGAACCAATCTTAGAATGGAAGGGTAGTAACTTAACGACTTTGGGTCGATTCATTTCTTACCTTAAGTCCAGAAAGATGATCTCGAAGGGTTATCTCTATCATCTAGTTTGGGTTAAGGATTCTAGCTCTGAAATCCCAAATATTGAGTCAGTTCCAGTAGTCAGAGAGTTTCCAGAAGTGTTTCGAGAAGATCTTCCCAGAGTTCCTCCCAAAAATTGACTTTGGAATTGATATCCTTCCAAATTCCCAACCTATTTCTATTCCTCCTTACACAATGGCTCCAGCATAGCTTAAGGAATTGAAAGATTAGTTTAAAGAACTTCTAGATAAGGGCTTTATTATGCATAGTATTTTGCCATGGGGTGCATTGGTGTTGTTCGTAAAGAAGAAAGAGGGTTCTCTCAGAATGTGCATTGACTATAGACAATTGAACAAGGTCACATCAAGAATAAGTATCCCATCCCCAGGATTGATGACTTGTTTGACCAACTTCAGGTTGCTAGTCATTTTTCAAAGATAAAACTCAGGTCGGGTTATTATCATCTCAGAGTTAGAGATAGTGACATTCCGAAAACAACCTTGAAAACTTGCTATGGTCATTATGAATTTGTAGTTATGTCGTTAGGACTAACCAATGCTCCTACAACTTTCATGGATTTGATGAACAAAGTGTTCAAGTAGTGCTTGGACTTGTTCGTTATCGTCTTTATTGATGATATCCTCATTTACTCTAGGAATGAGGAAAAACAAGAGAGTCATTTGAGAGTTGTTCTGAAGACTCTCAAAGATCGCCAGTTATTCGCTAAGTTTAGCAAATGTGAGTTGTGGTTGCAATCTGTTGCTTTCCTTGGGCATATTGTAGCGAGGGGATCCAAGTGGATTCGCAGAAGATAAAAGCAGTGAAACAATGGTCATGACTTACCTCTACGACAAATATCAGAAGTTTCTTAGGTCTAGCGGGTTATTACAGAAGGTTTGTGGAAGTGTTTTCATCCATAGCCTCACCATTGACTAGGTAGACTCATAAGATGGTTAAGTTTCAATGTTCAAATTATTGTGAGAAAAGATTCGCAGAATTGAAAACTAGATTTACTACAACTCTTGTCTTGACTCTACCAGAGGGTTCAGATGTTTATGAGATCATTTGCGATGCATCTAGAGTTGGCCTAGGTTTTGTGCTGATGCAGCGAGATAAGGTAATAAATTATGCTTCTAGGCAACTTAGGGTGCATGAAAAGAACTATCCAACTCCTGACCTCAAGCTTGCAGCAGTGGTGTTTGTACTAAAGATCTAGAGACACTACTTGTATTGTTTTCATGTAGATGTGTTCACTGATCATAAGTGTCTTCAATATGTGTTCACCCAGAAAGAGTTGAATCTTTGTCACAGGAGATGGATTCAATACCATAAGGATTATGATATAAGTGTGCATCACCATCCTGGTAAGGGAAATGTAGTAGCAGATGTGCTTAGCAGATTATATATGGGTAGTATAGCCCATGTTGAGGAATAAAGGAAGGAACTACTGAAGGATGTTCACATGCTTGCTCGCTTGGGAGTTCGACTTATGAGCATATCAGACATCGCTGTAATAATTCAGAATGAGGCTAAATCTTCTTTGGTAGTGGAGGTTAAGCAAAAAAATGATAGTGATTCAATCTTGCTTGAACTTAAGGGTGGAATCCACAATTAGAGAGTGGAGGTTTTCTCCCAAGGGTGAGATGGTGTACTTTTTTACCAGGGTAGATTGTGTCTTCCTAATGTGGGTGAGTTGAAACAGAATACTCTTGCAGAAGACCATAATTCCAGATATTCTATTCAATCTGGTGCCACTAAGATTTACCGAAATATGTTGGAAGTCTATTGGTGGAAAGGCATGAAGAGATATAATAGATTTTGTGAGTAAGTGCCCCAACTGCCAGCAAGTCAAGTTAGAACATCAGAAACCAGGGGTTATGACTCAAGAGATCGACATTCCTAATTGGAAGTGTGAAGTAATCAATATGTATTTCGTCATAGGGTTACCTCGTACTCGCAGACATCATGACTCTATTTGGGTGATAGTTGACAGGATGACTAAGTTTGCTCGCTTTTTGGAAATCAAGACTACACATTCGGTGGAGGACTATGACAATCTTTACATTCATGAAATTTTGAGGTTGCATGGAGTTCCTTTGTCTATCATGTTTGATAGAGGTCCTTATTTTACCCCTTATTTGTGGAAGTCATTTAAGAAGGGTCTTGATACTCTCGTTACTCGTAGCACAACATTTCATCTAAGACGGATGGACAGGTAGAGCGTACCCTAAAAAGCCTAGAGGGTATATTGAGAGCTTGTGCGATGGATTTCAAGGGTGGTTAGGATGATCGTCTTCCTCTTATTGAGTTTGACTACAACAATATCTACCATTCCAACATTAAGATGGCCACTTATGAGGCACTGTATGGGCATAGATGTAGATCTCGTGTTGGTTTGTATGAAGTAGGTGAAGCAACTTTGATAGGACCAGATTCAGTCCATTATGCTATGGATAAAGTGCAACTCATTAGAGATAGAGTTAAGACAACCCAGATTCATCAGAATTTTTATGTAGAGGTAAGGAGAAGGGAACTAAAGTTCCAAGTTGATGATTGGGTTTTCTTGAAAGTGTCACCTATGAAGGGGGTGATGAGGTTTGGCAAGAAATGGAAGCTCAATCCAAGATATGTAGGCCCTTCAACGATCTTGAAAATGGTTGGCAAAGTGGCATATGAGTTAGAGTTACAAACAGAATTAGCAGCAGTGCATCCGGTCTTCCATATCTCACTTTTGAAGAAGTGTGTGGGTGATCCAGCGTCTCTAGTTCCATTAGAGAGTGTGGCTGTGAAAGATAGTCTTTCTTATGAGGATGTATCAGTTGAGATCCTTGATCGTCAGGTTAGAAGGTTGAGAAACAAAAAAGTTGCTTCAGTCAAGGTTTTGTGGAGGAGTCAGTTCGTAGAAGGAGACACTTGGGAAGCAGAAGCATCCATGAAAGCCAAGTATCATCACCTCTTTCCTTCCGATTCCACTGCGACTTAAGGTAATAGTACCTCTTCAATTTTTCTGTCAATTATGCGTGAATTTAGTCTTAGAATCAGGTTCCCTCAGTTTGAGCTTGAATTTTCAGCCTATTTGCATGTTCTTGGAACTCGGTTAAGTCAGAACTTCAGTTCTGAGTGTTTAGTTGTAGGGATTGCAACCGTCTCCCCCCTCCCCATTTCATCTAGTCTAGTCTTCATTCGAGGAGGAATGTTGCCAAGGGGTAGATAATGTAACAACTCGTATCATAGATAGACCATAATTCAGATTTTACAAAAGTACAGCTTCTACCTACGGAGGCCATCTACGGATCGTAGGTTGGACATGGTCCATGGAATGTGGTCCACTAAAAATCTAAAGATCCCAAAGGACGGCCAAGACCTATGGATCGTAGGTAGGACCATGGTCCATGGACCACGTCCGTCACTCACGTCCGTCGATCTTGATCTTTACAATCCCTTCTCTAAATGAAATAACGAAGGAATAGGATGGACCATAGGTGGGACCACTGTCCGTGGACCTGGTACGTCGATCTTGGTCCATAGAACCATTCTCTAAACCAAACCATAGCTAGGACCTACAGACCGTAGGTAGGTATACGGTCTGTTGACCAGTTCTGTCGATTATGGTCCATAGACCCATTCTCTGAACCAAACGACGGCTAGGACCTACGGACCATAGGTAGGATTGTGGTCCGTGGACTAGGTCCGTCGATCACTCTGTCAGTAGGTAAGTCAGGGGTCTTTTGGTATTTTCCTATTTTGGTAACCCTTAAGCTACTTCTTTTAGACCCTAAATCATAAGGTTTTACTCATTTTAAGCCTAGAAACATAACTATAACTTATCTAAGTCAAAATCATTAATCAAAACATAGAAAATTAAAACCAAGAGAGGAGAAAAAGGTCAAGAACCTTAATGAAGAACGTAGAAAGGTTCCATATGTTCCAGCCCTAAAATCTAAAGATTTCACTGTGGAATGCATCATCAATTATGTGGGATTTCACTATTAGGTTCTTTTGCCCCATTGGATCCCTATAATTTCGTTAGATTCTTGATTCCCTTATTATGAATAGACCTATTGTTTTGTAGAATTTTCTGAGATTATCATGAATTAGTTATTAATATGTTCCAAATTAGTTTATCATGTTGCTAATAGGTTTATTGAATGAATTTCAGAACCCTAGCTATGTATTTCTTTAGTTCTTGAATTACACATGCTAGGTCAGATATTTCAGTTATTTAGTTATTCATACCTCATTTATTAATCAATATCAATTTTTTTGTTGCATTCTCAGTTTGCATGTTCAATTTGTGCAATCCAATATATCCAATATTACAAAAACACAGTCATAATGTGTTCATTACTTAATCCATTGGGAGTACTATAATACCGAGTTGGACTAGGGTTCAGCGTACCCAAATAGTCCCAGAACTACTAGCCAAGTAGGTTATAAGTCCCCTCTGTAGGCATCAGTTTAGTAATCATGCCAGCATGTCTTTATACCTATGGTAGGGTATATTGTCTCCTTTTGATGGGGCATATACATCGGACTCCACATTTAGCTCATGTGGTTTTATTATCAGTTATTGGTAGCTCCCACAGTTCAGTAAGATTCTATTGTATTGACCTTTTTATCAGCTTATCCACTATTCAGTTTCAGTAAGTTAAATTTATCACTAAATTCAGTTTTCTCATCATTCAGTATCTTTATCATGTTAAGATTATTTCATTACTTCATTGCCTTGTTCAATTATTTGTTATTTCAGATTTACTCTATCCTACATGCTCAATACCTTTCAAGTACATATGCATACGTTCACTACATCTTCTCGTGATATAGGTTTAAGTTCTCAGCATCCAGATGATGTTTAGATCGGTTCCCAATCTCTAGTTGAGCAGAATCAGTGGTGAGTCCTGAGTCCTCATTCTCCGAGGACATTAGTCATGAGTTTCTTTTCAGTATTTTAAGTCCTTTAGTTTCTGTTTTGCTAGACTTAACTGGGGTCTATCCCAGCATTTCTAGTTAGTTAGAGACTTATTTCAGATATAGTTAGTTTCAGCTTAGTATTGAGTTAATATTTTTGTTGTATTATACGTATCAGTTTTCATATATCTAAGTTACAATACATAGGTATTCCCCATCTTTTCATTTTAATTATGATATAGCTTCCGCATTAGTTTATTATCTTTAGTATTATCATGATCATGATCATGCTAGTAGGGTTAGCTTGGGATCACTTGTGGTCCTAGGTACCGTGTCCACATCTCGGGGGTAGTTCGGGGCGTGACTATATCCATACATTAAGACTAATGAAAAATAGGTGCTTAAAAATTATTACCAATATTCCAACATGAAGTTGATTATTTTTCATTATCACTTAACTCAAGAACCTCTAATAGATGAATTATTCAGGAAATAATAAATCATTTGGTCTTTAGTAAATATTAAAAGTAAAACAAAGAAAATATATATATATATATACAACGGTATTCCGTAAGAAAAAGAACACATTTAAGTTGCATAAATTATACAAGTGTGGTATATATCTTAGGAAAAATACAAAAAAAAATTTAACAGTTTCGAAAAAGAAATTACTATTGAACTTGAAAGCAACTTTCATAATGAATTTATTCAATTGATAAGTTAGAAACATCATATCTATATAAAAATAGATAATATGTAAGCTTAGATTTAGTACTTTTAAATTATAAAATTATATATAGAATATCACAGTGAATAGACCTACTATATGTGTATATGTTCAATATAATAACTTTGTAGAAACATAAATAACAGAGTTCAATACATGTACTAAAAACAATAATTAATATCATAAGCATAAATTAATGAGCATAAAAAATATACCAGGATATGTGAAAATAAAAAAATAGATAGGAAAAAATTGAGTCCATTGAATGCACAATGTCCCCTTAAGAATACAATTCCCCTCTAATACCTGAGCTTTAAAGATTTAAATCCTCTAAGGATGGAATAATTTTATTCACCAACGTATATATATAAAAAACATGGTGTCAGTAAGCCACTCAAGATGACCAATGTACACAAATATTTAATGGTGCACAAGAAGAAGAAGTTCAGAATTTTTATTGTGTTTCCCTCAATTTATAAACAACAAAGGATAGTGTGAAAAAATTCTTATTTTGTTTTATCAGGAAATAAACAACACTCTCGAAAAGTCACAACTGTTCGAAAAGGTCACAAACTTTCATAAACATCATAACCCATTGTAAAAGTCGCAACTCTTCATAAAAGTCACAACTTTTAATACAAGTTACAATTTTTCATAAAAGTCAGAACTTTTTATGAAAGGAGAAGGCTAATTTGAAAATAAATAAATTAAAAGGAATTCATTTTTGTGGTGGCGCAACGTAGGGGGACATAGGGTTCTCTTTTATAAACAACAAAGGATAGTGTGAGCAAATTCTTATTTTGTTTTATCAGGAAAGTAACAACACTCTGGAAAAGTCACAACCCTTCGAAAATGTCACAACCTTTCATAAACATAATAATCTATTGTAAAAGTCGCAACTCTTCATAAAAGGCACAAATTTTTCATAAAAGTCATAACTTTTAATAAAATTTACAATTTTTCATAAAAGTCAGAACTTTTTATGAAAGCATAAGGCTAATTTGAAAATAAATAAATTAAAAGGATTCATTTTTGTTGTGGCGCAACGTAGGCGAACATAGTGTTCTCTTTTATATATATATATGATTGATATATATGATTGATATCTTACAAAATTGAATTAAAAATGGATGATTGCAAAGAAATTAGTACTCCTGTGAGCCAAAAAGAGAAACTAAGTAAAGATGATAGAACTAAAAAGGTGGATGAAACATACTTCAGAAGTTTCATTGGGTGTTTCATGTATCTTACAGTAACAAGACTCGATATACTGTATGTCATAAAAGTTATTTCAAGTTTCATACATTGTCCTAGTGAAGTATATTTGCAGGCAGCCAAAAGAATTGTGTGATACATCAAAGGAACCATCACATGTGGAGTCAAGTTTCAAAAGAGTCAACCTTTGAAGCTTTGTGGTATTCTGACATTGAATAGGATAGTTTCGAGGATGATGCATAGAGTAATTTAGGGTACTATTTTAGTCTTCATTCTGCAATTTTCTCATGGAGTTGTAAGAAACAATATATTGTAGCTCAATCTACTGCCGAAACTGAGTCTGTGGCGGCTGCAACAATACTAAATCAAACATTGTGGCTAAAGAAAATCATGGTTGATGTACATATGCAACAAACTGGAAGCATCAAAATATTGTTCTATATCTCACAATCTTGTGATTCATGGAAGAATCTTGTGCTTCATAATCAAGTTCTTTTTCTATAGAGAAGTGCAAAAAGATGGTGATATAGCTCTTGTCTACTGCAAGTCGGATGAATAATTGGGCTGATATATTCACTAACTCTTTACCAGTCAGCAAGTTTTAGCATCTCAAACACAAAATTAGAGTTTGAAGATTCCAAAGAAAGGGGTGTTAGGAATTTGATTTTTCAATTGTTGTTATTTAGGAGTAAGTTTGTGAGTTAGGGAACTGCTAGTCGTGGGTTTACTGCTTTATGCTTGTTGTTTTTTACTCTAGTCTTATAAATGTAATCTGAAGACATCAATAAAAAAGTTCTTATACAAATATTCTTCTTGACTTCTCTGCTTTCTAAAAGCTAATACTTCCGAAATTTACCAACAAACCCTTTGAATCTTTAAACTTTACTATTAGTGTTCTTATTTTGTTACTTCTATAAAAGTTATTGTTATTGGTATGACGTCTAATTTTTTATTGTCTCAAAGATTTTATTTTATAAGAATTGGATTAGCATTTCTCCAAATATTTTCCATTCTTGGAGAAAAAAAATTTCTACGATGGAAAATATTTGTTGTATTTATGATCATGCTGTATACAAGAATTTATAATCATAGCTAAGAGAAGACAACCAATCATATGCTTACATCATTTCAAATTTGTGGAGAAGATAACTACTACACTATTGCTGAATTTATCCTAGTTTCCAACATGTGCAAGTGCTGCTCACTATAACCTGCATAGTAATAACCATTTAAAGCAATAAAAAAAGGGATGTGATTTAGTCCATCATACAACAAATGGACAATGATAATAATTTAGGATATAAGTGTCTTATCCTTATTTGCAAAAGTTGATTTAATGTAGTTGACTCATCTATCATCTTCTACTGGAGCTGGGTTTAATTTCTTGATACCAACACTTATTTTGTTGCATTTCCGCATCACCGATGGTGAAATACACAACTAACGCACCCATGATTTTGGAACTTCACATTCAAAACATTTATGTTGTAACAGTTACATTGTCGTTTTATTAGAGATTGACGCTTTCCACTTCTCAAGTAGTCGAACTACGGGTTCACCTACTAACAAGAAGTTTGTGGTCATGCTTCCACAACCTCAGGCTTACCAGATAAATTAAAAAATACTATGATATATTGTAGCCTTTCTAGCAAACTCTCAGTATAATGTTCCGCAAACTAAATGTAACATATGATGAAACACAAATATGTTACTATAAGGCTTAATTATCTTTTCTATATTTGCATCTCAATACTTCAAGCACGTCCCTTGCACGAGATACCTAAGTTTTAGAAGAAATTGTTTTTCATTTTTTAGGTTGTTTGTTATCCGTATTGGAGATTAAATGATTCGTTGCCTCCGTTAGGGCCCATTTGTGTGTAACACTCCTTCCAAAGATTTTTCTATGCCCAAAGCTAGATCCACAAACTTTTTACTAAGAGAGAAGTAGTACCATCAACTAGACCACATTCTTTGTTGCTCCCACCGAGTTGGAATGCCTTAAATGATGTGTGTTAACAGGTCAAACCCGAATGTTGATTCCGTCCTTGTAGAGGGAGATACATACTAACTCTCCTTTTTACGATCACAAATCATATGTTTATGGACGGTTAGTTTTTTTTTTCTTCTAATTAATGGCTGGAGCATAATTTAATTCTCATACCGAGTTATCTCATTAAAATAAAAAAAAATGTCAACAATAATAAGAGCAACAAACTACGAATAGAAAACATTACGACTAATTGGTTCGAAGGACTTAATTGCACTTGTTGGAAAAGCTAACAAATGCTTCATTAGATTTAAGGTATTAGTAGAACAACCGTTGCAATCCTTATGCTCGGGTACTATAACAAGAATCTCCGGATTTATTGCATGCTCAAGTGAGAACTTCAAGAATTGATGGAGCTTTATTGCGTCAAAACTACGCGTACGACTAGAAAATTGCATAACCTTGACAGTCTTGAAATTTTGTAAGGAAACTTTGAATATGTTTTATTCAAACGAGAGGTACTCTTCTACCAGCAAATCAATGTCTTTGATCGAAAAAGAAACATGGTACTACAAATACAAAACCAGGACAATTTGGGTTAGGTGGTAAGCTTAACAATTATAGCAATGAAATTGAAGTCGTTCAGGCTGTAGGGGTTCAATATATATTTGACATAAAGACATAACAAATTGAAACATATCGTCATATAAGGAAATATCATTAGGTTTTTAAAATTATGAGTCAACATTAAGAGGTTGTTTAGGGGAAGGAAAGTTTTGAAATACATGAACTTCTTGTCAACCAACTGCAATCCAGCAACTGTAAGAAGATGTCTTCCTTTTCCCACATCAAATAGGAAATCACCTGAATAGATGAATGAGGAAGAATAAAGGTAAGTACATTGACTTACAGCGCTTACAACTGAACCAATAGTGATTTCCCATCCTTGTAACATCTTATAGCTTAGTGAAATAAAAGGAACTAATATTTAACCTCACATACTAAACTAAAACTACATGAGTGAATTAAAAGGAAAGTGAATAAATAGATAATTAATCAGGTTAATTAAAAAAATCATGACCCTCATCGATCAATCAATTTGATAGGTACAAAACAGGAGCCATAATTAATATAAAAAGATTACTTGGAGATATTTGGGAATGATAACTGAGTTGCTAAACCAGGATGCCAATATTAGCTCATAAGCACAACGAACACTTGCCAAAATATCTTTCTCTATATTTCATTTATTTCATCTAATTAGTCGCAGTAGAGAACAAGATTTGTGTGTTCAAAGATTACAAGTCCCTAAGCTTATTTTCTTAAGATTAAAATACCAGAAATCGTTAAATGTCAAACAAATGGAGTAACAATTTCAAAGAAGCATTTATCACCTTCGAGTGAATACCAATCCCCCTCAGGATGATCGTGATGGATCAATTGCAATCATTATTAATCTTGACTCAGCACAAATTAATTTCCTTAACGTATAATGTAGTGCCTCTCCTTCGCTTATCGACCATTAAAAAGTTAAGTCAAACTATATGTTCAGATGTGATGATGGTGTTTCTTATTTTCCCGTAATTGACAAGTGTTTTGAATTTCTTGAGAATAAGTTCGTGGAGGATTTACGCCTGAATATATGTTATAGAACTGCTTATATGACTGGACATCATGACCAACCCTATAGCTTGCCAAAATTTCTCTGCTGTAGTTATCAATTATAAAACTCAACTATAATAATTGCAGAACATTAGAAGAATGCGTATTAAATTGGACATATGTCAAGAGATTAACACTTGAAAGTTTGTTAATCAAGGATGAACACATTAAACAAATTCTGTCAAATATTTCTTATTTGGAATCATTGAATCTATATGGATTTTGTGGTTTTAATCTATGGATTTTGTGCAATCGATTAAAACCGAAAAATCCATATAGATTCAATGATTCTAATTGAGGACAATTTGAAATTGTTTATTTAATGCGGTCATCCAGGATAAACAAACTTTTCAGCGTTAAACTCTTTAGAGATGTTTAATTTAGTACGAAATCTTTTCTTATTCAGCATTTATTGCACTTAAATTTTATAATCGATTAACTACTATTGAGAACTTTTTGAAAGCGATAGAGTTAGTCATGCCCTCGGATAAACAATTCTATAATGTACATTCAACCTTAAATCCTAGACTTTCTTATTCAACGAAAATTCAGGCTACTTGTCAATTACGGGAAAATATGACAGACCATCATCATATGTGAACACAAAGTTTAGACTGAACATTTTAATGGCTAAGGACAGGTAGTACATTATCCGTGAAGGAAATGAATGTGTGCATTACTGAGTTATCTAAAGGACCATACTCCTTGAAGTAGATTTGTCACGACCCAAAATCGAGCCGCGAGTGGCACCCATACTTATCCTACTATGTGAGCGAACCAACCAATCTAAAACCCCAACATATTGAACAAAATACAAAGCGGAAGACTTAAAACTCATTAACGAAAACAATTAAATAACTTCTAAAATTTATAACCCATTATCCCCAAAATCTGGAAGTCATCATCACAAGAACATCTATCCTCAAGTTACTAATCTAAAAGTATCTAAGAAGCTAAAATAAATAAAGGCTAGTCCATGCCGGAAGTTCAAGGCATCAAGACATTGAAGAGAAGATCCAGTCCAAGCTAGAAGCATTAGCTCACCCTGAAATCCGGTGTAGTGAAGACTGGCTAGAATTGCTGCTGAGTTGAAGACGACGGTACGTTTGCTGCATTCCCCAAATAACAAAGAAAGAAACAACAAGTAGGGGGTCAGTACAAAACACAAGTACTGAGTAGGTATCATCGGCCAACTCAAAATAGAAAACAGTATATATCAGTTCATATCATAAATCAACTACAATACTCAACATGTAGCAACAAGTACTATAATCATCAATAAGTACTACCAAGTTCATCCATGAGGACTCAAGCCTCAATACCACACTCATTTGGGAATTAGGTTCATTACATTGAGTATATTAACATCTCTCAAGATTCATTATCTTTCTTCCTCTTGTGTCGGTACGTGACACTCCGATCCCCTAATACTATGTGTCGGAACGTGACACTCCGATCCCCTACTTCTACGTGTCGGTTCGTGACACCCGATCCCCTAATACTATGTGTCGGAACGTGACACTCCGATCCCCTACTTCTACGTGTCGGTCGTGACACCCGATCCCCTAATACTATGTGTCGGAACGTGACACTCCGATCCACTAATTCTACGTGTCGGTTCGTGACACCCGATCCCCTAATACTATGTGTCGGAACGTGACACTCCGATCAACTAATTCTACGTGTTGGTTCGTGACACCCGATCCCCTAATACTATGTGTCGGAACGTGACCCCTAATTCTACGTGTCGGTTCGTGACACCCGATCCCCTAATACTAGGTGTCGGAACGTGACACTCCGATCCACTAATTCTACGTGTCAGTTCGTGACACCCGATCCCTAATTACTATGTGTCGGGAAACGGACACTCCGATCCCCTAATTCTACGTGTCGGTTCGTGACACCCGATCCCCTAATACTATGTGTCGGAACGTGACACTCCGATCCACTAACATCATTCTATCAATTCATCAAGCCTTCTTTTATACCAAGGCATCATCAATCTCAAGGTAAATTAGGGTTCTTCAAGATTTTGGATTCAAAAGCTTCATTATGCTTATTTTATCACAATCACATAATCACATTCATGCAAGCATACAATTAAGCATATAGAAGGGTTTACAATACTACCAATACATATCATTCACTATTAAGAGTTTACTACGAATAGTATCAAACCATAACCTACCTTCACCAAGGATTCTTGATCAAGCAAGCAATCTCTCCAAGCTTTTTGTTCCTCTTTGGTTGTCTCTCTAAATCGATCGTTCCTCTCTTCTCCTTATTCTCTCTATTTTTTCTTCTTCCAAACTCTCTCTCTTTTCCCTAATTTAGCATATAATTAGGTATAAAAGATGAGGAAACCACCCACTAAGTAACTCAAGGTCATCTCCTTTACACCCCCAAGAATTTGAGTTATTAACATTGACCCACGAAATTTATAATTATAGCAAGAATAGTCCAAAACTCCCCTTTAAAACTTACCCAGAAATTTGACCCAGACTGGGATTACGCAACCTGTGACGGTCCGTCGTGCCTACGACGGTCCGTCCTGCAGGTTCGTCACAACCTTCAGAGACTCAATTTCCTTGATGAGTCTGAGACGGTCCGTCGTGCCTACGACGGTCCGTCCTGCACTTCCGTCACGACGGACAGAGAATTGCTCTCAGTACCCAATTCTCAAGAGTTGAAGTGTTTTGAAACGGAACCTCACAACGGTCTGTCATGTCTGTGACGGTCCGTCCTGCAGGTCCGTCACAGACTTCAGAGAATTTCTCTCAGTACCCAATTCTCAAGAGTTGAAGTGTTTTGAAACGGAACCTCACAACGGTCCGTCATGTCTGTGACGGTCCGTCCTGCAAGTCCGTCACAGAGTTCAGAGAGTCGATTTCAGCACTCAAATATAAGAATTCCAAGTGTTTGGAACGAGACACCCTCGACGGTCCGTCGTGCCCATGACGGTCCGTCGTTGGATACGTCATCTCAGACAGTTTTCCAGAAATAAAATCTGCTGCTCAAAACGACTAAGCAGGTCGTTACATAATAAAAAGAAAGTTCCAGCAAACTTTGCTATCACTTAGAGAAATATCAAGAAAAGAAACATTCAAGAGTGGACCCTACATGCAAAGATATGATATACAAGTTTCAAGACAATTATAAAAATCAGCATTTGGACAAAGCAAGATTATTCATTATGTCAACAAATTTCACAAACATGTGGACCCCGCAGGAATAAAGCCACAAAGTAACAAGAAGACAAAATAACATGATATGCTTTGAAGATAAAATTTAAGAAAAAGAACATAAACATGCAGTGAAGGCTACGTAAGTAGTTTCAGCTAACGTTGCATTTATTCCAAGCCACGTACGATTATCATCAGTTATTTTTACTAGAGAGTAGTTACGTGTAAAATGAATAATGTGTATTAGTGTGTGCACACATGTAAAATAGATACTATATTAAGTTAGATTAATCATCTCTTTTGAGGCCTATTTAAGGCTTTCAACTTGTAGTAGTAAAAGGCATTAAAAATCACACGACTTTGAAAGACCTCTACAATTCTCTCCATTTTCCCTTCTCCCATCCATGTTATCTCTTTCCTAAATCAATAAAAAAATTTATTGTAAGTATTCTTATTACTATTTTGATTATTTATTTTATATTTTAAATTTGAAAGTTTTGTTTTAAGATAGTTTGTTTACTGCTTTTTGTTCTTCTCCTTCTTTAAAGTTTTTCTTTAAGTGTTTGCTCCCTTCCGTTTATCTGTCCAAATTTAATTAGGATTCCGTCTCAGATCTCGGTCCGTCCCCTCAATTGGTATCAGAGCCAAGTTGACTGGGAAGGGTATGAGTAGGAGCGGCTAAGTTCCTACGCTGTCCTTGGGCGGACGGCGTCGAAACTTAGGCTGCGGTCGGGGTGGTAAGTTCGGAGTTTGATAGTTGTTGTTCTTCTTCCACTTGTGTTCTTAGTTTTATTCCTTGAAGTGGGGTAACCGGATAATTCCCGGTTTATACGTTGGCAAGCCCGTACTTCCGATAGATTATCTTAGATTGTGTGTATCGTAGAGCCGGACCCGAAGGGTGTTCTCGTCACCAAGACAATAGGAATAAATCAAAGAAAATTAGTGAAAAAGGTAACAACAATTACTACACAAAGAATTTATTATTCCCGTAGTAATCTTTAAAGTAGACATTTAAGCCCAAGGATAGTGTTCTTCTCCCCGTTAAATTTTCCCTTGAATTAAAATGAATTCACCTACACATCAAAATATTTTAAATAGTATTAACATCTCTACAACCTTTAATAAAATTGCAAAAATTGAAAATGATCTACAAAACTGGAATATTCCTAAAGAACACTTTAAAAAGGTTTATAAAAAAGGACACTTAGATTTTATTAGAAATTATAATATTAAGACTTCTGAATCAACCATCGCTATTAATAAAAATATTGAAACTATTAGATTATTAGCAACCAATGATATTAATAGATATAAGAGAAATTATAAATTTCTTCACATAGGACTTGTCCAGGTAGCAGTCAAACCATTATATAGATTGGGTTTAGATGTATCCATATGTCTTCTTTTAAGAGATAATAGATTATTAAATTTTGATGATTCATTATTAGCAGTATTATAAAGTAACCTTGATAATGGCCCGGTATACTTTAATTGTTATCTCAATTATTCAATAGATATTAATGATCAAAATGTAATTGATACATTAACTTTAAATGTTAAAACCAAAAATATGAATAGTAAAGCTAATACTCGAGAAATAGCCATAATATATAGGGTATATTATAGACTAATGAAAACTACCTTAGCCCATAAGGCTAAAATAATAAGTAATAAAGGAGTTACCATGCTCATAGAAGCAAATCATAACCATAATAATACCTTTGTCCGAAAGATGATAAAATTGGATGATGTATTAAAAAAAGATGATTGACATTTTGACTACATACCGGAGCCAGAAATTAAAGAAGAGAATCCACATATTGACCAAGTAATTCAATTTCCAGATGAATCCATAGATTTAAAATTTGTAAGTTCCCAATCTTATAATCAAATCTCTACAAGTAAAAGAATGTCATTTTCAAGACCTTCTTTCTCCATAACTAAGGAGGAAGATGATATATCCTTAGCAGAGATAGATAAAAATTTAAAAGGGGTAGATTTCTGAGAAACCATTCCAAAAGTAGAATATGAACTAAAAAAAATCTAATCCCACTCCTAGTAAAGAAATTAAGAATGCTTTATGCATGATTAGATTTGATGAACCTATTGAATCAGATATTGAATATTTAGATAAATTTTGGACTAGTCAAGAAAATTCCATTAAAAAGGAATAGTATGTACAGATACTCTTTATCAGAAAGAATAACCTTTAGAAATAAATGGTTTAGTGATATGGAAAGAATAAAATGTAATATAGAATTTTTTAAATGGTTTAAATGTATAGGAAAATTAGATGATCAAAAGGTGTCATTAAGCATGCTTGTAAACAAATGTTATACTACCAAAAATAATAAAGTAGTTGAATCTACAATTCCCCCATTAGAAGAAATTAGTTTATCAATAGAGAATAAAATTATTACTGCCTCATCCTTTAAAATGGACATAATGGACAGAAAAGGTGATCCTACAAATAAGGATATAAATAAAATACTACAACAAAATAATTATACAAATCAACTACTTTACGTAGTATCTAATCAAATCCTAAAGGCTAATAATAATTCGGATATTAAGGATAAACCAATCTCTTCCTATAAAAGTGAAAATAAAGATTTGGAAATTCACCCAATATTTAAATTACCTGAACTTCCCAAAGATAAATTTTCTAACTTTCAAGAGAAACTTGAAATTACTGATGAACTTATAGGAATAATTAATGAAAAACTAAAATCTAAGGCTATAAATACCTTATTCAAAGATAATTACAATGAAATTAATAAATTAGGTTCTACCTATTCCATCAAAAAGAATTATTATAAGAGACCTTCCTTTCCGGATATGCAGTATGAAGAAAACAAATTTCTATCACATACTTCACATTCTGGAAGTGAGATTGCGGAATGAAATATTGATGAACTCGCAGAACATCAAATATATAATAAATTACATGAAATGGGTATGGCCATTACAACATATAAAATAAAAAATTTATCCGATAAACAAGATGCTTCTTTAATTACTGCCGGAGTTACTCGCACATTAAAAAATTGGTGGGACAACTATCTCACCAAAAGATAATAGGGAAAAGGTAGTAAATGCAACTACTATTATCCCTATTGTAAAACTTAACCTGGGGGGCAAACTATAGAAAATCAAATTCTAGAAGATGCTACTGCCAGCTTAATTATAGTATAGCTAAACACTTTATAGGTGAACCGCAATTCTTTCAAGATAGAAGTTTAAAAATATTATCTAATCTATCTTGTTCAAAGTTAGATGATTTTAGGTGGTATAAATATGTTTTCATAAACAAAGTTATGATTCGCAAAGACTGCAATCACGACATTGAAAAGAAAAATTTATTAGTGGTTTACCAACTCTATTTGCTGAACAGGTTAGGATAAAATTAAAAGATTGGTTTGAAGGAGAAATTCCCTATAATCAATTAACCTATGGTGACCTCATCAGTTTTATCAACATTACTGGATTAGAATTATGTACAGATATGAAACTTAAAAATCAACTAAAAAAGGATAGTAATTTCACAAAAGGAACTAGAAAATTTTTCTGAAGACTCCGGTTATATTAACCTATCTGCCCCATCAAAAGAGGCTTCTAAGAGAATTAATAGAAATCATAAGAATGACGATAAATCAGTAAAATACCGTCATTACAAAAAAAGGCTCAACCATGACCCTAGTAAAAATAGATTTAAACCAAACAACACTCAACGGTGTTGGGGCTGTGGAAAAACGGGACATCGAGCCAAAAGATTGTCCAGCCACTAATAAAAAGAAAGAGAAAATTAATATGTTAGAAATAGAAGAAGAAGTTAAAAATAAGTTGTATTCTATCCTAGAAAAAAATATAAACAACTCCTCCTCCGATGAAAATCTTAGAGATGAAGATTAACTAAATATAACATACGATTCTGATGATAAAGTCATCAGACTCTTGTGAATGCGGCAGTGCAATTTGCACCTTCAAGGATCATTCCATAAATATCATCACTAGTAGTAAGAAATATTTTTTGATAAGATAGATTATATTGAGGAACACGATTTCAAGAAAAAATACTTAATCGCCTTAAGAGATTTAGTTCTTGATAAACAACCGGATAATAGGACTATTAAGCCCTTTGATATAACAAGTGTTTTAAATAAATTTAAACAACCAATTAAACTTGACACAACTCTACAAAGTATTCAGGCTGAATTAGAACAAATAAGAGATGAAATAAATGAAATTAAGTAGAGACTCCACACTTTAGAAATTGAGTCAGTTACTAATAAAATATTTAAAAATCTACCACCCTAACAAGAACAGGAGGAATGAAAATCAAAAGCAGGAAAACTTCAAAAGAAGTAGAGTCTGTCGTAGAACCTTTTTTGAAATTAGGAAGTAATACAATTACGGTCATTCGACCACAAAACTACCACAAACCCATTACATTAGTAATATATAAAAATTATATCATTCATAAAATTGCATTATTTGATACAAGCGCAGATCAAAATTGCATTATTTCATACAGGCGCAGATCAAAATTGCATTATTGAAGGATTAATTCCTCATAAATATTTAGACAAAGGCACTACATGTTTATTCTCCGCAACAGGAGAAAAGCTTAAAATAATTTATAAGCTCAGAAACGCTTACATATGCAATAATGAAATTGGCTTCATAAATAATTTCATGATAACCAAAGACATAAATGAAGAAATTATACTAGGTATTCCTTTCATCACTCAAATAAAGTATTATACCTCCCAATTAGATGGCATCCATACCAGAGTGCTAGGAATGAATCTCGTCATCCCTTACCTAAATACTATGTCAAAAGATGAAAGTAATTTCATAAAAGATAAAAATATCTTTCAAATAAATTTACTTTTTTATCAAGAGAGTTTTATAATAAAGGTTACTAAACCTTCTTCTCCTCATAGATTTTTTAGCACTAGGAGTTACCCTCTTTCAATAAATAAACAATGACTGCAACACAGTCATATATTTCCATAAAATCTTATTTTATAAAAAGAAACAATCTTCCAAAAATTTTAAAAAAAAATTTCCAGGGAATTAATGAGACCAGGAATAACCAAAATGAAAAGATCATTTTTTTTCTTTCAAGTCACAATGTGAAGATTCTAAGTCCCAGACTGCTCCGAAAGCAATACAGGACAACAAATGTTACAGGTACTGTCAAATACCACATCAAATATGAAAATTATGAAAGCTCTGCTACACCAACAAAAATTATGTAGAGACGGAAGATCCCCACAAGACCCGAAGGAGCACATATTTAATCAAGACAGTTAAAAATTCAAGAATCAGATGTCCCTGATAATGTCAAGATCATCATCCGAAGGAATTATGACAATTCAAAAGAAAGAGTAAAAAGAAGGTTCAAGGAAGCCTCATTTAAACATCAACACTGATGCAAAATTAAAATACGAATTATCAGATATTATTGCTCTAAAAATAGCACAAAGTTACTTTCTTAATAAAAAGAAAGTTCCAGCAAACTTTGCTATCACTTAGAGAAATATCAAGAAAAGAAACATTCAAGAGTGGACCCTATATGCAAAGATATGCTATACAAGTTTCAAGACAATCATAAAAATCAGCATTTGGACAAAGCAAGCTTATTCACTATGTCAACAAATTCCACCAACATGTGGATCCCGCAGGAATAAAGCCACAAAGTAACAAGAAGACAAAATAACATGATATGCTTTGAAGATAAAATTTCAGGAAAAGAAGATAAACATGCAGTGAAGGCTACGTAAGTAGTTTCAGCTAACGTGACATTTATTTCAAGCCACGTACGATTATCATCAGTTATTTTTAGTAGATAGTAATTACGTGTAAAATGAATAATGTGTATTAGTGTATGCACACATGTAAAATAGATAACATAATAAGTTAGATTAATCAGCTCTTTTGAGGCCTATTTCGGATAATTTTTCGAATAATTTTTGTTGGTGTAGCAGAGCTTTCATAATTTTCTTATTTGATGTGGTATTTGACAGTACCTGTAACATTTGTTGACCTTTATTGCTTTCGGAGCAATCTCAGACTAAACAATCTTCACCTTGTGACTTGAAATAAAAAAAATTGTTCTTTTCATTTTGATTATTCCTGGTCTTATTAATTCCCTGGAAAATTCTTTTTAAAATTTTTGGGAGATTGTTTCTTGTTATAAAATAAAATTTTATGGAAAATATATGGCTGTGTTGCAGTCATTGTTTATTTATTGAAAGAGGGTAACTCCTAGTGCTAAAAAATCTAAGAGGAGAAGAAGGTTTAGTCACCTTTATTTTAAAACTCTCTTGATGAAAAAGTGAATTTATTTGAAAAATATGAAAATTATGAAGGCTCTGCTACACCAACAAAAATTATCCGAAATAGGCCTCAAAAGAGCTGATTAATCTAACTTATTATGTTATCTATTTACATGTGTGCATACACTAATACACATTATTCATTTTACACGTATCTACTACATACTAAAAATAACTGATGATAATCGTACGTGGCTTGGAATAAATGCCACGTTAGCTGAAACTACTTACGTAGCCTTCACTGAATGTTTATCTTCTTTTGCTGAAATTTTATCTTCAAAGCATATCATGTTATTTTGTCTTCTTGTTACTTTGTAGCTTTATTCCTGCGGGGTCCACATGTTGATGGAATTCGTTGACTTAGTGAATAAGCTTGCTTTGTCCAAATGCTGATTTTTATAATTGTCTTGAAACTTGTATAGCATATCTTTGCATGTAGGGTCCACTCTTGAATGCTTCTTTTCTTGATAATTCTCTAAGTGATAGCGAAGTTTGCTGGCACTTTCTTTTTATTAAGAAAGTAATTTTGTGCTATTATTAGAGCAATAATATCTGATAATTCGTATTTTAATTTCGCATCAGTGTTGAGGTTTAAATGAGGCTTCTTGAACCTTCTTTTTAATCTTTCTTTAAAAATTGACATTATTGCATATATAAGCCTTTCTGAGTTTATAATTTATTTTAAGCTTTTCTCCTATTGCGGAGAATAAACGTGTAGTGCCTTTGTCTAAATATTTATGGGAAATTAATCCTTCGATAATGTAATTTTGATCTGTGCCTGTATCAAATAATGCAATTTTATGAATGATATAATTTTTATCTATAACTAATGTAATGGGTATGTGGTAGCTTTGTGATCGAACGACCGTAATTGTAGTATTCGAAATTTTGAAAGAGGTTCTACGAGAGATTCTACTTCTTTCTAAGGCTTAGGGACTCAGGTAGTTTGTGGAGTCTCAGCTTAATTTCATTTATTTCATCGACCAGATAAACTAAATATAGCGTACGATTATGATGATAGTAAGTCATCAGACTCTTGTGAATGCGGCAGTGCAATTTGCACTTGCAAGAATCATTCCATAAATGTTATCACTAGTAGTAAAGAAACATTTTTGGAATGATTCTTGCAGGTGCAAATTGCACTGCCGCATTCACAAGAGTTTCAGGACTTGCTATCATCAGAATCGTACGCTATGTTTAGTTGATCATGGAAAGTACAGGCTTGCCAACTTCTAAATCGGGATTTATCCGGTTACCCCACTTCAAGGAATAAAACTAAGAAGACAAGTGGAAGAAGAACAACAACTATCAAACTCTGAACTTACCACCCTGACCGCAACCAATGTTTCGATGCCGTCCGCCCAAGTATAGCGTAGGGACTTAGCCGCTCCTACTCATACCCTTCCCGGCCAACTTGGCTATGATATCATTTGAAGGGACGGACCGAGTTTTGAGACGGAATCCTAAGTGAATTTGGGCAGAGTAACGGAAGGGAGCAAAACACTTAAAAAACTTTAAAGAAGGAGAAGAACAAAAAGCAGTAAACAAACTATCTTAAAACAAAACTTCAAAATTTAAAACATAAAATAAATAATCAAAATAGTAGTAGAGAATACTTACAAAAAACTTTTTATTGATTTAGGGAAAGAGAGAACATGGATGGGAGAATGGAAAATTGAGAGAATTGTAGAGGTCTTTCAAAGTCGTGTGAGATTTTGCATGCCCCTTACTGATACAAGTTGAAATCCTTAAATATGCCTCAGAAGTGCTGATTAATCTAACTTATTATGCTCTCTATTTAACATGTGTGCATACACTAATACACATTATTTATTTTACACGTAACTACTACATATTACAAATAACTGATGATAATTATACGTGGCTTGAGATAGATGCCACGTAGCTGGGATTTCTCACACGTAGCCTCCACTACATGTTTATCTTCTTTTACTGAAAATTTATCTTCAAAACAAATATCTTGTTACTTGGTCCCTTTGTCACTTTGTGGCTTTTGACTTTATTCTTGTGGCGTCCACCGGTTTGCTTATTTGTTGATATAAGCTTGACATTTTCTTGAATTTATTGAAGATGCTACATATCCTCATTACTTTTTTCATTGGTATGTGAGGATAAAGTGTCTAATAATTCCATTATCTTTTCATGATTGGTAGTTTTGCCGAGACTTGATAAGGCTTCTTCGAGCCTTCTTTTTAACTCTACTTTTGAAACATTGGATTTCTTTTGCGATGAATAGTCGATAACTAACCTGTCATCATGATCTTTCGGAGTCCATCCTTTAATCTTGATAGTCTTGCTTAGATACTTGATCCTTTCAATTTCATGAATATCAAAGGACCAACTAATAATATAGGATATCCTTTTGGAAATAAAGAACTTACACCATTTAATATTTTCCTGGAGTGTAGATATATTCTGCTCTACCTGGAACTTCTCAAACTGTATTGAAAATTGTGGTGATAATACCTGTTTATTTTCTCCGAACTGGCTCCACCATTCGTAAAACCACCGAGGGATCGTTGCGCTTTTTATATCCTCTGAATATTTAACGAACCAAGTGTGAATATTTGGTCGGAGATACATAAAATTATACCAAGCCGCCTTGTAATCATACCAATTATATGTTTGGGAACGATAAGATGTTGATAGTGGAATAGAGGTATGTAGATGATTTACAAACCACTCAAAAGGACTTAATATTCTTTTAATTGTACATCTTGAAAATTGAGTACTATGTGGATCATTGACATCTGCTAATTTATGCTCAATTTTTACTGAATCATTATCTGTTAATATGAACTCATAATACTTTTGGGTTTTAAGTGGATCCTCACTTTCCAGATAATTCCGATTAGTGTAACACAATTTCAGGAGGTCGGGCACTCCAAAGTATTCATATTATTTGTCAAGCGCCATGATAGGCAGCACCTGCAAAACTGTAATGGGAAAATCCTTTTTATCTGACTGAGTAACCTTTTCTTTATTTTTTGTTGGGGTAGTTGGAACTACCGCTTGTGCGTATGTTTCTGGTGATTTCATTTCATAACTTTCTTTTGTTTGGACAAATATAGCTGTTGATGATGGTTTATTTACTGATAAGGATTTGGGTTTTGGCAGGTTTGGAAATTCTGCTCGGACTGAGTAGCGATTCTCTAATTTTTTATCGCCCTTTTTGAATGATTTTTCTTTTATCTTCTAGTTTGAAAGGCTGTAGTGGGAGCCTCGGGGGCCTTATTCCCGGTACTCCTGGTCTCATTATTTCCCTGTAAAAATTCTCCTGTTAAAAAGTCAGGTAGAGAATTATTTTCTCCTTTTATAAATTCTATTTCAAAATCAAAGCTAGATAATAAAGCTTGCCATCTGGCAAATATTTGTTTAGAAACTAGATTTTTAACATTCTTTTTCAAAACATCTTTGGCTGCTTTACAGTCGACTCTTAATAAAAATTCTTTATTTATTAAATCATCTTGAAATTTGGTAATACATAGTACTATAGCCAAAAATTCTTTTTTACTAGTACTATAATTTTTTTGAGTATCATTCCAAACTTCTGAAGTGAATATCACTAATTGTTTAGTGGATCCTACAGACATTTTTTGTTTAAGTATGCCTCCATACCCTATATCTGAGGCATCTGTTTCTACTATCACAAGGTTCTCTGGGTGTGGTATACCTAGACATGGGAGTTTTTGGACAATTAATTTTATTTTTTGGACTGCACTGGTATGCTCTAATCCTCATGGCTCTGGTTTTTTTTAAGGCGCTGATAAAAAGGCTTACAAACCTGTCTAATATTAGGAATAAAATAAGCAACATAATTGAGACTCCCTAAAAATCTCTGGAGTTGTGTTTTATCTATTAATTCATCCGAAAATTTTGATGAGAACTCTATGTCTCTACAAATGGATTTATAGGTTATATAATTTATGACCAAGAAATCTAATGGAAGTCTGAAATAATTTAATCTTTTTAGCAATTACTATTAGATCATTTTTCTTGACAACTTTTAAAAAGGTGTGGAGGTGTTTAAAGTGTTGATCAATATCTTCAGAATATATTAATACGTTATCTATGTACACTATAGAAATATGACTATACTGATTAAATATATTATTCATGATATCTTGAAATTCAGACGAAGCATTTTTTAGTCCGAAAGGCATCACATTCCATTCATATTGTCTAAAAGGGAAACTGAAGGCTGTTTTATATTTGACTTTTTCGGCGTATCTGCCAAAATTCTGATTTCATGTCAAACTTACTATAAATATTAGCTTTGTATGTTCTCTTAAGAAAATCACGTTTGTTAGGTATGGGATACCTAATCCATTTTAATACCTTATTAAGGGGCTTATAATTGATAACTAGCCTTGGCGCACCTCTTTCTTTTTCGGCACTATTATTGACATAAAAGGCCGAGCAACTCCAAGGTGACTTGGATGGTCTAATAATATTTTTAGCAAGTAAATCATTAGTTTCCTTTTTACAATATTCAATTAATTCGGCGTTCATTTGAATGGGTCTTGCCTTAGTGGGGATAATTTTTTCGTCGAATTCCTCAATAAAAGGTAATTCAACAACATGGTTTTTCCTTTCCCAAAATGCATTAGGAAAATAAGAACAAACTTCTCATTCTATTTCGCCTTGTAAGCCTTTAATTTTAGCTTCTACTTCCGGATTTTTTAAAGAGGATTGTATTCTTTTTATCTTGATATCTTCGTTTAAATAATTAATTTGTTGTAAATTTATTCTAAATATATTTTTATTTTATATATGATCACTTTCAGTTTTGATATACTATTTATCTATGGGAAGATAATCCTTTTTCCTAAGATAGTGGTGTGAATTCCATCTAGGGTAGCCGTATACGGCTTTAGTTGTGTTATAAAGGGAGTTCCTAAAATTATTTCTTCATTTATGTAGTTAGGTATTACAAAATCATTTATGAAACAAATTCCATCATTACATATGTGTCCCTTGTGGAGTTTATAATTTATTTTTAGTCTTACTCCCGTTGCGGAGAATAATCGAGTAGTACTTTTTTCAAGATACTTAGTAGAGATAATTCCTTCAATGATGCAATTTTGATCTACACCACTATCTAATAAAGCAACCTTTTGTATTGAGTAATTTTTATTAATAATTAATGTAATGGGTATATGATAGCTATGGGCTTTAACTATTGCAATAGTATTCACTCCTGAATTTATTTTTTGAGTTAATGGTTCTAATTCCAATTGTAAACTTTGACTTTTGGTGGATATATCTTCTAAAGTGTTAATTTTTTTTTTTGATTGTTTTAATTTCTTTCTTTACATGTATTAATTATGTTTGAAGATCTTGAAGTGTTGTTTTAGAATTTTGTTCTCTATTGGTCATGCTAACGGGTATAACAATATGATTATTTATTGTTGATTAAGAATTATATATTTTAACGCCCTCAAATATTTTTTCTTATAATCTTTATCTTCGATATGTTCAATTATATCAAAGAAAACTTCTTTATTACTACTGCTATTGTCATTGATGGAGGGGTTTTGATAGGTGCAATCTGTATTTTTACTGCCACTGTAAGTTGAATTATTACCTTTAGATTTATCCTTTATTTTAAATTGGATATCTATACTATAATTTGTTTTGGAACTGGTGTGATTTTTAATTAAGAATTGAGTATAATTTATTTATAATATTATCTTCTAGTTCTAACCTATTTATCCTATCCTTCCTTTTATTAGGGGCCTGATTATCCTTAGCATGATGTCCGTGTTTTCCACAGTTTCAGCACACATTAATGTCTTTATTAACTAATATAAATTTTCTTTTATAATATTGGGATTCGTTGTGTTTATCGTTATAACTTTTACGACGATGTTTAGACCTCTTTAATTGATTTTTATGTTTTATACTTGTTTCTAATCTTATATGATTACCATAGGTTAATTGTTTATAAGGGGGTTTTCCTTTAAACTTATCCTTTAATGTGTTGTGAATCTAGTTTTAACCATAGCAGGTAATTGTTTATCTGATAAATATTTTATTTCATTAGCCGTAATAGCTATTTCTATTTTATTATAAATTTAATACTCTATGAATTTAATATTAGAAAATTCAGGTAGTTTAAATATTGGATGAGTTTCTAGATTTTTAGTTTCATCCTTGTAGGAAGGACTTGTTTTACTGTCTTTAGTGTTGATTATATTTATTTGAAAAGGTAAGGTAGTAATAATTCTACCATTTGTCGGTAGACGAATTTCTTCTAAAAGAGAAATTTTAGATTCAACTACCTTATTATTATTAGTATACCATTTATCAATAAGTATTTCTAACGATTCATTTTGTTCGTCTAATTTTTCTATGTATTCAGACCATTTAAAAAACTGTATATAAAATTTTAACCTTCTCATATCACTAAAGCATATATTTCTAAATGTTATTCTTTCTGATAGAAAATATCTTTATAGATACCATTGTTTTTTAATAGAGTTTTCCGAACTAGTCCAAAGTTTATTTAAATAATTAAATCCTGGTTCAAAAGGTTCATCTAAATAAATCATGCCAATATAATTATTAAATTTCTTAATGGATTTTACTAAAGTAGCATTCGTACTTATTATTTTATTACCCTTTAAGGTAGTATCTTTACTTATTATTTCATTACCTTTTATGGTAGTCAATATTAAATATTCTAAGTCTTTTACACATGGTAGAATAGACATGAATAATTAAGAGTTTATATAGTATGGAGTATCTAGCGGAGAGAAGAACACTATCCTTGGGCTTAAATGTCTACTTTAAAGATTACTATCGAAATAATAAATTCTTTGAGTAGTAATTTTTGTTACTTTTTTCACTAATTTTCTTTGATGTTATTCCTATAGGCTTGGCGACGGAACACCCTCCGGGTCCGGCTCTACGACACACACAGTCTAAGCTAATCAAACGGAAAGTACGGGCTTGCTAACGTCTAAACCGGGAATTATTCGGTTACCCCACTTCAAGGAATAAAACTAAGAAGACAAGTGTAAGAAGAACAACAACTACCAAACTCCGAACTTACCACCCCGATCGCAACCTAAGTTTCGACGCCGTCCACCCAAGGACAGCGTAGGAACTTAGCCGCTCCTACTCATACTCTTCCCGGCCAACTTAGCTAGATACCAATTGCAGGGATGGACTGAGTTTCGAGATGAAATCCTAAGTAAAATTGGGCAGAGTAATGAAAGGGAGCAAAACACTTAAAACACTTTAAGAAAAATTTAAACAAAGAAAAGAACAAAAGCAGTAAACAAACTTAAATTTAAAACTTTAAAACATAAATTTAATAATTAAAACAAGTATAAAATACTTAAAATAAAAACTTTTTATTGATAGGGAAAGAGAGAGAACATGGAAATGGAAAAGATGGGGAAAATGGAGAGAATTGTAGAGAGGTTTTCAAAGTCGTGTGAGATTTTGAATGCCTCTTACTAATACAAGTTGAAAGCCTTAAATAGGCCTCAAAAGAGCTGATTAATCTAACTTATTATGTTATCTATGGTACATGTGTGCATACACTAATACACATTATTTATTTTACACGTAACTACTACATACTAAAAATAACTAATGATAATCGTACGTGGCTTGGAATAAATGCCACGTTAGCTGAAATTACTTACGTAGCCTTCACTACATGTTTATCTTCTTTTGCTGAAATTTTATCTTCAAAGCATATCATGTTATGTTGTCTTCTTGTTACTTTGTGGCTTTATTCCTGTGGGGTCCACATGTTGGTGAAATTGTTGACATAATGAATAAGCTTGCTTTGTCCAAATGTTGATTTTTATAATTGTCTTGAAACTTGTATAGCATATCTTTGCATGTAAGGTCCACTCTTGAATGTTTCTTTTCTTGATATTTCTCTAAGTGATAGAAAAGTTTGTTGGCACTTTCTTTTTATTAAGAAAGTAATTTTGTGCTATTTTTGTAGCAATAATACATGATAATTTGTATTTTAATTTCGCATCAGTGTTGAGGTTTAAATGAGGCGGCCTTGAACCTTCTTTTAATCTTTCTTTGGAATTGTCATAATTCCTTCGGATGATGATCTTGACATTATCAGGGTCAACTGATTTTTGAATTTTAACTCTCTTGATTAAATATGTGATCCTTCAAAAAAAATTGTAAACTGCCTTTGATGTTGAGTTGATAATACCTGTTGATTTTCTCAAATATTTGCTCAATTTGAATGTATCTTTTAACAGAAACTTATAATACCTCCGGGTCTTGCGGGGATCTTCCGTCTCCACAGAATTTTTATTAGAGTAGCAGAGCTTTCATAATTTTCATATTTGATGTGGTATTTGACAGTACCTGTAACATTTGTTGACCTGTATTGCTTTCGGAGCAATCTCGGACTTAACAATCTTCACCTTGTTACATTGAAAAAAAATGGTCTTTTTATTTTGGTTATTTCTGGTCTCATTAATTCCCAGGAGAATTCTTTTTAAATTTTTTGGGAGATTGTTTCTTTTTATAAAATAAAATTTTATGAAAAATATATGGCTGGTTGCAGTCATTGTTTATTTATTGAAAGAGGGTAACTCCTAGTGCTAAAAAATCTAGGAGGAGAAGAAGGTATAGTAACCTTTATTGTAAAACTCTCTTGATGAAAAAGTGAATTTATTTGAAAGATATTTTATCTTTTATGAAATTACTTTCATCTTTTGACATAATATTTAAGTAAGGGAAGACGAGATTCTTTCCTAGCACTCTGGTATGGATGCCATCTAATTGAGAGGTATAAGGCTTTATTTGAGTAATGAAAGGAATACCTAGTATAATTTCTTCATTTATGTCTTTCGTTATCATGAAATCATTTATGAAACCAATTTTATTATTGCATGTGTAAGCGTTTCTGAGTTTATAATTTATTTTAAGCTTTTCTCCTGTTGTGGAGAATAAACGTGTAGTGTCTTTGTCTAAATATTTATGAGGAATTAATCCTTCAATAATGCAATTTTGATCTGCGCCTGTATCAAATAATGCAATTTTATGAATGATATAATTTTTATCTATAACTAATGTAATGGGTATGTGGTAGCTTTGTGGTCGAATGGCGTAATTGTATTAATTCCTAATTTTTAAAGAGATTCTACGAGAGATACTACTTCTTTTGAAGTTTCTTCTGCTTCTGATTTACATTCCTTCGGTTTTTATTTGGATGGTAGATTTTTGAATGTTTTATTAGTAACTGACTCAATTTCTAAAGTGTGGAGTCTCTGCTTAATTTCATTTATTTCATCTCTTATTTGTACAAATTCCGAATACTTTGCAGAGTTGTTTCAGGTTTAATTGGTTGTTTAAATTTATCTAAAACACTTGTCATATCAAAGGGATACTAATTGAGGGGAACGGATCGAGTTTCGGGACGAAATCCTAAGTAAAATTGGGCAGAGTAACGGAAGGGAGCAACAACAAGCAAAACTTAAAACAAAACTTTAAGAAAGTTTAAAGAAAAGAGAATAACAAAAGTAATAGTAAAATTTAAATTTTTACACATGAAAATAAATAAATAAAAAAGTAGAGAGAATACTTACAATAAAACTTTTTATTGATTTAGGGAAAGAGAGAACATGGATGAGAGAATTGGAAAAGATGGAAAAATGGGAGAATATAGTAAAGAGGTTTTTCAAAGTCGTATGATTTTGTATGCCTCTTACTAGTACAAGTTGAAAGCCTTAAATAGGCCTCAAAAGAGCTGATTAATCTAACTTATTATGTTATCTATATTACATGTGTGCATACACTAATACACGTTATTCATTTTATACGTAACTACTACCTACTAAAAATAACTGATGATAATCGTACGTGGCTTGGAATAAATGCAACGTTCTGAAACTACTTACGTAGCCTTCACAACATGTTTATCTTCTTTTGTTAAAATATTATCTTCAAAGCATATCATGTTATTTTGTCTTTTTTTTACTTTGTGGCTTTATTCCTGCGGGGTCCACATATTGGTGGAATTTGTTGACATAGTGAATAAGTTTGCTTTGTCCAAATGCTGATTTTTATAATTGTCTTGAAACTTGTATAGCATATCTTTGCATGTAGGGTCCACTCTTGAATGTTTCTTTTTATGATATTTTTCTAAGTGATAGCAAAGTTTGCTGGCACTTTCTTTTTGTTAAGAAAGTAATTTTGTGCTATTTTTGTAGCAATAATATCTAACAATTCGTATTTTAATTTCGCATCAGTGTTGAGGTTTAAATGAGGCTTCTTGAACCTTCTTTTTAATATTTCTTTGGAATTGTCATAATTCCTTCGGATGATGATCTTGACATTATCAGGGACTACTGATTCTTGAATTTTTAACTGTTTTGATTAAATATGTACTCCTCTGGGTCTTGCGGGGATATTTCGTCTCTACATAATTTTTGTTGGTGTAGCAGAGCTTTCATAATTTTCATATTTAATGTGGTATTTGACAGTACCTGTAACATTTGTTGACCAATATTACTTTCGGAGCAATCTCGAACTTAACAATCTTCACCTTGTGACTTGAATGAAAAAAATGGTCTTTTCATTTTGGTTATTTCTGATCTCATTAATTCCCTGTAAAATCCTTTTTTAAAATTTTGGGAGATTTTTTCTTGTTATAAAATAAAACTCTATGGATTATATATGGCTACGTTGCAGTCATTGTTTATTTATTGAAAGAGTGTAACTCCTAGTGCTAAAAAATTTAGGAGGAGAAGAAGGTTTAATAACCTTTATTGTATAACTCTCTTGATGAAAAAGTGAATTTATTTGAAAGATATTTTTATCTTTTATGAAATTACTTTAATCTTTTGACATAGTATTTAGGTAAGGGAAGACGAGATTCTTTCCTAACACTCTGGTATGGATGTCATCTAATTGGGAGGTATAAGGCTTTATTTGAGTGATGAAAGGAATACCTAGTATAATTTCTTCATTTATGTCTTTGGTTATGATGAAATTATTTATGAAACCAATTTCATTATTGCATATGTAAGCGTTTCTGAGTTTATAATTTATTTTAAGCTTTTCTCCTATTGCGGAGAATAAACGTGTAGTGCCTTTGTCTAAATATTTATGAGGAATTAATCCTTCAATAATGCAATTTTGTTCTGCGTATGTATCAAATAATGCAATTTTATGAATAATATAAATTTTATCTATAACTAATGTAATGGGTATGTGGTAGCTTTGTGGTCGAATGACTATAATTATATTAATTCCTAATTTCGAAAGAGGTTCTACGAGAGACTCTACTTATTTTGAAGTTTCTCCTGCTTCTGATATACATTCCTCCGGTTCTTGTTTGGGTGGTAGATTTTTAAATGTTTTATTAGTAACTGACTCAATTTCTAAAGTGTGGAGTCTCTGCGTAATTTCATTTATTTCATCTCTTATTTGTACTGATTTGGCCTGAATACTTTGTAGAGTTGGTTCAGGTTTAATTGGTTATTTAAATTTATTTAAAACACTTGTCATATCAAAGGGCTTAATAGTCCTATTATCCGATTGTTTATCAAGAACTAAATATCTTAAGGTGATTAAGTGTTTTTTCTTGAAATCGGGATCCTCAATATAATCTATCATATTAAAAATTGTTTATTTACTACTAGTGATGACATTTATGGAATGATTCTTGCAGGTGCAAATTGCACTGCCGCATTCACAAGAGTATGATGACTTACTATCATCAGAATCGTACGCTATATTTAGTTGATCTTCATCGCTAAGATTTTCATCGGAGGAGGAGTTGTTTCTATTATTTTCTAGGATAGAATACCACTTATTTTTAACTTCTTCTTCTATTTCTAACATATTAATTTTGTCTTTCTTTTTATTAGTGGCTGGACAGTCTTTGGTTCGATGTCCTATTTTTCCACAGCACCACTACCATTCAGTGTTGTTTGGTTTAGATCAATTTTTACTAGGGTCATGGTTGAGCCTTTTTTTGTAATAACGATATTTTACTGATTTATCGTCATTCTTATGTCTTCTTTTAATTCTCTTAGAAGCCTCTTTTTATGGGGCACATAGGTTAATATAACCGAAGTCTTCACAAAAATTTCCTAGTTCCTTTTGTGATAATTTACTATCCTTTTTTAGTTGATTTTTAAGTTTCATATCTGTACATAATTCTAATCCAGTAATGTTTATAAAAATTATGAGGTCACCATAGGTTAATTGATTATAGAGAATTTTTCCTTCAAGCTATCTTTTAATTTTATCCTAACCTTTTCAGCAAATAGAATTGGTAAACCACTAATAAATTTTTCTTTCCAATAGTCGTGATTCCAGTCTTTGCGAATCATAACTTTGTTTATGAAAACATCTTTATACCACCTAAAATCATCTAACTTTGAACAAGATAGATTAGATAATATTTCTAAACTTCTATCTTGAAAGAATTGCGATTCACCTATATAGTGTTTAGCTATACTATAAATTAAGCTGGCAGTAGCATCTTCTAGAATTTGTTGTTCTTTAGTTTGCCCCCCAGGTTCAGTTTTAACTATAGGGATAATAGTAGTTGCATTTACTACCTTTTCCCTATTATCTTCGGTGAGGTAGTTGTCCCACCAATTTTTTAATGTGCGAGTAAATCCGGCAGTAATTAAAGTAGCAGCTTGTTTATCGGATAAATTTTTTATTTTATATGCCATAATGGCCATACCCATTTCATGTAGTTTATTATATATTTCATGTTCTGCGAGTCCATCAATATTCCATTCCGCAATCTCACTTTCAGAATGTAAAGTATGTGATAGAAATTCATTTTCTTCATATTGCATATCCAGAAAGGAAGGTCTCTTAAAATAATCTTTTTGATGGAATAGGTAGAACCTAATTTATTAATTTCATTGTCATTATCTTTGGATAAGGTATTTATAGCCTCAGATTTTAGTTTTTCATTAATTATTCCTATAAGTTCATCAGTAATTTCAAGTTTCTCTTGAAAGTTAGAAAATTTATCTTTGGGAAGTTCAGGTAATTTAAATATTGGGTGAATTTCCAAATCTTTATTTTTACTTTTATAGGAAGAGATTGGTTTATCCTTAATATCCGAATTATTATTAGCCTTTAGGATTTGATTAGATACTACGTAAAGTAGTTGATTTGTATAGTTATTTTGTTGTAGTATTTTATTTATATTCTTATTTGTAGGATCACCTTTTGTGTCCATTATGTCCATTTTATAGGGTGAGGCAGTAATAATTTTATTCTCTATTGGTAAACTAATTTCTTCTGATGGGGGAATTGTAGATTCAACTACTTTATTATTTTTGGTATTATACCATTTGTTTACAAGCATACTTAATGACTCCTTTTTGATCATCTAATTTTTCTGTATATTCAAACCATTTAAAAAAATCTATATTACATTTTATTCTTTTTATATCACTAAACCATTTATTTCTAAAGGTTATTCTTTCTGATAAAGAGTATCTTTGTACATACCATTCCTTTTTAATGGAACTTTCTTGACTAGTCCAAAGTTTATCTAAATATTCAATATCTGGTTCAAAAGGTTCATCAAATATAATCATGCATAAAGCATCCTTAATTTCTTTACTAGGAGTGAGATTATATTATTTTAGTTCATATTCTACTTATGGAATGATTTCTGAGAAATCTACCCCTTTTAATTTTTTATCTATCTCTTCTAAGGATATGTTATCTTCCTCAGTTATGGAGAAAGAAGGTCTAGAAAATGACATTCTTTTACTTGTAGATATTTGATTATAAGATTGGGATCTTACAAATTTTTAAATTTATGGATCCATCTGGATATTGAATTACTTGGTCAATATGTGGATTCCTTCTTTAATTTCTGGCTCCGTTATGGAGTCAAAATGCCAATCATCTTTTGTTAATACATCATCCCATTTTATCATCTTTGGGACAAAGGTGTTATTATGGTTATGATTTGCTTCCATGAGCATGGTAACTCCTTTATTACTTATTATTTTAGCCTTAGGGGCTAAGGTAGTTTTCATTAGTCTATGATATACCCTATATATTATGGCTATTTCTCTAGTATTAGCTTTACTATTCATATTTTTGGTTTTACCATTTAATGTTAATGTATCAATTATATTTTGATCATTAATATCTATTGAATAATTAGGATAACAATTAAAGTATACCGGGCCATTGGCAAGGTTACTTTGTTGTACTGCTAATAATGAATCATCAAAATTTAATAATCTATTGTCTCTTCAAAGAAGACATATGGGTACATCTAAACCCAATCTATATAATGGTTTGACTGCTACCTGGACAAGTCCTATGTGAAGAAATTTATAATTTCTCTTATATCTATTAATATCATTGGTTGCTAATAATCTAATTGTTTCAATGTGTTAAATAGTATTAACATCTCTACAACCTCTAATAAAATTGCAAAAATTGCAAATGATCTACAAAATTGGAATATTCCTAAAGAACACTTTAAAAAGGTTTATAAAACAGGACACTTTGATCCTTTTTATCTGGCTGAGTAACCTTTTCTTTATTTTTTGTCGGGGTAGTTGGAACTACCGCTTGTGCGTATATTTATGGTGGTTTCATTTCATAACTTCCTTTTGTTTGGACAAAAATAGCTGTTGATGATGGTTTATTTACTGATAAGGATTTGGGTTTTGGCAGGTTTGGAAATTCCGCTAGGACTGAGTAGCGATTCTCTAATTTTTTATCGCCCTCTTTGAATGGTTTTTTCATTTTATATTCTGGTTTGAAGTGCTGTAGTGGGAGCCTCGGGGGCCTTAATCCCGGTACTCCTGGTCTCATTATTTCCTCGTAAAAATTCTGTTGTTAAAAAATCAGGTAGAGAATTATTTTCTCCTTTTATAAATTCTATTTCAAAATCAAAGCTAGATATAAAGCTTGCCATCTGGCAAATATTTGTTTAAAAACTAGATTTTTAACATCCTTTTTAAAACATCTTTGGCTGCTATACAGTCGAATCTTAATAAAAATTCTTTATTTATTAAATCATCTTGAAATTTGGTAATATATAGTACTATAGCCAAAATTTCTTTTTTAATAGTACTATAATTGTTTTAAGTATCATTCCAAACTCCTGAAGTGAATCTCACTAATTGTTCAGTGGATCCTACAGACATTTTTTGTTTAAGTATGCCTCCATACCCTATATCTGAGGAATCTGTTTCTACTATCATAATGTCACGACCCAAAATCTAGCCGCGAGTGGCACCCACACTTATCCTACTATGTGAGCGAACTAACCAATCTAAAACCCCAACATATTGAACAAAAATACAAAGCGGAAGACTTAAAACTCATTATCCCCAAAATCTGGAAGTCATCATCACAAGAACATCTATCCTCAAGTTACAAATCTAAAAGTATCTAAGAAGCTAAAATAAATAAAAGGCTAGTCCATGCCGGAAGTTCAAGGCATCAAGACATTGAAGAGAAGATCCAGTCCAAGCTAGAAGCATTAGCTCACCCTGAAATCCGGTGTAGTGAAGACTGGCTAGAATTGCTGCTGAGTTGAAGACGACGGTACGTTTGCTGCATTCCCCAAATAACAAAGAAAGAAACAACAAGTAGGGGGTCAGTACAAACACAAGTACTGAGTAGGTATCATCGGCCAACTCAAAATAGAAAACAGTATATATCAGTTCATATCATAAATCAACTACAATACTCAACATGTAGTAACAAGTACTATAATCATCAATAAGTACTACCAAGTTCATCCATGAGGACTCAAGCCTCAATACCACACTCATTTGGGAATTAGGTTTATTACATTGAGTATATAAACATCTCTCAAGATTTATTATCTTTCTTCCTCTTGTGTGGGTACGTGACACTCCGATCCCCTACTACTATGTGTCGGAACGTGACACTCCGATCCCCTAATTCTACGTGTCGGTTCGTGACACCCGATCCCCTAATACTAATGTGTCCGGAACGTGAACCTATCCGATCCCCCTAATTCTAACGTGTCGGTTCGTGACACCCGATCCCCTACTACTATGTGTCGGAACGTGACACTCCGATCCCCTAATTCTACGTGTCGGTTCGTGATACCCGATCCCCTAATACTATGTGTCGGAACGTGACACTCCGATCCCCTACTTCTACGTGTCGGTTCGTGACACCCGATCCCTTAATACTATGTGTCGGAACGTGACACTCCGATCCCCTACTTCTACGTGTCGGTTCGTGACACCCGATCCCTTAATACTATGTGTCGGAACGTGACACTCCGATCCCCTAATTCTACGTGTCGGTTCGTGACACCCGATCCACTAATACTATGTGTCGGAACGTGACACTCCGATCCCCTAATTCTATGTGTCGGAACGTGACACTCCGATCCCCTAAGTCTATGTGTCGGTTCGTGACACCCGACCCACTAATACTATGTGTCGGAACGTGACACTCCGATCCCCTAATTCTAACAATTCATCAAGCCTTCTTTTATACCAAGGCATCACCAATCTCATTACTTTAGTTCATCAAGCCTTCTTTTATACCAAGGCATCATCAATAACAAGGTGAATTAGGGTTTCTTCAAGATTTTGGATTCAAAGCTTCATTAAGCTTATTTTATCACAAACACATAATCACATTCATGAAAGCATAAGATTAAGCATATAGAAGGGTTTACAATACTACCAATACATATCATTCACTATTAAGAGTTTACTACAAATAGTATCAACCATAACCTACCTTCACCAAGGATCCTTGATCAAACAAGCAATCTCTCAAGCTTCTTGGTTCCTCTTGGTTGTCTCTCTCTATAGATCGTTCCTCTCTTCTCCTTGTTCTCTCTATTTTTTCTTCTCCCAAACTCTCTCTCTTTTCCCCAATTTGGCATATAATTAGGTATAAAAGATGAGGAAACCACCCACTAAATAACTCAAGGTCATCTCCTTTACACCCCCAAGGATTTGAGTTTTTAACATTGACCCACAAAAATTTATAATTATAGCAAGAATAGTCCAAAACTCCCCTTTAAAACTTACCCAGAAATTTGACCCAGACTGGGATTACGCAGCCTGTGACGGTCCGTCGTGCCTACGACGGTCCGTCCTGCACTTCCGTCACGTCGGACAGAGAATTGCTCTCAGTACCCAATTCTCAAGAGTTGAAGTGTTCTGAAACGGAACCTCACAACGGTCCGTCATGTATGTGACGGTCCGTCCTGCAGGTCCGTCACAGACTTCAGAGAATTGATTTCAGCACTCAAATATAAGAATTCCAAGTGTTTGGAACGAGACACCCTCGACGGTCCGTCGTGCCCATGACGGTCCGTCGTTGGATACGTCGTCTCAGACAGTTTTCCAGAAATAAAATCTGCTGCTCAAAACGACTAAGCAGGTCGTTACAGAAGGAGGTTTTATTTCGCTTGGAGTAGGACTTCCTGCAAAAGAAGAATCATAATAAACCTTGGGGATGGTTTGGGTGAAATCCACACCACGGAATTTACCCTGTTCTGAAACCTCAGTGGTTTCATACAAGTCATCTTCTCCTTCCCGGGTTTTTGAACTAGAAGGTCTAGCCATAGACATTCTTCTACTTGAAGACACTTGGCTGAAAGAGTTGGATCTTAAAAACTTAAGGTTAATAGATTCATCTGCAAATTGGAGAACACTTTCTAGGGAAGACCTAGAAGGCTGAACTTGAAGAGGTTCAGTGATGGAATCAAATTTCCAACTGTCATCGGAAAGGATTTCATCCCACTGTAACATTCTAGGGACAAAGGTGGTGCTATACTCTTGGTTAGATTCCATAAGCATAGTAACTCCTTTAGAACTAGTGTTAATTGCCTTTGGGACAATAGTGGTTTTCATTAGCTTGTAATATACACGATATATTATAGCTAGATCTCTGGTTCCTAATTTGCTATTCATATTCTTGGTTTTGACGTTGAGCGTCAAAATGTCAAGAATATTAGGATCATCTAATTCTATAGAGTAGTTGGGATAACTATTAAAGTAAACTGGCCCATGAGCTAGACTACTTTCTAATATTCCTAACAGCGAATCATCAAAATTGAGAAGTCTAGCATCTCTAAGAAGTAAACAAATAGGGATATTTAAACCTTTACGGAAGAGAGGTTTAACAGCTACTTGGAAAAGACAAATATGAAGGAATTTTAATTCTTTCTTATACCTGTCAATGTCAGCAGCAATCAACAATTTAATAGTCTCTAGCGAGTTATTAATTGCAGAAGTTGATTCACAAGTTTTAATATTATAATTTCTGAATAAATTAAAATTACCTATTTGGTAAATCTTATTAAAAGGTTCTTTAGGGATAGACCAATTTTGTAAATGATTATCTTCTTTAGATACTGAAATATTAACAGAGTTAACAATATTATTATTCATGAAAAATAACTAAAAGTTTTCTTTAGGCATGAAAGAACTTCAAGGATTATCAAACAATTAAGATAACTTTAAAAATGAATTATCAAGATAATAATAGAGCAAACAATGAATTAATCAATTAAATTGGCCTTGGAAGTTACTCAATTGATATCACGCATGTTGGATATTACAAGTCTTTGGCAAGTCATATTGTAGGACGGAACACCAAAAGATCGGCCGCCTGCCCACCTGGGTCTTACTGGACTTACAATGATCTAGTTTCAGGCTTACCAAGTCCTTAAGCCAGAAATTATTCGGCACACTCAGACTTATGCAAAGACAAAACCTCAACATGATAATAAAGAAACCTTGGCCCATAACTTGATTAATTGAAGTTAACTAGATTATTATTAAGATAATAACAAAGTCAAAATTATCTTATTATTAAACAATTACATGATTTCTAACAGCCCAGACAACAAAGAAATTTAGCTAATCATGCTAAAGTTTTGTTCCATTAACATGGCTCTGATACCATAAAAACGATCGTAGTGCCGATAGAAATTTCATTGTCAAAGGTTTAATTCCAACTAAGTACCTCCAGAAAGGAACTACTAAGCTATACAGCGCGACTGGTGAGCGTATCTGTATAAATTATAAACTTTCTAATGCTCATATCTGCAATGACGGTATTTGCCTTGCTAATGATTTTGTCATAACAAAAAACATTAATGAGGAAATTATTTTGGGTATACCTTTCATTACTTAGATAAAACCTTATTTTTTAGATTTTGATTCAATCAAAACAAAAATTTTAGGAAAATAAATTTCATTTCCTTTTATCAAGACACTTTCTCTTGAAGAAAGTAAATTTTTGCATAAACAAACTGCATTTAAAATCAATCAGATTTGTTTTCCTAAAGAAGATATTAAAATTAAGAAAATTGAGCAAATTTTAAAAACCCCGAGAATGGTGGTTAAAATGGGCATGAATATCACAGCCTATAAATGGAAAAATTCTACCGATAAGCAAGCAGCTAACAGGATAGTTGCAGGTTTTACAGGTACACTTAGAAATTGGTGGGACAATTATCTCACAGAACAAAATCGAAATGAAATTCTTAATGCTGTGGCAAACAAGAATGTTGTTAAGACTGAAGGTGGACTTACCACTACATCTGTAGAGGTAGTTGAAGATGCAACTGCAACTCTACTTTATAGCATTGCTAAACATTTCGTGGGAGAACCACGTCTATTTCAAGATAGAAGTTTAGAGATACTAAACAATCTTTACTGCAAGAAATTAACAGATTTCAGGTGGTATAAAGATATGATTATTACAAAGGTCCTGCTTAGAGATGACTGCAACAATGATTATTGGAAAGAGAGATTCCTTAGTGGACTACCTCCTCATTTTGCAGAAAAAGTTCGATCCAAAATAAGAGACCGATGTGAAGGTAAAATTCCTTATTCAGAAATGACTTATGGAGACCTTACCAGCTTGATTCATTTCGTAGCAATGGAGCTATGTACTGATCTGAAGCTAATGGAACAGATTAAGAAAGATCAAAAATTCTCAAGGTAATGAACTTGGAAGCTTTTGTCAAGACTTTGGATTTCTAAGTCTAAAAACCCCTTCACCAAGAAAGGTTTCGAAGAAAGAACGATCTGGAGAATCGTCACAAAAAAGAAGGTCCTCAAGAAAGAAAGGAGATTTAAAGAAGAAGAGCAAGAAAACTTCTCACAGCACTTCTCAAGAAGACAAGTGTTGGACATGTGGAAAGTCAGGACACAAGTCTCCTGATTGTCCAAGAAACAGAAGAAAAAAAGAAGAAGATTAATCTTCTTTAAGTGGATGAAGAAACTAAAGAAAAATTTCTCTCTATTTTAAACGAAGAAGAATCATATTCAGATTCCTCTTCAGAAGAAGAAACTAAGGACGAAGAGTTCCTCAATGTTGCTCAAGACTAAGAAGATAGTGGACAAGAATGCAATTGCCAAGGAGCATTTTGCCATTGTGATGGTCAATCTATCAGAGTACTCTAAGAAGATTCTAGAGAAATCTTATTTGCAACTATTGAGCATATCAAGGATGATGATGCTCGTAGAAGTTATCTTTTAGAGATTCAAAAGCTTGTTACTAAACAGAAAGAGAAAGAAGTTGCAAGGAATGTAACTCCTTTCAGCATGAAAGAAATCATGCAGCGATACACAGATAAGAAGGAAGAACCTTCTATTAGTGAACTTCGAGCAGAAATTAATTTTCTTAAAAAAGAAATCAAAGAAGTTAAGACAAGACTTAACAAGATTGAGATTAATGCCTTAGCAGAGCAATTCTTAAAGGATGCTAAGGAATCATCTAAAGGCAAAGAGCTTGCTACTTCAGATAATGAAAATGAAGAAGATAACTCTTCAAACTCTCAGACTGCCCCTCCATCACCTAAAGGTAATGAAGATGCAGGTATCAATATGATTACAAAAGTGAGACCTCAGAGTTCTCATATTATGATTAAGCTAGTTGTTAATTCAAATTTTATGCTTAACAAAATTGCTTTGTTAGATAGTGGTGCAGATAGAAATTGCATTGTCGAAGGTTTAATTCCAACTAAGTACCTCCAGAAAGGAACTACTAAGATATACAGCGCGACTGGTGAGCGTATCTGTATAAATTATAAACTTTCTAATGCTCATATCTGCAATGACGGTATTTTCCTTTCTAATGATTTTGTCATAACAAAAAACATTAATGAGGAAATTATTTTGGGTATACCTTTCATTACTCAGATAAAACCTTATCTTTCAGATTTTGATTCAATCAAAACAAAAATTTTAGGAAAAGAAATTTCATTTCCTTTTATCAAGACACTTTCTCTTGAAGAAAGTAAATTTTTGCATAAACAAACTGCATTTAAAATCAATCAGATTTGTTTTCTCAAAGAAGATATTAAAATTAAGATAATTGAGCAAATTTTAAAAACCCCGAGAATGGTGGTTAAGATTGCCAATCTTCAAAAGAATTTTGAAAATGAAATTTGCTCAGAATTTCCAAACTCTTTTGGGGATCGAAACACCCATATTATAGATTTACCATACATTGATGGATTTGATGAAAAGGCCATTTCTACGAAAGCTAGGCCTATTCAGATGAACCACGAATTAATGGAAATCTGTAAGGAAGAAACAAAAACTCTTTTGAATAATAATATTATTCGTCCTTCAAAATCACCTTGGATTTATTCAGCATTTTATGTTAACAATGCAGCAGAACAAGAACGAGGTTCTCCAAGACTTGTAATTAATTACAAACCTTTAAACTCCGTTTTAAAATGGATTCGTTATTCGATTCCTAATAAAAGGGATCTTTTAAAAAGAACTTTTAAAGCAAATGTTTACAGTAAATTTGATTTAAAATCAGGTTTCTGGGAAATTCAAATTGCTGAAAAAGATAAATATAAAACTGCTTTCAATGACCCATTTGGACAATATGAATGGAATGTCATGCCTTTTGGGCTTAAGAATGCCCCATCTGAATTTCAAAATATTATGAATTCAATCTTAATCACATAAGCAATATTTCAATTGTTTATATTGATGATGTATTAATCTTCTCTGAGGACATTGATTCTCATTTCAAACATTTAAATGTTTTCTTTAAAATTATTAAGCATAATGGTTTAGTCATTAGTGCTTAAAACATTAAATTGATTCAAACAAAAAACAGATTTTTAGGACATGATCTTTATCAAGGTACCTATAAACCAATTTGCAGAGCCATTGAGTTTTCCGATAAGTTTCCCAATGTCATTTTGGATAAAACTCAGTTGCAGAGATTTTTAGGAAGTCTCAATTATGTTGCGGATTTTATTCCCAAAGTTAGACATATTTGCAAACCTCTTTTTGACAGGTTGAAAAAGAATCCGTCTCCTTGGAGTGACAATTAAACCAATGCGGTTATCTTACTTAAGGCTAAGGTTAAGAATCTTCCTTGTCTTGGTATCTCTAACCCAAAATTTTTTATGATTGTTGAGACCGACGCTTCTGACATCGGATATGGTGGTATTCTTAAACAAGGAATTCATCAGAACAATTGGTCCGTTATACTTCAGGAATCTGGCATTCCGCTCAGAAGAATTATAGCACGGTTAAGAAAGAAATACTTGCTATTGTTCTTTGCATTACTAAGTTTCAAGATGATTTAGTCAATAAAGAATTCTTGCTTAGAGTAGATTACAAATCTGCTAAAGAAATCCTCCAAAAGGATGTTAGGAATATTGTTTCTAAATAAATTTTTGCCAGATGGCAAGCCTTATTGTCTAGCTTTGATTTTCAAATCGAATTTATTAAAGGTGAGAGTAATTCTTTGCCAGATTTTCTAACTAGAAAATTCTTGCAGGGTAAACATGAGCAGACCACAGATTAGGCCCATAGCAGGTAAACAACTAGCCAGGCCCAATACAAATGGCACAACAAGAGCATCAGGCCCATTTGCAATAAGGCCTGAAATAAGGTCTGATTTAAACAGGTATTCGGCGTTGGCCCAACTGCCTCCAATTATACCTCCTGAAATTCCTCAGAGTAGTTCGTCAAAAATGTTAATTTTGAAGAAGCCTTTCAAAAGGAACAAGAGCCCAGCTCATCTTCATCACCAAACGGAGAACTTCGAGTTTCCCAGAAGCAAACAAGTGACTGTTACGCAATGAAACAGCCTCAAAGTTTTGCAGAAGCAGTTTCTCCGAGTAGCGTTAAAGTTACTCATAAGGAGAAAGAGAAATTTGAAATGGTTTCTCTACAAGTTTTTCCTATCCTTGCTTTAGACAAGGAATATGAAGGGTATGAAATTAAACATCTCTTAAAACCAATTTATACCAACAGGAATTACGTAGAGACAGATAATTCCTTAAAAACCAGAAAATATTTTGAATTCATCCTTGTTAATACAGGATCGGTTGAGATTGAACATGAGTTAGCAGACAAATCTGACCCAGATAGTATTGCTTTCTCTAAGTTCACAATTAAAAAGATTTTATCTCCTTTCAATTGGCCTGTAGACCATTTGCAAACTCCAATTAATCTTTCTAAAAGATTCAACCCACAAACCTATAACTGGTATGATTACAAGAATGCATGGGTAAACTTCTTGTATGTTAGACCTACAACCCACACCTGGTTTGTGAAATACTGTCCAGAAGTTGCAACTTCTATTATCCCAAGATGGTTCTACGAATGGTGGAGCTGTTTCGGTGGAAATAAACAAGTTATGCCTCGACAATTTGCTGAAAAATATCCTCAGTTCCAGATCGATGAAGGCATATCAACATTGCCAGAAAATATAAAACTCTGTAAGTTTTTCTTTAAAAAATGTTTATCTTATATTATAAGTTGGACGTTTGTTATTGCAGATTTTGAAAGGATTAAGTTTTTTTCTAAAGAAATCCGAGTCAAAGGTTGGTCTCCAGCCAAAAAGGATACACCTCCATCTTCAAGTAAGAAGACATTATCAAAAGTTTCACCCTCAAAGAGTGAATTGAAGAAGAGACTCGAAAAGGCTCTATCAGAATTAGATAATGATCCAGATGAAGTTGCAATTAATCAACTTCTAGATGAAGCATCCTCTCAAAGCAATGACAATGGTGATATGCTAAATCCAAAGGCTTTAGCAAATTCATATTTAAATCCATTTGATTAAATTCAAATTGAGGCATTAAAACCGAAATAATTAGTCTTTCTAATAGAGATCTAAAAAGGATAAGAATTATTAAGAAAGAAACAAAGGATTCTCAAAGAGATGGAATCTTTGTTAAAATAAGCAAAATGGAATAATGAATTTCATCATCTAAAGTCCTAATCAGAAGGACCCAGTCAGGACCCGCAAAGCTTGGCCGACAAAGTGGGTAGACAAAGACTTTACCAAAGATAAAGTTAAAAGTAAAAGATGCTTTCAAAAAGATGTGGAGGAAAATAAAACAGCTATCATGCTTTATCAAAAGCAAAAGCAATGAAGGAAAACAACTATCATGCTTTATCAAAAGCAAAAGCAATGGAGGAAAACGAAAAGCCAATCAGAAGATAAGCTTTATGATTTTCTTTATCTCTTCTTGTCTATATAAGACAATGTAATTTATCATTCAAAGCATCAGTAAATTTACGAATACTAAATTTTTCTTGAATGCTCTATCTATATGTAAACATTATGGAATAAAGCTTTTGGTTTCTGTAAGTTCTTTATTCTTCTTTAATTTTCTGCACTACGATCGTTTTTATGGTCTTTTTGGGATCGAAAGACCCATATTATAGATTTACCATACATTGATGGATTTGATGAAAAGGCCATTTCTACGAAAGCTAGGCCTATTCAGATGAACCATGAATTAATGGAAATCTGTAAGGAAGAAATAAAAACTCTTTTGAATAATAATATTATTCTTCATTCAAAATCACCTTGGAGTTGTTCAGCATTTTATGTTAACAATGCAGCTGAACAAGAACGAGGTTCTCCAAGACTTGTAATTAATTACAAGCCTTTAAACTCCGTTTTAAAATGGATTCATTATCCGATTCCTAATAAAAGGGATCTTTTAAAAAGAACTTTTAAAGCAAATGTTTACAGTAAATTGGATTTAAAATCAGGTTTCTGGCAAATTCAAATTGCTGAAAAAGATAAATATAAAACTACTTTCAATGTCCCGTTTGGACAATATGAATGGAATGTCATGCCTTTTGGGCTTAAGAATGCCCCATCTGAATTTAAAAATATTATGAATTCAATCTTTAATCACATAAGCAATATTTCAATTGTTTATATTGATGATGTATTAATCTTCTCTGAGGACATTGATTCTCATTTCAAACATTTAAATTTTTTCTTTAAAATTATTAAGCATAATGGTTTAGTCATTAGTGCTAAAAAGATTAAATTGTTTCAAACAAAAATCAGATTTTTAGGACATGATCTTTATCAAGGTACCTATAAACCAATTTGCAGAGCCATTGACTTTTCCGATAAGTTTCCCAATGTCATTTTGGATAAAACTCAGTTGTAGAGATTTTTAGGAAGTCTCAATTATGTTGCGAATTTTATTCCCAAAGTTAGACATATTTGCAAACCTCTTTTTGACAGGTTGAAAAAGAATCTGTCTCCTTGGAGTGACATTCAAACCAATTTAGTTATCTTACTTAAGACTATGGTTAAGAATCTTCCTTGTCTTGGTATCTCTAACCCAGAATTTTTTATGATTGTTGAGACCGACGCTTCTGACATCGGATATGGTGGTATTCTTAAACAAAGAAAAAAACCCCAATTCATCAGAACAATTGGTCCATTATACTTCAGGAATCTGGATTCCGCTCAGAAGAATTATAGCACGGTTAAGAAAGTAACACTTGCTATTGTTCTTTGCATTACTAAGTTTCAAGATGATTTAGTCAATAAAGAATTCTTGCTTAGAGTAGATTGTAAATCTGCTAAAGAAATCCTCCAAAAGGATGTTAAGAATATTGTTTCTAAACAAATTTTTGCCAGATGGCAAGACTTATTGTCTAGCTTCGATTTTCAAATCGAATTTATTAAAGGTGAGAATAATTCTCTGCCAGATTTTCTAACTAGAGAATTCTTGCAGGGTAAACATGAGCAGACCACAGATTAGGCCCATAGTAGGTAAACAACCAGCCAGGCCCAATACAAATAGCCCAACAAGAGCATCAGGACCATTTACAATAAGGCCTGAAATAAGGTCCAATTTAAATAGGTATTCGGCGTTGGCCCAACTGCCTCCAATTATTCCTCCTGAACTTCCTCAGAGTAGTTCATCAAAAATGTTAATTTTGAAGAAGCCTTATCAAAAGGAACAAGAGCCCAGCTCATCTTCATCACCAAACGGAGAACTTTGAGTTTCCCAGAAGCAAACAAGTGACTGTTACACAATGAAACAGCCTCAAAGTTTTGCAGAAGTAGTTTCTCCGAGTAGCGTTAAAGTTACTCATAAGGAGAAAGAGAAATTTGTAATGGTTTCTCTACAAGTTTTTCCTATCCTTGCTTTAGACAAGGAATATGAAGGGTATGAGATTAAACATCTCATAAAACCAATTTATACCAACAGGAATTACGTAGAGACAGATAATTCCTTAAAATCCAGAAAATATTTTGAATTCATCCTTGTTGATACAGGATCGGTTGAGATTAAAGATGAGTTAGCAGACAAATCTGACCCAGATAGTATTGCTTACTCTAAGTTCACAATTAAAAGATTTTATCTCCTTTCAATTGGCCTGTAGACCATTTGCAAACTCCAATAAATCTTTCTAAAAGATTCAACCCACAAACCTATAACTGGTATGATTACAAGAATGCATGGGTAAACTTCTTGTATGCTAGACCTATAACCCACACTTGGTTTGTTAAATACTGTCCAGAAGTTACAGATTCTATTATTCTGAGATGGTTCTACGAATGGTGGAGCTGTTTCGGTGGAAATAAAAAAGTTATGCCTCGACAGTTTGCTGAAAAATATCCTCTGTTCCAGATCAATGAAGGCATATAGACATTGCCATAGAATATAAAACTCTGTAAGTTTTTCTTTAAAAAACGTTTATCTTATATTATAAGTTGGACGTTTGTTATTGCAGATTTTGACAGGACTATGTTTCTTTCTAAAAATATCCGAGTCAAAGGTTGGTCTCCAGCCAAAAAGGATACACCTCCATCTTCAAGTAAGAAGGCATTATCAAAAGTTTCACCCTCAAAGAGTGAATTGAAGAAGAGACTCGAAAAGGCTCTATCAGAATTAGATAATGATCCAGATGAAGTTGCAATTAATCAACTTCTAGATGAAGCGTCCTCTCAAAGCAATGACAATGGTGATATGCTAAATCCAAAGGCTTTAGCAAATTCATATTTAAATCCATTTGATTAAATTCAAATTGAGGCATATCAACATTGCCAGAGAATATAAAACTCTGTAAGTTTTTCTTTAAAAAATGTTTATCATATATTATAAGTTGGACGTTTGTTATTGTAGATTTTGACAGGATTAACTTTCTTTCTAAAGAAATCCGAGTCAAAGGTTGGTCTCCAGCCAAAAAGGATACACCTCCATCTTCAAGTAAGAAGACATTATCAAAAGTTTCACCCTCAAAGAGTGAATTGAAGAAGAGACTCGAAAAGGCTCAATCTGAATTAGATAATGATCCAGATGAAGTTGCAATTAATCAACTTCTAGATGAAGCATCCTCTCAAAGCGATGACAATGGTGATATGCTAAATCCAAAGGCTTTAGCAAATTCATATTTAAATCCATTTGATTAAATTCTAATTGAGGTATTAAAACCGGAATAATTAGTCTTTCTAATAGAGATCTAAAAAGGATCAGAATTATTAAGAAAGAAACAAAGGAGTCTCAAAGAGATGGAATCTTTGTTAAAATAATCAAAATTGAATAATGAATTTCATCATCTAAAGTCCTAATCAGAAGGACCCAGTCAGGACCCGCAAAGCGTGGCCGACAAAGTGTGCAGACAAAGACTTTACTAAAGATAAAGTTAAAAGTAAAAGATGCTTTCAAAAAGATGTGGAGGAAAATAAAACAGCTATCAGGCTTTATCAAAAGCAAAAGCAATGAAGGAAAACAACTATCATGATTTATCAAAAGCAAAAGCAATGGAGGAAAACGAAAAGCCAATCAGAAGATAAGCTTTATGATTTTCTTTATCTCTTCTAGTCTATATAAGACAATGTAATTTATCATTCAAAGCATCAAAAAATTTACGAATACTAAACTTTTCTTGAATGCTCTCTCTCTATGTAAACATTATGGAATAAAGTTTTTGTTTCTGTAAGTTCTTTATTCTTCTTTAATTTTCTGCACTACGATCGTTTTTATGATCTTTTTGGGATCGAAAGACCCATATTATAGATTTACCATACATTGATGGATTTGATGAAAAGGTCATTTCTACGAAAGCTAGTCCTATTCAGATGAACCATGAATTAATGGAAATCTTTAAGGAAGAAATAAAAACTCTTTTGAATAATAATATTATTCATCATTCAAAATCACCTTGGAGTTGTTCAGCATTTTATGTTAACAATGCAGCTGAACAAGAACGAGATTCTCCAAGACTTGTAATTAATTACAAGCCTTTAAACTCCGTTTTAAAATGGATTCATTATCCGATTCCTAATAAAAGGGATCTTTTAAAAAGAACTTTTAAAGCAAATGTTTACAGTAAATTTGATTTAAAATCAGATTTCTGGCAAATTCAAATTGCTAAAAAAGATAAATATAAAACTACTTTCAATGTCCCGTTTGGACAAAATGAATGGAATGTCATGCCTTTTGGGCTTAAGAATGCCCTATCTGAATTTCAAAATATTATGAATTCAATCTTTAATCACATAAGCAATATTTTAATTGTTTATATTGATGATGTATTAATCTTCTCTAAGGACATTGATTCTCATTTCAAAAAATGTTTTTCCTATCCTTGCTTTAGACAAGGAATATGAAGGGTATGAGATTAAACATCTCTTAAAACCAATTTATACCAACAGGAATTACGTAGAGACAGATAATTCCTTAAAAAACAGAAAATATTTTGAATTTATCCTTGTTGATACAGGATCGGTTGAGATTGAACGTGAGTTAGCAGACAAATCTGACCCAGATAGTATTGCTTACTCTAAGTTCACAATTAAAAGATTTTATCTCCTTTCAATTGGCCTGTAGACCATTTGCAAACTCCAATTAATCTTTCTAAATGATTCAACCCACAAACCTATAACTGGTATGATTACAAGAATGCATGGGTAAACTTCTTGTATGTTAGACCTACAACCCACACCTGGTTTGTGAAATACTGTCCAGAAGTTGCAGCTTCTATTATCCCAAGATGGTTCTACTAATGGTGGAGCTGTTTCGGTGGAAATAAACAAGTTATGCCTCGACAATTTGCAGAAAAATATCCTCAGTTCCAGATCGATGAAGGCATATCAACATTGCCAGAGAATATAAAACTCTGTAAGTTTTTCTTTAAAAAACGTTTATCTTATATTATAAGTTGGACGTTTGTTATTGCAGATTTTCACAAGATTAAGTTTCTTTCTAAAGAAATCCGAGTCAAAGGTTGGTCTCCAGACAAAAAGGATACACCTCCATCTTCAAGTAAGAAGACATTATCAAAAGTTTCACCCTCAAAGAGTGAATTGAAGAAGAGACTCGAAAAGGCTCTATCTGAATTAGATAATGATCCAGATGAAGTTGCAATTAATCAACTTCTAGATGAAGCATCCTCTCAAAGCAATGACAATGGTGATATGCTAAATCCAAAGGCTTTAGCAAATTCATATTTAAATCCATTTGATTAAAATTCTAATTGAGGTATTAAAACCGGAATAATTAGTCTTTCTAATAGAGATCTAAAAAGGATCAGAATTATTAAGAAAGAAACAAAGGAGTCTCAGAGAGATGGAATCTTTGTTAAAATAATCAAAATGGAATAATGAATTTCATCATCTAAAGCCCTAATCAGAAGGACCCAGTCAGGACCCGCAAAGCGTGGCCGACAAAGTGTGCAGACAAAGATTTTACTAAAGATAAAGTTAAAAGTAAAAGATGCTTTCAAAAAGATGTGGAGGAAAATAAAATAGCTATCACGCTTTATCAAAAGCAAAAGCAATGAAGGAAAACAGCTATCATGCTTTATCAAAAGCAAAAGCAATGGAGGAAAACGAAAAGCCAATCAGACATAAGCTTTATGATTTTCTTTATATCTTCTTGTCTATATAAGACAATGTAATTTATCATTCAAAGCATCAGAAAATTTACGAATACAAAATTTTTCTTGAATGCTCTCTCTCTATGTAAACATTATGGAATAAAGCTTTTGGTTTTTGTAAGTTCTTTATTCTTCTTTAATTTTCTGCACTACGATCGTTTTTATGGTATCAGAGCCATGTTAATGGCATAAAACTTTAGCAAGCTTAGCTAAATTTCTTTGTTGTCTGGGCTGTTAGAAATCATGTAATTGCTTTATAATAAGATAATTTTGACTTTGTTATTATCTTAATAATAATCTAGTTAACTTCAATTAATCAAGTTATGGGCCAAGGTTTCTTTATTATAATGTTGAGGTTTTGTCTCTGCATAAGTCTGAGTGTGCCGTATAATTTCTGGCTTAAGGACTTGGTAAGTCTGAAAATAGATCACTATAAGTCCAGTAAGACCCAGGGGGCAGGCGGACGATCTTTTGGTGTTCTGTCCTACAATATGACTTGCCAAAGACTTGTAATATCCAACATGCGTGATATAAACTGAGTAACTTCCAATGCCAATTTAATTGATTAATTCATTGTTTTCTATATTATTATCTTGATAATTCATTTTTAAAGTTATCTTAATTGTTTGATAATCCTTGAAGTTCTTTCATGCCTAAAGACAACTTTTAGTTATTCTTCATGAATAATAATATTGTTAACTCTGTTAATATTTCAGTGTCTAAAGAAGATAATCGTTTATAAAATTGGTCTATCCCTAAAGAACCTTTTAATATGATTTACCAAATAGGTAATTTTAATTTATTCAGAAATTATAATATTAAAACTTGTGAATAAACTTCTGCAATTAATAACTCGTTAGAGACTATTAAATTGTTGATTTTTGCTGACATTGACAGGTATAAGAAAGAATTTAAATTCCTTCATATTGGTCTTGTGCAAGTAGCTGTTAAACCTCTCTTCCGTAAAGGTTTAAATATCCCTATTTGTTTACTTCTTAGAGATGCTAGACTTCTCAAGTTTTATGATTCGCTGTTAGGAATCTTAGAAAGTAATCTAGCTCATGGGCCTGTTTACTTTAATAGTTATCCCAACTTCTCTATAGAATTAGATGATCCTAATATTCTTGACACTTTGACGCTCAACGTCAAAACCAAGAATTGGGCTCCTTGATGAAACGAGCTTCAAGGATCAAAAGCCATACCTCAACAATACTAATTCATCACTTTGATGAAGAATCTTCATTCAATCTACCAATCCAAGCTCTTCCTTGAGTTTAAGCTTTAATGGAGTCTTGGGAATTTCTATGGTATTTTGGGGTTTTGATTTTGAAGAATGAAATCTTCTAAGTGTTTAAGGCTTATAAACACATGTAATATATCCAAAATACCCTTAGGGAACCGCCAATACTCTTGTTTGGAAGTTGGGTGAATTTACAAGTTCATCCCTAGACTTAACAGTGAACTGTACGCAGGGACCATCACCATCGACGGTGGGCAGTCGACGGACCATTTGTCCATAAACGGACCATATTGTCATCCCGTCGATTGTTTCAGAGGCTGGATGTGGATCCTCATCCTTTCCCAGCCTAAGTACCTACCCACGGAACCACCGATGGACCGTCCCTTGACCTACGGACCGTCCTTTGATCCGTGGTCTGGGCAAAGGTCTTGTCCATCGACGGTTGCCCATCGATGGGACGTAGATCCACGTACGGACCGTGCTATCCTCCGTCGATAGGTTCAGAGACCTGGGACTTGTAGCTTAGCCACCCAGGGTAAGTACCTACCCACTCCCATCACCCACGGACCGTCGACAAGGCCACTGGCCGTTGGTTTCCATCCGCAGGTGAGGCTGCATTAGGCAGTTTCGGCCACCAACATGGTTTCTTCCTCAGAGACCCTTGGTTGGTCCTTGGGGATGTTTGCCCGGACGTTTCCAACCAAAACATTACTTTATACGAGTTTAGGACCTCCCACATAATTTCACTCAAAATGAACACGTAAAACTCGACGAAACATGCCTAGACACACAAGGTCATTTCAAGGCACATCTTTCGAATGCCATGGACGTTCTTGAGTGTTTGACCTCCAAATTTCTCGAAACTTGAAAAACTACATATATACATCATATAATACTCATATAACACCATAAAACCACATGATACACACATAAACACATAGTCCCCCATATGAAGCACTTAGGTGACTTAGTCGTCGAACGTCTTGGTCGACCATTGACGTTTGACTTTGTATGCACCTAATACTTTAGCTACCGCCTCAATACAACATATTGAACATATTTAGGACTATATACCACCTTGAAAACAATGTTAGGATCTAGTTCACCTATGTCATTTTTGGGACCCTACATTCTCCCCCACTTGGACAACATTCGTCCTCGAATGACACTTGCCACTCTCCGAACACTTCCAAGATAGAGAATCATCTAATAGTACATAACCAAACCATATAACTCACAATCAAGGATAAAAAAGTCAATTGCACAAGGTCAAGAGATTCACAACACAACAAGAAACTATAATACAATTCTATAACTCATTATGCTACAAAAGTCACATGCGTCATTCCAAATAACAGAAACTCAATTTATAATAATTATTATACTTATACACATCAGTTCTAACCACATTACAACAATTTTAGACCAAAGAATCAATTAGATTCTTACAAATTCTCACAGTGAATAGTGAACAATGAACAGTGAATAGTGTTCCAAGCTACACTGATTTTCGGCTATTTTTCAATAATGCAAGTTTTATGCAATTCATGATATAGACATGCCAATATGCAAGGTAACATCATATAAGCACCTTTAACAATATGCTTATGGCTTAATAAATCACACAATGCAAGAAGTTAATGAAATTCAATTTCAACCAAACTCCTAAACATCATGCACATGCAGCAACTTCTAACACGTCTATCTAGCCATACTCCCCCACTTAGAAGGAAATCATATCACAACAAGAGTAATAAGGACTTACAAACATCATCATCACTCTCATCTGGCTTCTCACCTCTAGTCCGGAGTGCATAGAAATGCCTCTTAGTTGGAGCATCTTCCTTTGGAACACTAGGATCAACTTTCTTACCCTCTTGTCTAGAAGCAATGTTAGGAGAATCTCTCACTTTGTGACCATTTTTTCCACATCCAAAGCAAATGTCGTTACGCACTAGACACTCACTAAAATGGTTCTTACCACAAGTGGCACATGTAGGTTTGCCATTTTGAGAACTACCTCCTTTTTCAAACTTCTTCTTAGGAGCATTGGGTCCATCTTGAGTTTGAGATCTCTTTTTGAACCTAGGTTGCACTTGATCACTAGCAACACTCCTTTTTAAGTTCCTTGACATCCTCCTAAGTTTAGACTCTTAAACTGATTGTGCATACACCATGTGTCTAGCTAAGGTCATATCATCATGTAGCATAGCCGTACGACATTCTTCCCTCACTAAGTCGGCTACACCCGTCACAAAGCGACTCATTTCATCCCTTGGGTTAGACACTTGGGATGGTGCATATGTAGACAAAGTGGAGAATTTCAAAGAGTATTTCTCAACACTCATATTTTCTTGCTTAAGATTGATAAACTCCTCTACTTTCACTTCCCTCCTCTCACAGGGAAAGTACTTACCAAGAAAAGCTTCCTTGAATTCTTCCCACTCAATAGGACCCGACTCCACCGGCCTATTTTTGTTCCATTGAGTATACCAAATTTGAGACACATATCTTAATTGATAAGAAGCCAACTTCGCCTTCTCCCTAGATGTAATCCCCATAGCACTCAATACCTTATACACACCATCAAGGAATTCTTGGGGATCTTCATTTACCTTAGAGCCAAGAAAGATTGGAGGATCAACCTCACAAAGTCTCTCAACGTAGATGACATAGTGCTCTCCACAACATTACCCCTAGGCACCATACTCAAATTTATTTGAGTATTCACGGCTTGGACTAAAGCAACCAAATCCTCTTTAATCTCTCAATTAGTCAATTCGGGGGGGACCACCGGAACCTCATTACCTCCTTCCACATTGGGGGCATGATCAAATTGAGGAGGCACTTGAGCACCTTGAGCACCTTGGACACCTTGCCCATCTTGAAGCACTTGCTCAACTTCAGGAGGAGCTTCCTCATTCAACCTTCTAGCGCTCATCCTTCTAGTATTCATCTCCTAGAAACACAAGGAAACACATTTAGAAGGATACTCATAACATTACTCTACCGCACGACATAGGAGTAGAAATGAAGGGAAACACTATTGTCCTGTAGCCTCTCGCCCATAGATGTGTCGCGACTCACACCGATGGTCGAGACTCTACTAGACGTGAGTTGTCGAGACTTTATTGATTCCTAAGACTATTGACATTAACCCATGCTCTGATACCAAGCTTGTCACATCCCGAAACCACACCCTAGAAGTAAGGATGCAATCTTGGATTTTGACCGGCGTACTCGACCTCTCGGAGGTCTCATACAAGCCTTCATATCATTCATTGCATATACATAATGAAAAGTAGTGCAAAATTAAAACTTTTCATAAAACAATATAATAGTCTTCAAAAATCTTTCATATATAGTAATAGGAAAAGCTAAATCTTGACTCATCATCTTAAGACACAAGAATACTTGGGACACGGCCCATATGAATTAGAAAGTATACTACTATATAGTCTATTACAAAACATCATAAACAAAACATAAAATGACATATATGCCCTCGAGTCAAGTTAGGACATACTTCAACTTCTCTTGAACGATCTCCTAGTCCAAGTCTTCTTCCCAAAGTTCTTCACCTACCAAGAACTATATATATAGAAAGAAAGTATGGAATTAGTACAACCACATGTACTAAGTATGGCATTATGCATAAAAATCATAAAAATGGACATTTATTGGAAATATGCATCTTTTCATTTAAATATCATATTTTAATCACAAGAACAACATTTAACAACTTAGAATCACATAAGAAATCGTTTAAAACAAATAACATAGTTTGAAACGTCACTTTACAGTAACTCGTCTTCACTGTACAGTGAATTTCTTCACTGTTACAGTGAAGTACTCGTTCTTCCTTTTTAATACTTCCTAGCATGTAGATTTCTCACTAACGTCATCCTAAGATTCACTTAAGTCACATAAAGAGAGATCGACCATACACCCTCTCTACATGTGCCTAAACGTTAAACAAGATTACTCTTAACGAGACACATACACACCTCTAATACATCAAAATACAAGACATACATAACATGACAATCTCCCCTACCATGGCTATCAAAAGACTTACTTAAGTACTCCTAGAAGAGAACGCCCATACATCCACTTCAGGGATACCTAAATAATCCTTAAGATTTCCTAGGTTTAGCTCATGTCACACATAACAACCAACTTCCCTTACTGGAGTCATTCTCAAGACTTCTATAGATAAGACATGAAGAGATCATCATTTATGCCCTCTTCACACATTAACTAAGGAATCCTTAAGTCACTTTAGATTAGGTACTCATTCATTTACATGCTTTATATCATTAAGTCATTACATTACTTAGTTCATTTAAGAGACATACATCACATAAAGGACATCCAAGTAATGGTCTTGGAGAAGACCTAGGGACTCTTACTAACACCTTCAAAGCCTATTGTGCAATGTCTAGATAGCGTCCCATACCACCACCTAAACCGCATAGAACTTCTCTAATAATAATAGGTATCCCACATGATGAGAATAGGCAATAACCGACATAGACTATGGTAGCAAAGCATGGAATCTGGAGTTCTATCCTACTCCGATGAGGTTGTTCTACTTACCAATGGTAGAACTTAGACACATCCCATGTAGGCACATGGTTAAGGAAATATGAAGGGCTTCTTTGTATTCTAGTCTCATTCTTTAACTAGAACTACTTCCCTTACCATACTCACTCGGTGCTAGCCTTCGTTCTCATATACTAAATCACATTAAGATTCATACAAATGGGTCCCATATCAAGTTCATAACCCAATTACATTTACCCTACCAAACCAAGTTCCGCTAGAGCTATCTCACTATGGCGACAAGAAGCTCATCATGAATTTCCTAAGGATTGATGTGATGACGTTCCAGCCAATCAACTTTAAGTCCATCATTCATTACATGAAAGATACCATTACGGCTTTCAACTTCAGGTTTCATAACCTTACCACTTGGTTCAAGGTTTCACATAAAGGACCCTCTTATCATCATTCAAGGTCTCACCTAACATTCATTCATTTATGACTAAGACTATTTAAGTTCCTAATTCAATACATCACATTATATTCATATTCATAAATGCATCAAGTAAGGGACAAAAGTCTACCTAAACAAGACACAACATACTTCCATTTAACAAATATAGCCTATCTTTCTTTACACACTTAGGGATGACCCTTAACATATTCTAGTCAACATATTCATTACCTTAACATCATCAACATAACCATTATAGACTCATATAGCCAAGTTAGGAACAACCATGTATCAACTCTAAGTATACACACTTAACACATAGTCATGGCATAACATGATTTCCTAAAAAACATCAATAGTCTAACACATGCTTTCACATATAGGTGTAGATATGATCATACATCAAATAATCAACTACACAAATAGCCATATAACTTCAAGTAGTTGCCGACAAGGCCATGATCATCATATACTTAAAATAACGCCGACAAGGCCACATCAATTCACATAACACCGCCACCATAAGTGGACCAAACCAATCATAACATAATTGAAGTCTAATTAACATTAAAGAAAGGAAAATAAGTCAGCGTACCACCTCTTAATCCTCAACACTTCAAGACAATACCAAATCATCCAATTCAATATCATAAGACCCTTACCCATGGCCATGAACACCAATTCAATACACAATTATAATAATCAATGAAATCTAAAACAATTCAATATAGATTCAAAATTCTAATATAAATTAGATAAAAATTGAATACAATTCTTACATCATTATAAAGCCCATCAGAAACTACACATAAATTCATGAACATTAGACCAATATCACGTAACCAATAAATTAGTCAAAAACTAGGGTTCATCAATTTCATGGGTTCATAGGTTAATTGAGTTAAAATCACATTAATGACCACAACTCAATAACTAAATAATGATTAAAAACCTTTAATCCAAGAACCAATGGTAGATCATCAAATAGGTCAATTCATCTTTTGAAAACTTTAGAAAACCTCTTTGAAAGTTGGGCTCCTTGATGAAACGAGTTTAAAGGATAAAAAGTCATACCTAAACAATACTTTGATGAAGAATCTTACTCAATCCACCAATCCAAGCTCTTCCTTGAGTTTTAGCTTTAATGGAGTCTTGGGGAATTTATAAGGTATTTTGGGGTTTTGATTTTGAATAATGAAATCTTCTAAGTGTTTAAGGCTTATAAACTCATCTTAAATACTCAAAAGACCCTTAGGGAACCTCCAATACTCTTATTTGGAAGTGGGATCAATTGACAAGTTCACTCCTATATTTAACAGTGAACTACACGCAGGGACCATCACCATCGACGGTGGGCAGTCGACGTACCGTTTGTCCACAAACGGACCGTCCTATCCTCCCGTCGATTGGTTCAGAGGCTGGATGTGGATCCACATCCTTTCCCAGCCTAAGTCCCTACTCACTAAACCACCTAGGACCTTTCTTTGGTCCGTGGTCTTGGACAAGGTCTTGCCCATCGACGGTTGCCCATCGACGGGCCGTAGGTCCACTTACAGCCCGTGTTGTCCTCCATCGATGGGTTTAGAGACCTGGGACTGGTATCTTAGCCACCCAGGCTAATTACCTACCCACTCGCATCACCCACGGACCGTCGACCAGGCCACGGGCCGTCGATTGCCATCCATAGGTGAGTCTGCATTAGGCAGTTTCGGCAACCAACATGGGTTATTCCTCAAAGACCCTTGGTTGGTCGGTGGGGATGATTTCCTTGACGTTTCCAAAACAAACATGACCGTATAGGAGTTTTGGACCTCGCACATGAATTTCACTAAAAAACAAACACGTAAAACTCGACGAAACATGGCTAGTCACACAAGGTAATTTAGGCACATCTTTCGAATTCCATGGACGTCTTGAGTGTTTGACCTCCAAATTTCTCGAAACTTGACACACTAGCTATAAAATCATATTAAACTCATTTAAAACCATAAAATCACATGAGACACACATAAACACATAGGCCCCCATACAAAGCACTTAGGTGACTTAGTCGTCGAACGTCTTGGTCGACCCTTGAAGTTTGACTTCCAATGCACCTAATACTTTAGCTACTGCCTCAATACAACATAATGAACATATTTAGTACCTTAGACCACCTTGACAACAATTTTAGGTTCTAGTTCACCTATGTCATTTTTGGGACCTTACACTCATAGTGTTCTTTTATGATTATGTTGTAGTGCAGAACATTAAAGAAGAATAAAGAACTTACAAAAACAAAAAGCTTTATTCCATAATGTTTACATAGAGAGAGAGCATTCAAGAAAAATTTAGTATTCGTAAATTTTCTGATGCTTAGAATGATAAATTACATTGTCTTATATAGACAAGAAGAGATAAAGAAAATCATAAAGTTTATCTTCTGATTGGATTTTCGTTTTCCTCCATTGCTTTTGCTTTTGATAAAGCATGATAGCTGTTTTCCTTCATTGGTTTTGCTTTTGATAAAGCATGATAGTTGTTTTATTTTCCTCTACTGCTTTTTGAAGGCATCTTTTACTTTTAACTTTATCTTTAGTAAAGTCTTTGTCTGCACACTTTGTCGACCACGCTTTGCGGGTCCTGACAGGGTCCTTCTGATTAGGACTTTAGATGATGAAATTCATTATTCCATTTTGATTATTTTAACAAAGATTCCATCTCTTTGAGACTCCTTTGTTTCTTTCTTAATAATTCTGATCCTTTTTAGATCTCTATTAGAAAGACTAATTATTCCGGTTTTAATACCTCAATTAGAATTTTAATCAAATGGATTTAAATATGAATTTGCTAAAGCCTTTGGATTTAGCATATCACCATTATCATCGCTTTGAGAGGATGCTTCATCTAGAAGTTGATTATTTGCAACTTCATCTGGATCATTATCTAATTCAGATAGAGCCTTTTCGAGTCTCTTCTTCAATTCACTCTTTGAGGGTGAAACTTTTGATAATGTCTTCTTACTTGAAGAAGGAGGTGTATCCTTTTTGGCTGGAGACCAACCTTGGACTCTGATTTCTTTAGTAAGAAACTTAATCCTGTCAAAATCTGCAATAACAAACGTCCAACTTATAATATAAGATAAACGTTTTTTAAAGAAAAGCTTACAGAGTTTTATATTCTCTGGCAATGTTGATATGCCTTCATCGATCTGGAACTGAGGATATTTTTCAGCAAACTGTCGAGGCATAACTTGTTTATTTCCACCGAAACAGCTCCACCATTCGTAGAACCATCTTGGGATAATAGAAGCTGCAACTTCTAGACAGTATTTCACAAACCAGGTGTGGGTTGTAGGTCTAACATACAAGAAGTTTACCCATGCATTCTTGTAATCATACCAGTTATAGGTTTGTGGGTTGAATCTTTTGAAAAGATTAATTGGAGTTTGCAAATGGTCTACAGGCCAATGGAAAGGAGATAAAATCTTTTTAATTGTGAACTTAGAGTAAGCAATACTAACTGGGTCAGATTTTTCTGCTAACTCATGTTCAATCTCAACCGATCCTGTATCAACAAGGATGAATTCAAAATATTTTCTGGTTTTTAAGGAATTATCTGTCTCTACGTAATTCCTGTTGGTATAAATTGGTTTTAAGAGATGTTTAATCTCATACCCTTCATATTCCTTGTCTAAAGCAAGGATAGGAAAAACTTGTAGAGAAACCATTTCAAATTTCTCTTTCTCCTTATGAGTAACTTTAACGCTACTGGGAGAAACTGCTTCTGCAAAACTTTGAGGCTGTTTCATTGCGTAACAATCACTTTTTTGCTTCTAGGAAACTCTAAGTTCTCCGTTTGGTGATGAAGATGAGATGGGCTCTTGTTCCTTTTGAAAAGGCTTCTTCAAAATTAACATTTTTGACGAACTACTTTGAGGAAGTTCAGAAGAAATAATTGGAGGCAGTTGGGCCAACGCCAAATACCTGTTTAAATCGGACCTTATTTCAGGCCTTATTGCAAATGGGCCTGATGCTCTTGTTGGGCCATTTGTATTGGACCTGGCTGGTTGTTTACCTACTATGGGCCTAATCTGTGGTCTGCTCATGTTTACCCATAGTCTTAAGTAAGATAACCGCATTGGTTTGATTGTCACTCCAAGGAGACAGATTCTTTTTCAACCTGTCAAAAAGAGGTTTGCAAATATGTCTAACTTTGGGAATAAAATACGCAACATAATTGAGACTTCCTAAAAATCTCTGCAACTGAGTTTTATCCAAAATGACATTGGGAAACTTATCGGAAAACTCAATGGCTCTGCAAATTGGTTTATAGGTACCTTGATAAAGATCATGTCCTAAAAATCTGATTTTTGTTTGAAACAATTTAATCTTTTTAGCACTAATGACTAAACCATTATGCTTAATAATTTTAAAGAAAACATTTAAATGTTTGAAATGAGAATCAATGTCCTTAGAGAAGATTAATACATCATCAATATAAACAATTGAAATATTGCTTATGTGATTAAGATTGAATTCATAATATTTTGAAATTCAGATGGGGCATTCATAAGCTCAAAAGACATGACATTCCATTCATATTGTCCAAACGGGACATTGAAAGCAGTTTTATATTTATCTTTTTCAGTAATTTGAATTTGCCAGAAACTTGATTTTAAATCAAATTTACTGTAAACATTTGCTTTAAAAGTTCTTTTTAAAAGATCCCTTTTATTAGGAATCGGATAACGAATCCATTTTAAAACGGAGTTTAAAGGCTTGTAATTAATTACAAGTCTTGGAGAACCTCGTTCTTCAGCTGCATTGTTAACATAAAATGCTGAACAAATCCAAGGTGATTTTGAAGGACGAATAATATTATTATTCAAAAGAGTTTTTGTTTCTTCCTTACAGATTTCCATTAATTCATGCTTCATCTTAATAGGCCTAGCTTTCGTAGAAATGGCCTTTTCAACAAATCCATCACTGTATGGTAAATCTATAATATGGGTCTTTCGATCCCAAAAAGAGTTTGGAAATTCTGAGCAAATTTCATTTTCAAAATTCTTTTGAAGATTGGCAATCTTAACCACCATTCTCGGGGGTTTTAAAATTTGCTCAATTATCTTAATTTTAATATCTTCTTTGAGAAAACAAATCTGATTGATTTTAAATGCAGTTTGTTTATGCAAAAATTTACTTTCTTCAAGAGAAAGTGTCTTGATAAAAGGAAATGAAATTTCTTTTCCTAAATTTTTTGTTTTGATTGAATCAAAATCTGAAAGATAAGGTTTTATCTGAGTAATGAAAGGTATACCCAAAATAATTTCATCGTTAATGTTTTTTGTTATGACAAAATCATTAGCAAGGCAAATACCGTCATTGCAGATATGAGCATTAGAAAGTTTATAATTTATACAGATACGCTCACCAGTCGCGCTGTATATCTTAGTAGTTCCTTTCTGGAGGTACTTAGTTGGAATTAAACCTTCGACAATGCAATTTCTATCTGCACCACTATCTAACAAAGCAATTTTGTTAAGTATAAAATTTGAATTAACAACTAGCTTAATCATAATATGAGAACTCTGAGATCTCACTTTTGTAATCATACTGATACCTGCATCTTCATTACCTTTAGGTGATGGAGGGGCAGTCTGAGAGTTTGAAGAGTTATCTTCTTCATTTTCATTATCTGAAGTAGCAAGCTCTTTGCCTTTAGATGATTCCTTTGCATCCTTTAAGAATTGCTCTGCTAAGGCATTAATGTCAATCTTGTCAAGTCTTGTCTTAACTTCTTTGGTTTCTTTTTTAAGGAAATTAACTTCTGCTCGAAGTTCACTAATAGAAGGTTCTTCCTTCTTATCTGTGTATCGCTGCATGATTTCTTTTATGCTGAAAGGAGTTACATTCCTTGCAACTTCTTTCTCTTTCTGTTTAGTAACAAGCTTTTGAAGCTCTAAAAGATAACTTCTACGAGCATCATCATCCTTGATATGCTCAATAGTTGCAAATAAGATTTCTGTAGAATCTTCTGAGAGTACTCTGATAGATTGACCATCACAATGGCAAAATGCTCCTTGGCAATTGTATTTTTGTCCACTATCTTCTTAGTCTTGAGCAACATTAAGGAACTCTTCGTCCTCAGTTTCTTCTTCTGAAGAGGAATCTAAATCTGATTCTTCTTCGTTTAAAATAGAGAGAAACTTTTCTTTAGTTTCTTCATCTACTTCAAGAAGATTAATCTTCTTCTTTTTTCTTTTGTTTCTTGGACAATCAGGAGACTTGTGTCCTGACTTTCCACATGTCCAACACTTGTCTCCTTGAGAAATGCTGTGAGAAGTTTTCTTGCTCTTCTTCTTTGAATGTCGTATCTATCTTGAGGACCTTCTTTTTTGTGATGATTCTCCATATCGTTCTTTCTTTGAACCTTTCTTGCTGAAGGGGGTTTTAGACTTGGAAATCCAAAGTCTTGACAAAAGCTTCCAAGTTCATTACTTGAGAATTTCTCATCTTTCTTAAGCTGTTCCTTTAGCTTCAGATTAGTAAATAGCTCCATTGCTACGAAATGAATCAAGCTAGTAAGGTCTCCATAAGTAATTTCTGAATAAGGAATTTTACCTTCACATCGGTCTCTTATTTTGGATCAAACTTTTTCTGCAAAATAAGGAGGTAGTCCACTAAGGAATCTCTCTTTCCAATAATCATTGTTGCAGTCATCTCTAAGCATGACCTTTGTAATAAACATATCTTTATACCACCTGAAATCTGTTAATTTCTTGCAGTAAAGATTGTTTAGTATCTCTAAACTTTTATCTTGAAATAGACGTGGTTCTCCCACGAAATGTTTAGCAATGCTATAAAGTAGAGTTGCAGTTGCATCTTCAACTACCTCTACAGATGTAGTGGTAAGTCCACCTTCAGTCTTAACAACATTCTTGTTTGCCACAGCATTAAGAATTTCATTTCGATTTTTTTCTGTGAGATAATTGTCCCACCAATTTCTAAGTGTACCTGTAAAACCTGCAACTATCCTGTTAGCTGCTTGATTATCGGTAGCATTTTTCCATTTATAGGCTGTGATGTTCATGCCCATTTCTTGGAGTTTATTGTAGATTTGGCCATCAGCCATTCCATCAATATTCCATTCTGTTATTCCTGTGCCATCTGAAACACTCTGAGGATGCATATTGTTTTCCTCAAACTAGATGTCAGGAAAAGATGGTCTGGAATAAAAGTTTTTGGAGTGAGGAAGCCTTTCCTTTAAGGCACCTACCTTATCTCCCTGAGTAATATTAAGCCTTTTAAGTTGATCATTAATTCTTTCTAGGATTTCAGGAGAATTGTTGAACTCACTAGCTGGTTTAGGAAAATCTTCAGGAGAGAATTTATGGATTTTAAAAATGGGGCTGGATTCTAATTTGAAACCTTTGGAAGAACTTGGTTTATTACCAATCTGGCTGGTACCACTATAATTATACTTGAATCTTCAATCTGTTTGGAAAAAACATGAAGAACTTGGTTAGTATAATTATTTTGTTCGAAAACCTTGTTGATATCCTCCACTGTTACAAAAGCAGTTTCTTTGTTTTCAGAAGGCTTCTTCAAAGGAGCTGCCTTTAAAAGATCCTTCCTGTAAGGAATGTTTAGTCCTTCCGGAGGAGGAGTAATACTTTCGACAACCTTATCTTTGGTATGCCATCTGTTTATCAAAACCTGAAGCGATGAATTGGTTTCATCGATTTGGCCTGAGCATTCAAACCATTTGAAGAATTCAATTTCTGTTTTGAATCTCTTCATATCTTTAAATCATTTGTCTTTGAACAAGACTCTTTGTTCTCTTGTGTATGTATCCACATACCATGCTTTCTTTAAAGCATGTTTGGAACTCATCCACCACTTATTGATTTTTTTTATATCAGGAGTAAAGTTATCAACTGATTTGATAACTCCTATAGAATCCTTTTTCTTATGAGAAGGAGGTTTCATTTCGCTTGGAGTAGGACTTCCTGCAAAAGAAGAATCATAATAAACCTTGGGGATGGTTTGGGTGAAATCCACACCACGGAATTTACCCTGTTCTGAAACCTCAGTGGTTTCATACAAGTCATCTTCTCCTTCCCGGGTTTTTGAACTAGAAGGTCTAGCCATAGACATTCTTCTACTTGAAGACGCTTGGCTGAAAGAGTTGGATCTTAAAAACTTAAGGTTAATAGATTCATCTGCAAATTGGAGAACACTTTCTAGGGAAGACCTAGAAGGCTGAACTTGAAGAGGTTCAGTGATGGAATCAAATTTCCAACTGTCATCGGAAAGGATTTCATCCCACTGTAACATTCTAGGGACAAAGGTGGTGCTATACTCTTGGTTAGATTCCATAGGCATAGTAACTCCTTTAGCACTAGTGTTAATTGCCTTTGGGACAATAGTGGTTTTCATTAGCTTGTAATATACACGATATATTATAGCTAGATCTCTGGTTCCTAATTTGCTATTCATATTCTTTGTTTTGACGTTGAGCGTCAAAGTGTCAAGAATATTAGGATCATCTAATTCTATAGAGAAGTTGGGATAACTATTAAAGTAAACTGGCCCATGAGCTAGACTACTTTCTAATATTCCTACCAGCGAATCATCAAAATTGAGAAGTCTAGCATCTCTAAGAAGTAAACAAATAGGGATATTTAAACCTTTACGGAAGAGAGGTTTAACAGCTACTTGGAAAAGACAAATATGAAGGAATTTTAATTCTTTCTTATACCTGTCAATGTCAGCAGCAATCAACAATTTAATAGTCTCTAGCGAGTTATTAATTGCAGAAGTTGATTCACAAGTTTTAATATTATAATTTCTGAATAAATTAAAATTATCTATTTGGTAAATCTTATTAAAAGGTTCTTTAGGGATAGACCAATTTTGTAAATGATTATCTTCTTTAGATACTGAAATATTAACAGAGTTAACAATATTATTATTCATGAAGAATAACTAAAAGTTTTCTTTAGGCATGAAAGAACTTCAAGGATTATCAAACAATTAAGATAACTTTAAAAATGAATTATCAAGATAATAATATAGCAAACAATGAATTAATCAATTAAATTGGCCTTGGAAGTTACTCAATTTATATCACGCATGTTGGATATTACAAGTCTTTGGCAAGTCATATTGTAGGACGGAACACCAAAAGATCGGCCGCCTGCCCACCTGGGTCTTACTGGACTTACAATGATCTAGTTTCAGGCTTACCAAGTCCTTAAGCCAGAAATTATTCGGCACACTCAGACTTATGCAAAGACAAAACCTCAACATGATAATAAAGAAACCTTGGCCCATAACTTGATTAATTGAAGTTAACTAGATTATTATTAAGATAATAACAAAGTCAAAATTATCTTATTATTAAACAATTACATGATTTCTAACAGCCCAGACAACAAAGAAATTTAGCTAATCATGCTAAAGTTTTGTTCCATTAACATGGCTCTGATACCATAAAAACGATCGTAGTGCCGATAGAAATTTCATTGTCAAAGGTTTAATTCCAACTAAGTACCTCCAGAAAGGAACTACTAAGCTATACAGCGCGACTGGTAAGCGTATCTGTATAAATTATAAACTTTCTAATGCTCATATCTGCAATGACGGTATTTGCCTTGCTAATGATTTTGTCATAACAAAAAACATTAATGAGGAAATTATTTTGGGTATACCTTTCATTACTTAGATAAAACCTTATCTTTTAGATTTTGATTCAATCAAAACAAAAATTTTAGGAAAAGAAATTTCATTTCCTTTTATCAAGACACTTTCTCTTGAAGAAAGTAAATTTTTGCATAAACAAACTGCATTTAAAATCAATCAGATTTGTTTTCCTAAAGAAGATATTAAAATTAAGAAAATTGAGCAAATTTTAAAAACCCCGAGAATGGTGGTTAAAATGGGCATGAATATCACAGCCTATAAATGAAAAACTTCTACCGATAAGCAAGCAGCTAACAGGATAGTTGCAGGTTTTACAGGTACACTTAGAAATTGGTGGGACAATTATCTCACAGAACAAAATCGAAATGAAATTCTTAATGCTGTGGCAAACAAGAATGTTGTTAAGACTGAAGGTGGACTTACCACTACATCTGTAGAGGTAGTTGAAGATGCAACTGCAACTCTACTTTATAGCATTGCTAAACATTTTATGGGAGAACCACGTCTATTTCAAGATAGAAGTTTAGAGATACTAAACAATCTTTACTGCAAGAAATTAACAGATTTCAGGTGGTATAAAGATATGTTTATTACAAAGGTCATGCTTAGAGATGACTGCAACAATGATTATTGGAAAGAGAGATTCCTTAGTGGACTACCTCCTCATTTTGCAGAAAAAGTTCGATCCAAAATAAGAGACCGATGTGAAGGTAAAATTCCTTATTCAGAAATGACTTATGGAGACCTTACCAGCTTGATTCATTTCATAGCAATGGAGTTATGTACTGATCTGAAGCTAATGGAACAGATTAAGAAAGATCAGAAATTCTCAAAGTAATGAACTTGGAAGCTTTTGTCAAGACTTTGGATTTCCAAGTCTAAAAAACCCTTCACCAAGAAAGGTTTCGAAGAAAGAACGATCTGGATAATCGTCACAAAAAAGAAGGTCCTCAAGAAAGAAAGGACATTTAAAGAAGAAGAGCAAGAAAACTTCTCACAGCACTTCTCAAGAAGACAAGTGTTGGACATGTGGAAAGTCAGGACACAAGTCTCCTGATTGTCCAAGAAACAGAAGAAAAAAAGAAGAAGATTAATCTTCTTGAAGTGGATGAAGAAACTAAAGAAAAGTTTCTCTCTATTTTAAACGAAGAAGAATAAGATTCAGATACCTATTCAGAAGAAGAAACTGAGGACGAAGAGTTCCTCAATGTTGCTCAAGACTAAGAAGATAGTGGACAATAATGCAATTGCCAAGGAGCATTTTGCCATTGTGATGGTCAATCTATCAGAGTACTCTAAGAAGATTCTACAGAAATCTTATTTGCAACTATTGAGCATATCAAGGATGATGATGCTCGTAGAAGTTATCTTTTAGAGCTTCAAAAGCTTGTTACTAAACAGAAAGAGAAAGAAGTTGCAAGGAATGTAACTCCTTTCAGCATGAAAGAAATCATGCAGCGATACACAGATAAGAAGGAAGAACCTTCTATTAGTGAACTTCGAGCAGAAGTTAATTTTCTTAAAAAAGAAATCAAAGAAGTTAAGACAAGACTTAACAAGATTGAGATTAATGCCTTAGCAGAGCAATTCTGAAAGTATGCTAAGGAATCATCTAAAGGCAAAGAGCTTGCTACTTCAGATAATGAAAATGAAGAAGATAACTCTTCAAACTCTCAGACTGCCCCTCCATCACCTAAAGGTAATGAAGATGCAGGTATCAGTATGATTACAAAAGTGAGACCTCAGAGTTCTCATATTATGATTAAGCTAGTTGTTGATTCAAATTTTATGCTTAACAAAATTGCTTTGTTAGATAGTGGTGCAGATAGAAATTGCATTGTCGAAGGTTTAATTCCAACTAAGTACCTCCAGAAAGGAACTACTAAGCTATACATCGCGACTGGTGAGCGTATCTGTATAAATTATAAACTTTCTAATGCTCATATCTGCAATGACGGTATTTTCCTTGCTAATGATTTTGTCATAACAAAAAACATTAATGAGGAAATTATTTTGGATATACCTTTCATTACTCAGATAAAACCTTATCTTTCAGATTTTGATTCAATCAAAACAAAAATTTTAGGAAAAGAAATTTCATTTACTTTTATCAAGACACTTTCTCTTGAAGAGAGTAAATTTTGCATAAACAAACTGCATTTAAAATCAATCAGATTTGTTTTCTCAAAGAAGATATTAAAATTAAGATAATTGAGCAAATTTTAAAAACCTCGAGAATGTTGGTTAAGATTGCCAATCTTCAAAAGAATTTTGAAAATGAAATTTGCTCAGAATTTCCAAACTCTTTTTGGGATCGAAAGACCCATATTATAGATTTACCATTCATTGATGGATTTGATGAAAAGGCCATTTCTACGAAAGCTAGGCCTATTCAGATGAACCATGAATTAATGGAAATCTGTAAGGAAGAAACAAAAACTCTTTTGAATAATAATATTATTCCTCCTTCAAAATCACCTTGGATTTATTCAGCATTTTATGTTAACAATGCAGCTGAACAAGAACGAGGTTCTCCAAGACTTGTAATTAATTACAAACCTTTAAACTCCGTTTTAAAATGGATTCGTTATCCGATTCCTAATAAAAGGGATCTTTTAAAAAGAACTTTTAAAGCAAATGTTTACAGTAAATTTGATTTAAAATCAGGTTTCTGGCAAATTCAAATTGCTGAAAAAGATAAATATAAAACTGCTTTCAATGTCCCGTTTGGACAATATGAATGGAATGTCATGCCTTTTGGGCTTAAGAATTCCCCATCTGAATTTCAAAATATTATGAATTCAATCTTAATCACATAAGCAATATTTCAATTGTTTATATTGATGATGTATTAATCTTCTCTGAGGACATTGATTCTCATTTCAAACATTTAAATTTTTTCTTTAAAATTATTAAGCATAATGGTTTAGTCATTAGTGCTAAAAAGATTAAATTGATTCAAACAAAAAACAGATTTTTAGGACATGATCTTTATCAAGGTACCTATAAACCAATTTGCAAAGCCATTGAGTTTTCCGATAAGTTTCCCAATGTCATTTTGGATAAAACTCAGTTGCAGAGATTTTTAGGAAGTCTCAATTATGTTGCGGATTTTATTCCCAAAGTTAGACATATTTGCAAACCTCTTTTTGACAGGTTAAAAAAGAATCCGTCTCCTTGGAGTGACAATCAAACCAATGCGGTTATCTTACTTAAGGCTAAGGTTAAGAATCTTCCTTGTCTTGGTATCTCTAACCCAGAATTTTTTATGATTGTTGAGGCCGACGCTTCTGACATCGGATATGGTGGTATTCTTAAACAAGGAAAAAACCCCAATTCATCAGAACAATTGGTCCGTTATACTTCAGGAATCTGGCATTCCGCTCAGAAGAATTATAGCACGGTTAAGAAAGTAACACTTGCTATTGTTCTTTGCATTACTAAGTTTCAAGATGATTTAGTCAATAAAGAATTCTTGCTTAGAGTAGATTACAAATCTGCTAAAGAAATCCTCCAAAAGGATGTTAGGAATATTGTTTCTAAATAAATTTTGCCCAGATGGCAAGCCTTATTGTCTAGCTTTGATTTTCAAATCGAATTTATTAAAGGTGAGAGTAATTCTTTGCCAGATTTTCTAACTAGAGAATTCTTGCAGGGTAAACATGAGCAGACCACAGATTAGGCCCATAGCAGGTAAACAACTAGCCAGGCCCAATACAAATGGCACAACAAGAGCATGAGGCCCATTTGCAATAAGGCCTGAAATAAGGTCCGATTTAAACAGGTATTCGGCGTTGGCCCAACTGCCTCCAATTATACCTCCTGAAATTCCTCAGAGTAGTTCGTCAAAAATGTTAATTTTGAAGAAGCCTTTTCAAAAGGAACAAGAGCCCAGCTCATCTTCATCACCAAACGGAGAACTTCGAGTTTCCCAGAAGCAAACAAGTGACTGTTACACAATGAAACAGCCTCAAAGTTTTGCAGAAGCAGTTTCTCCGAGTAGCGTTAAAGTTACTCATAAGGAGAAAGAGAAATTTGAAATGGTTTCTCTACAAGTTTTTCCTATCCTTGCTTTAGACAAGGACTATGAAGGGTATGAGATTAAACATCTCTTAAAACCAATTTATACCAACAGGAATTACGTAGAGACAGATAATTCCTTAAAAACCAAAAAATATTTTGAATTCATCCTTGTTGATACAGGATCGGTTGAGATTGAACATGAGTTAGCAGACAAATCTGACCCAGATAGTATTGCTTTCTCTAAGTTCACAATTAAAAAGATTTTATCTCCTTTCAATTGGCCTGTAGACCATTTGCAAACTCCAATTAATCTTTCTAAAAGATTCAACCCACAAACCTATAACTGGTATGATTACAAGAATGCATGGGTAAACTTCTTGTATGTTAGACCTACAACACACACCTGGTTTGTGAAATACTATCCAGAAGTTGCAGCTTCTATTATCCCAAGATTGTTCTACGAATGGTGGAGCTGTTTCGGTGGAAATAAACAAGTTATGCCTCGATAATTTGCTGAAAAATATCCTTAGTTCCAGATCGATGAAGGCATATCAACATTGCCAGAGAATATAAAACTCTGTAAGTTTTTCTTTAAAAAATGTTTATCTTATATTATAAGTTGGACGTTTGTTATTGCATATTTTGACAGGATTAACTTTCTTTCTAAAGAAATCCGAGTCAAAGGTTGGTCTCCAGCCAAAAAGGATACACCTCCATCTTCAAGTAAGAAGACATTATCAAAAGTTTCACCCTCAAAGAGTGAATTGAAGAAGAGACTCGAAAAGGCTCTATCTGAATTAGATAATGATCCAGATGAAGTTGCAAGTAATCAACTTCTAGATGAAGCATCCTCTCAAAGCGATGACAATGGTGATATGCTAAATCCAAAGGCTTTAGCAAATTCATATTTAAATCCATTTGTTTAAATTCAAATTGAGGCATTAAAACAGGAATAATTAGTCTTTCTAATAGAGATCTAAAAAGGATCAGAATTATTAAGAAAGAAACAAAGGAGTCTCAAAGAGATGGAATCTTTGTTAAAATAATCAAAATGGAATAATGAATTTCATGATCTAAAGTCCTAATCAGAAGGACCCAGTTAGGACCCGCAAAGCGTGGCCGACAAAGTGGGTAGACAAAGACTTTACCAAAGATAAAGTTAAAAGTAAAAGATGCTTTCAAAAAGATGTGGAGGAAAATAAAACAGCTATCATGCTTTATCAAAAGCAAAAGCAATGAAGGAAAACAACTATCATGCTTTATCACAAGCAAAAGCAATGGAGGAAAACGAAAAGCCAATCAGAAGATAAGCTTTATGATTTTCTTTATCTCTTCTTGTCTATATAAGACAATATAATTTATCATTCAAAGCATCAGTAAATTTACGAATACTAAATTTTTCTTGAATGCTCTATCTCTATGTAAACATTATGGAATAAAGCTTTTGGTTTCTGTAAGTTCTTTATTCTTCTTTAATATTCTGCACTACGATCGTTTTTATGGTCTTTTTGGGATCGAAAGACCCATATTATAGATTTACCATACATTGATGGATTTGATGAAAAGGCCATTTCTACGAAAGCTAGGCCTATTCAGATGAACCATGAATTAATGGAAATCTGTAAGGAAGAAATAAAAACTCTTTTGAATAATAATATTATTCTTCATTGAAAATCACCTTGGAGTTGTTCAGCATTTTATGTTAACAATGCAGCTGAACAAGAACGAGGTTCGCCAAAACTTGTAATTAATTACAAGCCTTTAAACTCCGTTTTAAAATGGATTCATTATCCGATTCCTAATAAAAGGGATCTTTTAAAAAGAACTTTTAAGGCAAATGTTTACAGTAAATTTGATTTAAAATCAGGTTTCTGGCAAATTCAAATTGCTGAAAAAGATAAATATAAAACTGCTTTCAATGTCCCGTTTGGACAATATGAATGGAATGTCATGCCTTTTGGGCTTAAGAATTCCCCATCTGAATTTAAAAATATTATGAATTCAATCTTTAATCACATAAGCAATATTTCAATTGTTTATATTGATGATGTATTAATCTTCTCTGAGGACATTGATTCTCATTTCAAACATTTAAATTTTTTCTTTAAAATTATTAAGCATAATGGTTTAGTCATTAGTGCTAAAAAGATTAAATTGTTTCAAACAAAAATCAGATTTTTAAGACATGATCTTTATCAAGGTACCTATAAACCAATTTGCAGAGCCATTGAGTTTTCCGATAAGTTTCCCAATGTCATTTTGGATAAAACTCAGTTGCAGAGATTTTTAGGAAGTCTCAATTATGTTGCGGATTTTATTCCCAAAGTTAGACATATTTGCAAACCTCTTTTTGACAGGTTGAAAAAGAATCCGTCTCCTTGGAGTGACAATCAAACCAATGCGGTTATCTTACTTAAGGCTAAGGTTAAGAATCTTCCTTGTCTTGGTATCTCTAACCCAGAATTTTTTATGATTGTTGAGACCGACGCTTCTGACATCGGATATGGTGGTATTCTTAAACAAAGAAAAAACCCCAATTCATCAGAATAATTGGTCCGTTATACTTCAGGAATCTAGATCCGCTCAGAAGAATTATAGCACGGTTAAGAAAGTAACACTTGCTATTGTTCTTTGCATTACTAAGTTTCAAGATGATTTAGTCAATAAAGAATTCTTGCTTAGAGTAGATTGTAAATCTGCTAAAGAAATCCTCCAAAAGGATGTTAAGAATATTGTTTCTAAACAAATTTTTGCCAGATGGCAAGACTTATTGTCTAGCTTCGATTTTCAAATCGAATTTATTAAAGGTGAGAATAATTCTCTGCCAGATTTTCTAACTAGAGAATTCTTGCAGGGTAAACATGAGCATACCACAGATTAGGCCCATAGCAGGTAAACAACCAGCCAGGCCCAATATAAATAGCCCAACAAGAGCATCAGGCCCATTTACAATAAGGCCTGATATAAGGTCCAATTTAAACAGGTATTCGGCGTTGGCCCAACTGCCTCCAATTATTCCTCCTGAACTTCCTCAGAGTAGTTCATCAAAAATGTTAATTTTGAAGAAGACTTATCAAAAGGAACAAGAGCCCAGCTCATCTTCATCACCAAACGGAGAACTTCGAGTTTCCCAGAAGCAAACAAGTGACTGTTACACAATGAAACAGCCTCAAAGTTTTGCAGAAGTAGTTTCTCCGAGTAGCGTTAAAGTTACTCATAAGGAGAAAGAGAAATTTGAAATGGTTTCTCTACAAGTTTTTCCATCCTTGCTTTAGACAAGGAATATGAAGGGTATGAGATTAAACATCTCATAAAACTAATTTATACCAACAGGAATTACGTAGAGACAGATAATTCCTTAAAAACCAGAAAATATTTTGAATTCATCCTTGTTGATACAGGATCGGTTGAGATTAAAGATGAGTTAGCAGACAAATCTGACCCAGATAGTATTGCTTACTCTAAGTTCACAATTAAAAGATTTTATCTCCTTTCAATTGGCCTGTAGACCATTTGCAAACTCCAATTAATCTTTCTAAGATTCAACCCACAAACCTATAACTGGTATGATTACAAGAATGCATGGGTAAACTTCTTGTATGTTAGACCTACAACCCACACCTGGTTTGTGAAATACTGTCCAGAAGTTGCAGCTTCTATTATCCCAAGATGGTTCTACTAATGGTGGAGCTGTTTCGGTGGAAATAAACAAGTTATGCCTCGACAATTTGCTGAAAAATATCCTCAGTTCCAGATCGATGAAGGCATATCAACATTGCCAGAGAATATAAAACTCTGTAAGTTTTTCTTTAAAAAATGTTTATCATATATTATAAGTTGGACGTTTGTTATTGTAGATTTTGACAGGATTAACTTTCTTTCTAAAGAAATCCGAGTCAAAGGTTGGTCTCCAGCCAAAAAGGATACACCTCCATCTTCAAGTAAGAAGACATTATCAAAAGTTTCACCCTCAAAGAGTGAATTGAAGAAGAGACTCAAAAAGGCTCAATCTGAATTAGATAATGATCCAGATGAAGTTGCAATTAATCAACTTCTAGATGAAGCATCCTCTCAAAGCGATGACAATGGTGATATGCTAAATCCAAAGGCTTTAGCAAATTCATATTTAAATCCATTTGATTAAATTCTAATTGAGGTATTAAAACCGGAATAATTAGTCTTTCTAATAGAGATCTAAAAAGGATCAGAATTATTAAGAAAGAAACAAAGGAGTCTCAAAGAGATGGAATCTTTGTTAAAATAATCAAAATGGAATAATGAATTTCATCATCTAAAGTCCTAATCAGAAGGACCCAGTCAGGACCCGCAAAGCGTGGCCGACAAAGTGTGCAGACAAAGACTTTACTAAAGATAAAGTTAAAAGTAAAAGATGCTTTCAAAAAGATGTGGAGGAAAATAAAACAGCTATCAGGCTTTATCAAAAGCAAAAGCAATGAAGGAAAACAACTATCATGCTTTATCAAAAGCAAAAGCAATGGAGGAAAACGAAAAGCCAATCAGAAGATAAGCTTTATGATTTTCTTTATCTCTTCTTGTCTATATAAGACAATGTAATTTATCATTCAAAGCATCAGAAAATTTACGAATACTAAACTTTTCTTGAATGCTCTCTCTCTATGTAAACATTATGGAACAAAGTTTTGGTTTCTGTAAGTTCTTTATTCTTCTTTAATTTTCTGCACTACGATCGTTTTTATGGTCTTTTTGGGATCGAAAGACCCATATTATAGATTTACCATACATTGATGGATTTGATGAAAAGGTCATTTCTACGAAAGCTAGGCCTATTCAGATGAACCATGAATTAATGGAAATCTGTAAGGAAGAAACAAAAACTCTTTTGAATAATAATATTATTCGTCCTTCAAAATCACCTTGGATTTATTCAGCATTTTATGTTAACAATGCAGCAGAACAAGAACGAGGTTCTCCAAGACTTGTAATTAATTACAAACCTTTAAACTCCGTTTTAAAATGGATTCGTTATTCGATTCCTAATAAAAGGGATCTTTTAAAAAGAACTTTTAAAGCAAATGTTTACAGTAAATTTGATTTAAAATCAGGTTTCTGGGAAATTCAAATTGCTGAAAAAGATAAATATAAAACTGCTTTCAATGACCCGTTTGGACAATATGAATGTCATGCCTTTTGGGCTTAAGAATGCCCTATCTGAATTTCAAAATATTATGAATTCAATCTTTAATCACATAAGCAATATTTTAATTGTTTATATTGATGATGTATTAATCTTCTCTGAGGACATTGATTCTCATTTCAAACAATGTTTTTCCTATCCTTTCTTTAGACAAGGAATATGAAGGGTATGAGATTAAACATCTCTTAAAACAAATTTATACCAACAGGAATTACATAGAGACAGATAATTCCTTAAAAAATAGAAAATATTTTGAATTCATCCTTGTTGATACAGGATCGGTTGAGATTGAACGTGAGTTAGCAGACAAATCTGACCCAGATAGTATTGCTTTCTCAAAGTTCACAATTAAAAAGATTTTATCTCCTTTCAATTGGCCTGTTGACCATTTTCAAACTCCAATTAATCTTTCTAAAAGATTCAACCCACAAACCTATAACTGGTATGATTACAAGAATGCATGGGTAAACTTCTTGTATTTTAGACCTACAACCCACACCTGGTTTGTGAAATACTGTCTAGAAATTGCAGCTTCTATTATCCCAAGATGGTTCTACAAATGGTGGGGCTATTTCGGTGGAAATAAAAAAGTTATGCCTCGACAGTTTGCAGAAAAATATCCTCAGTTCCAGATCGATGAAGGCATCTCAACATTGCCAGAGAATATAAAACTCTGTAAGTTTTTCTTTAAAAAACGTTTATCTTATATTATAAGTTGGACGTTTGTTATTGCAGATTTTGACAGGATTAAGTTTCTTTCTAAAGAAATCCGAGTCAAAGGTTGGTCTCCAGCCAAAAAGGATACACCTCCATCTTCAAGTAAGAAGACATTATCAAAAGTTTCACCCTCAAAGAGTGAATTGAAGAAGAGACTCGAAAAGGCTCTATCTGAATTAGATAATGATCCAGATGAAGTTGCAATTAATCAACTTCTAGATGAAGCATCCTCTCAAAGCGATGACAATGGTGATATGCTAAATCCAAAGGCTTTAGCAAATTCATCTTTAAATCTATTTGATTAAAATTCTAATTGAGGTATTAAAACCGGAATAATTAGTCTTTCTAATAGAGATCTAAAAAGGATCAGAATTATTAAGAAATAAAAAAAGGAGTCTCAAAGAGATGGAATCTTTGTTAAAATAATCAAAATGGAATAATGAATTTCATCATCTAAAGTCCTAATCAGAAGGACCCAGTCAGGACCCGTAAAGCGTGGCCGACAAAGTGTGCAGACAAAGACTTTACTAAAGATAAAGTTAAAAGTAAAAGATGCTTTCAAAAAGATGTGGAGGAAAATAAAACAGCTATCACGCTTTATCAAAAGCAAAAGAAATGAAGGAAAACAGCTATCATGCTTTATCAAAAGCAAAAGCAATGGAGGAAAACGAAAAGCCAATCAATAGATAAGCTTTATGATTTTCTTTATATCTTTTTGTCTATATAAGACAATGTAATTTATCATTCAAAGCATCAGAAAATTTACGAATACTAAATTTTTCTTGAATGCTCTCTCTCTATGTAAACATTATGGAATAAAACTTTTGGTTTTTGTAAGTTCTTTATTCTTCTTTAATTTTCTGCACTACGATCGTTTTTATGGTATCAGAGTCATGTTAATGGCATAAAACTTTAGCATGATTAGCTAAATTTCTTTGTTGTCTGGGCTGTTAGAAATCATGTAATTGCTTAATAATAAGATAATTTTGACTTTGTTATTATCTTAATAATAATCTAGTTAACTTCAATTAATCAAGTTATGGGCCAAGGTTTCTTTATTATTATGTTGAGGTTTTGTCTCTGCATAAGTCTGAGTGTGCCGTATAATTTCTGGCTTAAGGACTTGGTAAGTCTGAAAATAGATCACTATAAGTCCAGTAAGACCCAGGGGGCAGGCGGACGATCTTTTGGTGTTCCGTCCTACAATATGACTTGCCAAAGACTTGTAATATCCAACATGCGTGATATAAATTGAGTAACTTCCAATGCCAATTTAATTGATTAATTCATTGTTTTCTATATTATTATCTTGATAATTCATTTTTAAAGTTATCTTAATTATTTGATAATCCTTGAAGTTCTTTCATGCCTAAAGACAACTTTTAGTTATTCTTCATGAATAATAATATTGTTAACTCTGTTAATATTTCAGTGTCTAAAGAAGATAATCGTTTATAAAATTGGTCTATCCCTAAAGAACTTTTTAATATGATTTACCAAATAGGTAATTTTAATTTATTCAGAAATTATAATATTAAAACTTGTGAATCAACTTCTGCAATTAATAACTCGTTAGAGACTATTAAATTGTTGATTGCTGCTGACATTGACAGGTATAAGAAAGAATTTAAATTCCTTCATATTGGTCTTGTGCAAGTAGCTGTTAAACCTCTCTTCCGTAAAGGTTTAAATATCCCTATTTGTTTACTTCTTAGAGATGCTAGACTTCTCAAGTTTTATGATTCGCTGTTAGGAATCTTAGAAAGTAATCTAGCTCATGGGCCTGTTTACTTTAATAATTATCCCAACTTCTCTATAGAATTAGATGATCCTAATATTCTTGACACTTTGACGCTCAACGTCAAACCAAGAATTGGGCTCCTTGATGAAACGAGCTTCAAGGATCAAAAGCCATACCTCAACAATGCTAATTCATCACTTTGATGAAGAATCTTCATTCAATCTACCAATCCAAGCTATTCCTTGAGTTTTAGCTTTAATGGAGTCTTGGGGAATTTCTAAGGTATTTTGGGGTTTTGATTTTGAAGAATGAAATCTTCAAAGTGTTTAAGGCTTATAAACACATGTAATATATCCAAAATACCCTTAGGGAACCGCCAATACTCTTGTTTCTAAGTGGGGTGAATTTACAAGTTCATCCCTAGACTTAACAGTGAACTGCATGCAGGGACCATCAACATCGACGGTGGGCAGTCGACGGACCATTTGTCCACAAACGGACCATCCTATCGTCCCGTCGATTGGTTCAGAGGATGGATGTGGATCCTCATCCTTTCCCAGCCTAAGTACCTATCCACGAAACAACCGACGGACAGTCCCTTGAACTACAGACCATCCTTTTATCCGTGGTCTGGGACAAGGTCTTGTCCATCGACGGTTGCCCATCGACGGGATGTAGATCCACTTACGGACCGTGCTATCCTCCGTCGATAGGTTCAGAGAACTGGGACTTGTAGCTTAGCCACCCAGTCTAAGTACCTACCCACTCCCATCACCCACAGACCGTCGACAAGGCCACTGGCCGTTGATTTCCATCCGCAGGTGAGGCTGCATTAGGCAGTTTCGGCCACCAACATGGTTTCTTCCTCAAGGACCCTTGGTTGGTCCTTGGGGATGTTTGACCGGACGTTTCCAACCAAAACATTACTGTATACGAGTTTAGGACCTCCCACATGAATTTCACTCAAAATGAACACGTAAAACTCGACGAAATATGCCTAGACACACAAGGTCATTTCAAGGCACATCTTTCGAATGCCATGGACGTTCTTGAGTGTTTGACCTCCAAATTTCTCGAAACTTGAAAAACTACATATATACATCATATTAAACTCATATAACACCATAAAACCACATGATACACACATAAACACATAGTGCACCATATGAAGCACTTAGGTGAATTAGTCGTCGAACGTCTTGGTCGACCATTGGCGTTTGACTTCGAATGCACCTAATACTTTAGCTACCGCCTCAATACAACATAATGAACATATTTAGGACCATATACCACCTTGAAAACAATGTTAGGATCTTGTTCAGCTATGTCATTTTTGGGACCCTACATTCTCCTCCACTTGGACAACATTCGTCCTCGAATGACACTTGCCACTCTCCGAACACTTCCAAGAATAGAGAATCATCTAACAGAACATAACCAAACCATATAACTCACAATCAAGGAGAAAAAAGTCAATTGCACAAGGTCAAGAGATTCACAACACAACAAGAAAGTATAATACAATTCTATAACTCATTATGCTACAAAAGTCACATGCGTCATTCCAAATAACAGAAACTCAATTTATATTAATTATTATACTTATACACATCAGTTCTAACCACATTACAACAATTTTAGACCAAATAATCAATTAGATAAATCTTACAAATTCTCACAGTGAATAGTGAACAATAAACAGTGAACAGTGTTCCAAGCTACATTGATTTTCGGCTATTTTTCAATAATGCAAGTTTTATGCAATTCATGATATAGACATGCCAATATGCAAGGTAACATCATATAAACACCTTTAACAACATGCTCATGGCTTAATAAATCACACAATGCAAAAAGTTAATGAAATTCAATTTCAACCAAACTCCTAAACATCATGCACATACAGCAACTTCTAACACGTCTATCTAGCCATACTCCCCCACTTAGAAGGAACTCATATCACAACAAGAGTAATAAGGACTTACCAACATCATCATCACTCTCATCCGGCTTCTCACCTCTAGTCCGGAGTGCATAGAAACGCCTCTTAGTTGGAGCATCTTCCTTTGGAACACTAGGATCAACTTTCTTACTCTCTTGTCTAGAAGCAATGTTAGGACAATCTCTCACTTTGTGACCATTTTTTACACATCCAAAGCAAATGCCGGTACGCACTAGACACTCACTAAAATGGTTCTTACCACAAGTGGCACATGTAGGTTTGCCATTTTGAGAACTACCTCCTTTTTCAAACTTCTTCTTAGGAGCATTGGTTCCATCTTGAGTTTGAGATCTCTTTTTGAACCTAGGTTGCACTTGATCACTAGCAACACTCCTTTTTAAGTTCCTTGACATCCTCCTAAGTTTAGACTCTTAAACTGATTGTGCATACACCATGTGTCTAGCTAAGGTCATATCATCATGTAGCATAGCCGTACGACATTCTTCCCTCACTAAGTCGGCTACACCCGTCACAAAGCGACTCATTTCATCCCTTGGATTAGACACTTGGGATGGTGCATATCTAGACAAAGTGGAGAATTTCAAAGAGTATTCCTCAACACTCATATTTTCTTGCTTAAGATTGATAAACTCCTCTACTTTCACTTCCCTCCTCTCACAGGGAAAGTACTTACCAAGAAAAGCTTCCTTGAATTCTTCCCACTCAATAGGACCCGACTCCACCGGCTTATTTTCGTTCCATTGAGTATACCAAATTTGAGACATATATCTCAATTGATAAGAAGCCAACTCCGCGTTCTCCCTAGATGTAACCCCCATAACACTCAATACCTTATACACACCATCAAGGAATTCTTGGGGATGTTCATTTACCTTAGAGTCAAGAAAGATTGGAGGATTCAACCTCACAAAGTCTCTCAACATAGATGACATAGTGCTCTCCACAACATTACCCCTAGGCAGCATACTCAAATTTATTTGAGTATTCACGGCTTGGGCTAAAGCAACCAAATCCTCTTTAATCTCTCAATTAGTCAATTCGGGGGGAACCACCGGAACCTCATTACCTCCTTACACATTGGGGGCATGATCAAATTAAGGAGGCAGTTTATCACCTTGAGCACCTTGGACACCTTGCCCATCTTGAAGCACTTGCTCAACTTGAGGAGGAGTTTCCTCATTCACCCTTCCCTCTTCCAACATTCTAGCGGTCATCCTTCTAATATTCATCTCCTAGAAACACAAGGAAACACATTTAGAAGGATATTCATAACATTACTCTACCGCACGACATAGGAGTAGAAATGAAGGAAAACACTATCGTCCTATAGCCTCTCGCCCATAGATGTGTCGCGACTCACACCGATGGTCGAGACTCTACTAGACGTGAGTTGTCGAGACTTTATTGATTCCTAAGACTATTGCCATTAACCCATGCTCTGATACAAAACTTGTCACATCCCGAAACCACACCCTAGAAGTTAGGGTGCAATCTTGGATTGTGACTGGCGTACTCGACCTCTCGAAGGTCTTATACAAGCCTTCATATTATTCATTGCATATACATAATGAAAAGTAGTGGGGAATTAAAACTTTTCATAAAACAATATAATAGTCTTAAAAACTCTTTCATATATAGTAATAGGAAATGCTAAATCTTGACTCATCATCTTAAGACACAAGAATACTTGGGACACGGCCCATACGAATTAGAAAGTATTCTACTATATAGTCTATTACAAAACATCATAAACGAAACATAAAATGACATATATGCCCTAGAGTCAAGTTAGGACATACTTCAACTTCTCTTGAACGATCTCCTAGTCCAAGTCTTCTTATCAAAGTTCTTCACCTACCAAGAACTATATAGATAGATAAAAACATGGAATTAGTACAACCACATGTACTAAGTATGGCATTTTGCATAAAAATCATAAAAATGGACATTTATTGGAAATATGCATCTTTTCATTTAAATATCATAATTTCATCATAAGAACAACATTTAACAACTTAGAATCACATAAGAAATCGTTTAAAACAAATAACATAGTTTGAAACGTCACTTTACAGTAACTCGTCTTCACTGTACAAAGAATTTCTTCACTGTTACAGTGAAGTACTCGTTCTTCCTTTTTAATACTTCCTAGCATGTAGATTTCTCACAAACGTCATCCTAAGATTCACTTAAGTCACATAAAGAGATATCGCCCATACACCCTCTCTACATGTGCCTAAACGTTCCTCAAGATTACTCTTAACGAGACACATACACACCTCTAATACATCAAAATACCAGACATACATAACATGACAATCTCCACTACCATGTCTATCAAAAGACTTACTTAAGTACTCCTAGAAGAAAACGCCCATACATCCACTTCAGGGCTACCTAAATAATCCTTAAGATTTCCTAGGTTTAGCTCATGTCACACATAACAACCAACTTCCCTTACTAGAGTCATTCTCAAGACTTCTATAGATAAGACATGAAGAGATCATCCTTTATGCCCTCTTCACACTTTAACTAAGGAAACCTTAAGTCACTTTAGATTAGGTACTCATTCATTTACATGCTTTATATCATTAAGTCATTACATTACTTAGTTCATTTAAGAAACATACATCACATAAAGGACATCCAAGTAATGGTCTTGGAGAAGACCTAGGGACTCTTACTAACACCTTCAAAGCCTATTGTGCAATGTCTAGATAGCGTCCCATACCACCACCTAAACCGCATAGAACTTCTCTAATAATAATAGGTATCCCACATGATGAGAATAGGCAATAACCGACATAGACTATGGTAGCAAAGCATGGAATATGGAGTTCTATCCTACTCCGATGAGGTTGTTCTACTTACCAATGGTAGAACTGTGACACATCCCATGTAGGCACATGGTTAAGGAAATATGAAGGGCTTCTTTGTATTCTAGTCTCATTCTTTAACTAGAACTACTTCCCTTACCATACTCACTCGGTTCTAGCCTTCGTTCTCACAGACTAAATCACATTAAGATTCATACAAATGGGTCCCATATCAAGTTCATAACCCAATTACCGCTAGGAAAGTCATACAAGCCTTCATATTATTCATTGCATATACATAATGAAAAGTAGTGGGGAATTAAAACTTTTCATAAAACAATATAATAGTCTTAAAAACTCTTTCATATATAGTAATAGGAAATGCTAAATCTTGACTCATCATCTTAAGACACAAGAATACTTAGGACACAGCCCATACGAATTAGAAAGTATTCTACTATATAGTCTATTACAAAATATCATAAACGAAACATAAAATGACATATATGCCCTCGAGTCAAGTTAGGACATACTTCAACTTCTCTTGAACGATCTCCTAGTCCAAGTCTTATTCTCAAAGTTCTTCACCTACCAAGAACTATATAGATAGATAAAAACATGGAATTAGTACAACCACATGTACTAAGTATGGCATTATTCATAAAAATCATTAAAATGGACATTTATTGGAAATATGCATCTTTTCATTTAAATATCATAATTTCATCATAAGAATGACATTTAACAACTTAGAATCACATAAGAAATCGTTTAAAACAAATAACATAGTTTGAAACGTCACTTTACAGTAACTCGTCTTCACTGTACAGAGAATTTCTTCACTGTTACAGTGAAGTACTCGTTCTTCCTTTTTAATACTTCCTAGCATGTAGATTTGTCACAAACGTCATCCTAAAATTCACTTAAGTCACATAAAGAGATATCGCCCATACACCCTCTCTACATGTGCCTAAACGTTCCTCAAGATTACTCTTAACGAGACACATACACACCTCTAATACATCAAAATACAAGACATACATAATATGACAATCTCCCCTACCATGTCTATCAAAAGACTTACTTAAGTACTCCTAGAAGAAAACGCCCATACATCCACTTCAGGGCTACCTAAATAATCCTTGAGATTTCCTAGGTTTAGCTCATGTCACACATAACAACCAACTTCCCTTACTAGAGTCATTCTCAAGACTTCTATAGATAAGACATGAAGAGATCATCCTTTATGCCCTCTTCACACTTTAACTAAGGAATCCTTAAGTCACTTTAGATTAGGTACTCATTCATTTACATGCTTTATATCATTAAGTCATTACATTACTTAGTTCATTTAAGAGACATACATCACATAAAGGACATCCAAGTAATGGTCTTGGAGAAGACCTAGGGACTCTTACTAACACCTTCAAAGCCTATTGTGCAATGTCTAGATAGCGTCCCATACCACCACCTAAACCGCATAGAACTTCTCTAATAATAATAGGTATCCCACATGATGAGAATAGGCAATAACCGACATAGACTATGGTAGCAAAGAATGGAATATGGAGTTCTATCCAACTCCGATGAGGTTGTTCTACTTACCAATGGTAGAACTTAGACACATCCCATGTAGGCACATGGTTAAGGAAATATGAAGGGCTTCTTTGTATTCTAGTCTCATTCTTTAACTAGAACTACTTCCCTTACCATACTCACTCGGTTCTAGCCTTCGTTCTCATATACTAAATCACATTAAGATTAATACAAATGGGTCCCATATCAAGTTCATAACCCAATTACATTTTCCCTACCAAACCAAGGTCCGCTAGGGCTACCTCACTATGGCGACAAGAAGCTCATCATGACTTTCCTAAGGATTGATGTGATGACGTTCCAGCCAATCAACTTTAAGTCCATCATTCATTACATGAAAGATACCATTATGACTTTCAACTTCAACTTTCATAACCTTACCACTTGGTTCAAGGTTTCACATAAAGGACCCTCTTATCATCATTCAAGGTCTCACCTAACATTCATTCATTTATGACTAGGAATATTTAAGTTCCTAAGTCAATACATCACATTATATTCATATTCATACATGCATCAAGTAAGGGACAAAAGTCTACCTAAACAAGACACAACATACTTCCATTTAACAAATATAGCCTATCTTTCTTTACACACTTAGGGATGACCCTTAACATATTCTAGTCAACATATTCATTACCTTAACATCATCAACATAACCATTATAGAGTTATATAGCCAAGTTAGGAACAACCATGTATCAACTCTAAGTATACACACTTAACACATAGTCATGGCATAACATGATTTCCTAAAAAACATCAATAGTCTAACACATACTTTCACATATAGGTGTAGATATTATCATACATAAAATAATCAACTACACAAATAGCCATATAACTTCTAGTAGTTGCCGACAAGGCCATGATCATCATATACTTAAAATAACGCCGACAAGGACACATCAATTCACATAACACCGCCACCATAAGTGGACCAAACCAATCATAACATTATTGACTTTGTTATTATCTTAATAATAATCTAGTTAACTTCAATTAATCAAGTTATGGGCCAAGGTTTCTTTATTATCATGTTGAGGTTTTGTCTCTGCATAAGTCTGAGTGTGCCGAATAATTTCCGGCTTAAGGACTTTGTAAGCCTGAAACTAGATCACTGTAAGTCCACTAAGACCCAGGGGGGCAGGCGGCCGATCTTTTGGTGTTCCGTCCTACAATATGACTTGCCAAAGACTTGTAATATCCAACATGCGTGATATAAATTGAGTAACTTCCAAGGCCAATTTAATTGATTAATTCATTGTTTTCTATATTATTATCTTGATAATTCATTTTTAAAGTTATCTTAATTGTTTGATAATCCTTGAAATTCTTTCATGCCTAAAGACAACTTTTAGTTATTTTTCATGAATAATAATATTGTTAACTCTGTTAATATTTCAGTATCTAAAGAAGATAATCGTTTACAAAATTGGTCTATCCCTAAAGAATCTTTTAATAAGATTTACCAAATAGGTAATTTTAATTTATTCAGAAATTATAATATTAAAACTTGTGAAACAACTTCTGCAATTAATAACTCGTTAGAGACTATTAAATTGTTGATTGCTGCTGACATTGACAGGTATAAGAAAGAATTTAAATTCCTTCATATTGGTCTTGTGCAAGTAGCTGTTAAACCTCTCTTCCGTAAAGGTTTAAATATCCCTATTTGTTTACTTCTTAGAGATGCTAGACTTCTCAATTTTGATGATTCGCTGTTAGCAATCTTAGAAAGTAATCTAGCTCATGGGCCTGTTTACTTTAATTGTTATCCCAACTTCTCTATAGAATTAGATGATCCTAATATTCTTGACACTTTGACGCTCAACGTCAAAACCAAGAATATGAATAGCAAATTAGGAACCAGAGATCTAGCTATTATATATCGTGTATATTACAAGCTAATGAAAACCACTATTGCCCCAAAGGCAATTAACACTAGTGCTAAAGGAGTTGCTATGCTTATGTAATCTAACCAAGAATATAGCACCACCTTTGTCCCTAGAATGTTACAGTGGGATGAAATCCTTTCCGATGACAGTTGGAAATTTGATTCCATCACTGAACCTCTTCCATTTCAGCCTTCTAGGTCTTCCCTAGAAAGTGTTCTCCAATTTACAGATGGATCTATTAACCTTAAGTTTTTAAGATCCATCTCTTTCAGCCAAGCGTCTTCAAGTAGAAGAATGTCTATGGCTAGACCTTGTAGTTCAAAAATCCGGGAAGGAGAAGATGACTTGTATGAAACCACTGAGGTTTCAGAACAGGGTAAATTCCGTGGTGTGGATTTCACCCAAACCATCCCCAAGGTTTATTATGATTCTTCTTTTGCAGGAAGTCCTACTCCAAGCGAAATGAAACCTCCTTCTCATAAGAAAAAGGATTCTATAGGAGTTATCAAATCAGTTGATAAATTTACTCCTGATATAAAGAAAATCAATAAGTGGTGGATGAGTTCCAAACATGCTTTAAAGAAAGCATGGTATGTGGATACATACACAGGAGAACAAAGAGTCTTGTTCAAAGACAAATGGTTTAAAGATATGAAGAGATTCAAAACAGAAATTGAATTCTTCAAATGGTTTGAATGCTCAGGCCAAATAACCAATTCATCGCTTCAGGTTTTGATAAACAGATGGCATACCAAAGATAAGGTTGTCGAATGTATTACTCCTCCTCTGGAAGGACTAAACATTCCTTACAGGAAGGATGTTTTAAAGGCAGCTCCTTTCAAGAAGCCTTCTGAAAACAAAGAAACTGCTTTTGTAATGGTGGAGGATATCAACAAGGTTTTCGAACAAAATAATTATACTAACCAAGTTCTTCATGTTGTTTCCAAACAGATTGAAGATTCCAAGTATAATTATAGTGGTACCAGCCAGATTGGTAATAAACCAAGTTCTTCCAAAGGTTTCAAATTAGAATCCATCCCCATTTTTAAAATCCATAAATTCTCTCCTGAAGATTTTCCTAAAACAGCTAGTGAGTTCAACAATTCTCCTGAAATCCTAGAAAGAATTAATGATCAGCTTAAAAGGCTTAAGATTACTCAGGGAGATAAGGTAGGTGCCTTAAAGGAAAGGCTTCCTCACTCCAAAAACTTTTATTCCAGACCATCTTTTCCTGACATCCAGTTTGAGAAAAACAATATACATCCCCAGAGTGTTGCAGATGGCACAGGAATAACAGAATGGAATATTGATGGAATGGATGATGGCCAAATCTACAATAAACTCCAAGAAATGGGCATGAACATCACAGCCTATAAATGGAAAAATGCTACCGATAATCAAGCAGCTAACACGATAGTTGCAGGTTTTACAGGTACACTTAGAAATTGGTGGTTATGATTTCCAATCTTCAAAAGAATTTTGAAAATGAAATTTGCTCAGAATTTCCAAACTCTTTTTGGGATCGAAAGACCCATATTATAGATTTACCATACATTGATGGATTTGATGAAAAGGTCATTTCTACGAAAGCTAGGCCTATTCAGATGAACCATGAATTAAGGGAAATTTGTAAGGAAGAAATAAAAACTCTTTTGAATAATAATTTTATTCGTCCTTCAAAATCACCTTGGAGTTGTTCACTATTTTATGTTAACAATGCAGCTGAACAAGAACGAGGTTCTCCAAGACTTGTAATTAATTACAAGCCTTTAAACTCCGTTTTAAAATGGATTCGTCATCCGATTCCTAATAAAAGTGATCTTTTAAAAAGAACTTTTAAAGCAAATGTTTACAGTAAATTTGATTTAAAATCAGGTTTCTGGCAAATTCAAATTGCTGAAAAAGATAAATAAAAAGCTACTTTCAATATCCCGTTTGGACAATATGAATGGAATGTCATGCCTTTTGGGCTTAAGAATGCCCCATCTGAATTTCAAAATATTATGAATTCAATCTTTAATCACATAAGCAATATTTCATTGTTTATATTGATGATTTATTAATCTTCTCTGAGGACATTGATTCTCATTTCAAACATTTAAATGTTTTCTTTAAAATTATTAAGCATAATGGTTTAGTCATTAGTGCTAAAAAGATTAAATTGTTTCAAACAAAAATCAGATTTTTAGGACATGATCTTTATCAAGGTACCTATAAACCAATTTGCAGAGCCATTGAGTTTTCAAATAAGTTTCCCAATGTCATTTTGGATAATACTCAGTTGCAGAGATTTTTAGGAAGTCTCAATTATGTTGCGGATTTTATTCCCAAAGTTAGACATATTTGCAAACCTCTTTTTGACAGGTTGAAAAAGAATCCGTCTCCTTGGAGTGACAATCAAACCAATGCGGTTATCTTACTTAAGACTATGGGTAAACATGAGCAGACCACAGATTAGGCCCATAGCAGGTAAACAACCAGCAAGGTCCAATACAAATGGCCCAACAACAGCATCAGGCCCATTTGCAATAAGGCCTGAAATAAGGTCTGATTTAAACAGGTATTCGGCGTTGGCCCAACTGCCTCCAATTATTCCTCCTGAACTTCCTCAAAGTAGTTCGTCAAAAATGTTAATTTTGAAGAAGCCTTTTCAAAAGGAACAAGAGCCCATCTCATCTTCATCACCAAACGGAGAACTTCGAGTTTCCCAGAAGCAAACAAGTGACTGTTACGCAATGAAACAACCTCAAAGTTTTGCAGCAGCAGTTTCTCCGAGTAGCGTTAAAGTTTCTCATAAAGATAAAGAGAAATTTGAAATGGTTTCTCTACAAGTTTTTCCTATCCTTGCTTTAGACAAGGAATATGAAGGGTATGAGATTAAACATCTCTTAAAACCAATTTATACCAACAGGAATTACGTAGAGATAGATAATTCCTTAAAAACCAGAAAATATTTTGAATTCATCCTTGTTGATACAGGATCGGTTGAGATTGAACTTGAGTTAGCAGACAAATCTGACCCAGATAGTATTGCTTACTCTAAGTTCACAATTAAAAAGATTTTATCTCCTTTCAATTGGCCTGTAGACTATTTGCAAACTCCAATTAATCTTTCTAAAAGATTCAACCCACAAACCTATAACTGGTATGATTACAAGAATGCTTGGGTAAACTTCTTGTATGTTAGACGTACAACCCACACCTGGTTTGTGAAATACTGTCCAGAAGTTGCAGCTTCTATTATCCCAAGATGGTTCTACGAATGGTGGAGCTGTTTCGGTGGAAATAAACAAGTTATGCCTCGACAGTTTGCTGAAAAATATCCTCAGTTCCAGATCGATGAAGGCATATCAACATTGTCATAGAATATAAAACTCTGTAAGTTTTTCTTTAAAAATCGTTTATCTTATATTATAAGTTTGACGTTTGTTATTGCAGATTATGACAGGATTAAGTTTCTTTCTAAAGAAATCCAAGTCAAAGGTTGGTCTCCAGCCAAAAAGGATACACCTCCATCTTCAAGTAAGAAGACATTATCAAAGTTTCACCCTCAAAGAGTGAATTGAAGAAGAGACTCGAAAAGGCTCTATCTGAATTAGATAATGATCCAGATGAAGTTGCAATAAATCAACTTCTAGATGAAGCATCCTCTCAAAGCGATGACAATGGTGATATGCTAAATCCAAAGGCTTTAGCAAATTCATACTTAAATCCATTTGATTAAAATTCTAATTGAGGTATTAAAACCGGAATAATTAGTCTTTCTAATAGAGATCTAAAAAGGATCAGAATTATTAAGAAAGAAAGAAAGGAGTCTCAAAGAGATGGAATCTTTGTTAAAATAATCAAAATGGAATAATGAATTTCATCATCTAAAGTCCTAATCAGAAGGACCCAGTGAGGACCCGCAAAGCGTGGCCGACAAAGTGGGCAGACAAAGACTTTACTAAAGATAAAGTTAAAAGTAAAAGATGCCTTCAAAAAGCAGTGGAGGAAAATAAAACAGCTATCATGCTTTATCAAAAGAAAAAGCAATGAAGGAAAACAGCTATCATGCTTTATCAAAAGAAAAAGCAATGGAGGAAAACGAAAAGCCAATCACAACATAAGCTTTATGATTTTCTTTATCTCTTCTTGTCTATATAAGACAATGTAATTTATCATTCAAAGCATCAGAAAATTTATGAATACTAAATTTTTCTTGAATGCTCTATCTCTATGTAAACATTATGAAAAAAAGCTTTTGGTTTTTGTAAGTTCTTTATTCTTCTTTAATTTTCTGCACTACGATCGTTTTTAACCACCATCTTGGGGTTTTCAAAATTTTATTATCATGTTGAGGTTTTGTATCTGCATAAGTCTGAGTGTGCCGAATAATTTCCGCCTTAAGGACTTGGTAAGCCTGAAACTAGATCACTCTAAGTCCAGTAAGACCCAGGGGGGAAGGCGGACGATCTTTTGGTGTTCCGTCCTACAATATGACTTACCAAAGACTTGTTATATCCAACATGCGTGATATAAATTGAGTAACTTCCAATGCCAATTTAATTGATTAATTCATTGTTTTCTATATTATTATCTTGATAATTCATTTTTAAAGTTATCTTAATTGTTTCATAATCCTTGAAGTTCTTTCATCCCTAAAGACAACTTTTAGTTATTCTTCATGAATAATAATATTGTTAACTCTGTTAATATTTCAGTATCTAAAGAAGATAATCGTTTACAGAATTGGTCTATCCCTAAAGAACCTTTTTATAAGATTTACCAAATAGGTAATTTTAATTATTCAGAAATTATAATATTAAAACTTGTGAATCAACTTCTGCAATTAATAACTCGTTAGAGACTATTAAATTGTTGATTGCTGCTGACATTGACAGGTAGAAGAAAGATTTTAAATTCCTTCATATTGGTCTTGTGCAAGTAGCTGTTAAACCTCTCTTCCGTAAAGGTTTAAATATCCCTATTTGTTTACTTCTTAGAGATGCTAGACTTCTCAATTTTGATGATTCGCTGTTAGCAATCTTAGAAAGTAATCTAGCTCATGGGCCCGTTTATTTTAATAGTTATCTCAACTTCTCTATAGAATTAGATGATCCTAATATTCTTGACACTTTGACGCTCAACGTCAAAACCAAGAATATGAATAGCGAATTAGGAACCAGAGATCTAGCTATAATATAACGTGTATATTACAAGCTAATGAAAACCACTATTGCCCCAAAGGCAATTAACACTAGTGCTAAAGGAGTTACTATGCTTATGGAATCTAACTAAGAGTATAGCACCACCTTTGTCCCTAGAATGTTACAGTGGGATGAAATCCTTTTCGATGACAGTTGGAAATTTGATTCCATCACTGAACCTTTTCCATTTCAGCCTTCTAGGTCTTCCCTAGAAAGTGTTCTCCAATTTTTAGATGGATCTATTAACCTTAAGTTTTTAAGATCCATCTCTTTCAGCCAAGCGTCTTCAAGTAGAAGAATGTCTATGGCTAGACCTTCTAGTTCAAAAATCCGGGAAGGAGAAGATGACTTGTATGAAACCACTGAGGTTTCAGAACAGGGTAAATTCCGTGGTGTGGATTTCACCCAAACCATCCTCAAGGTTTATTATGATTCTTCTTTTGCAGGAAGTCCTACTCCAAGCGAAATGAAACCTCCTTCTCATAAGAAAAAGGATTCTATAGGAGTTATCAAATCAGTTGATAACTTTACTCTTGATATAAAGAAAATCAATAAGTGGTGGATGAGTTCCAAACATGCTTTAAAGAAAGCATGGTATGTGGATACATAGACAAGAGAACAAAGAGTCTTGTTCAAATACAAATTGTTTAAAGATATGAAGAGATTCAAAACAGAAATTGAATTCTTCAAGTGGTTTGAATGCTTAGGCCAAATCGATGAAACCAATTCATCGCTTCATGTTTTGATAAACAGATGGCATACCAGAGATAAGGTAGGTGCCTTAAAGAAAAGGCTTCCTCACTCCAAAAACTTTTATCCCAGACCATCTTTTCCTGACATCCAGTTTGATGAAAACAATATGCATCCCCAGAGTGTTTCAGATTACACAGGAATAACAGAATGGAATATTGATGGAATGCCTGATGGCCAAATCTACAATAAACTCCAAGAAATGGGCATGAAGATCACAACCTATAAATAGAAAAATGCTACCGATAAGCAAGCAACTAACAGGATAGTTGCAGGTTTTACAGGTACACTTAGAAATTGGTGGGACAATTATCTCACAGAACAAAATAGAAATGAAATTCTTAATGCTGTGGAAAACAAGAATGTTGTTAAGACTGAATGTGGACTTACCACTACATCTGTAGAGGTAGTTGAAAATGCAACTGCAACTCTACTTTATAGCATTGCTAAACATTTCGTGGGAGAACCACGTCTATTTCAAGATAGAAGCTTAGAGATACTAAACAATCTTTACTGCAAGAAATTAACAGATTTCAGGTGGTATAAAGACATGTTTATTACAAAGGTCATGCTTAGAGATGACTGCAACAATGATTATTGGAAAGAGAGATTCCTTAGTGGACTACCTCCTCATTTTGCAGAAAATGTTCGATCCAAAATAAGAGACCGATGTGAAGGTAAAATTCCTTATTCAGAAATGACTTATGGAGACTTTACCAGCTTGATTCATTTCGTAGCAATGGAGCTATGTACTGATCTAAAGCTAAAGGAACAGCTTCAGAAAGATCAGAAATTCTCAAGTAATGAACTTGGAAGCTTTTGTCAAGACTTTGGATTTCCAAGTCTAAAACCCCCTTCAGCAAGAAAGGTTTCGAAGAAAGAACGATCTGGAGAATCGTCACAAAAAAGAAGGTCCTCAAGAAAGAAAGGACATTCAAAAAAGAAGAGCAAGAAAACTTCTCACAGCACTTCTCAAGAAGACAAGTGTTGGACATGTGGAAAGTCAGGACACAAGTCTCCTGATTGTCCAAGAAACAAAAGAAAAAAGAAGAAGATTAATCTTCTTGAATTAGATGAAGAAACTAAAGAAAAGTTTCTCTCTATTTTAAACAAAGAAGAATCAGATTCAGATTCCTCTTCAGAACAAGAAACTGAGGACGAAGAGTTCCTCAATGTTGCTCAAGACTAAGAAGATAGTGGACAAGAATGCAATAGCCAAGGAGCATTTTGCCATTGTGATGGTCAATCTATCAGAGTACTCTCAGAATATTCTACAGAAATATTATTTGCAACTATTGAGCATATCAAGGATGATGATGCTCGTAGAAGTTATCTTTTAGAGCTTCAAAAGCTTGTTCCTAAACAGAAAGAGAAAGAAGTTGCAAGGAATGTAACTCCATTCAGCATGAAAGAAATCATGCAGCGATACACAGATAAGAAGGAAGAACCTTCTATTAGTGAACTACGAGCAGAAGTTAATTTTCTTAAAAAAGAAATCAAAGAAGTTAAGACAAGACTTAACAAGATTGAGATTAATGCCTTAGCAGAGCAATTCTTAAAGGATGCTAAGGAATCATCTAAAGGCAAAGAGCTTGCTACTTTAGATAATGAAAATGAAGAAGACAACTCTTCAAACTCTCAGACTGCCCCTCCATCACCTAAAGGTAATGAAGATGCAGGTATCAGTATGATTACAAAAATCAGACCTCAGAGTTCTCATATTATGATAAGCTATTTGTTAATTCAAATTTTATACTTAACGAAATTGCTTTGTTAGATAGTGGTGCAGATAGAAATTGCATTGTCGAAGGTTTAATTCCAACTAAGTACCTCCAGAAAGGAACTACTAAGCTATACAGCGCGACTGGTGAGCGTATCTGTATAAATTATAAACTTTCTAATGCTCATATCTGCAATGACGGTATTTGCCTTGCTAATGATTTTGTCATAATAAAAAACATTAATGAGGAAATTATTTTGGGTATACCTTTCATTACTCAGATAAAACTTATATTTGAGATTTTGATTCAATCAAAACAAAAATTTTAGGAAAAGAAATTTCATTTCCTTTTATCAAGACACTTTCTCTTGAAGAAAGTAATTTTTTGCATAAACAAACTGCATTTAAAATCAATCAGATTTGTTTTCTCAAAGAAGATATAAAAATTAAGAAAATTGAGCAAATTTTAAAAACCCCGAGAATGGTGGTTAAGATTGCCAATCTTCAAAAGAATTTTGAAAATGAAATTTGCTCAGAATTTCCAAATTCTTTTTGGGATCGAAAGCCCCATATTATAGATTTACCATAAATTATTGATTTGATGAAAAGGCCATTTCTACGAAAGCTAGGCCTATTCAGATGAACCATGAATTAAGGGAAATCTGTAAGGAAGAAATAAAAACTATTTTGAATAATAATATTATTCGTCCTTCAAAATCACCTTGGAGTTGTTCGGCATTTTATGTTAACAATGCAGCTGAACAAGAACGAGGTTCTCCAAGACTTGTAATTAATTACAAGCCTTTAAACTCCATTTTAAAATGGATTCATTATCCGATTCCTCATAAAATTGATCTTTTAAAAAGAACTTTTAAAGCAAATGTTTATAGTAAATTTGATTTAAAATTAGGTTTCCGGCAAATTCAAATTGCTGAAAAAGATAAATATAAAACTGCTTTCAATGTCCCGTTTGGACAATATGAATGGAATGTCATGCCTTTTGGGCTTAAGAATGCCCCATCTGAATTTCAAAATATTATGGATTCAATCTTTAATCACATAAGCAATATTTCAATTGTTTATATTGATGATGTATTAATCTTCTCTGAGGACATTGATTCTCATTTCAAACATTTAAATGTTTTCTTTAAAATTATTAAGCATAATGGTTTAGTCATTAGTGCTAAAAAGATTAAATTGTTTCAAACAAAAACTAGATTTTTAGGACATGATCTTTATCAAGGTACCTATAAACCAATTTGCAGAGCCATTGTGTTTTCCGATAAGTTTCCCAATGTTATTTTGGATAAAACTCAGTTGCAGAGATTTTTAGGAAGTCTCAATTATGTTGCGGATTTTATTCCCAAAGTTAGACATATTTGCAAACCTCTTTTTGACAGGTTGAAAAAGAATCCGTCTCCTTGGAGTGACAATCAAACCAATGCGGTTATCTTACTTAAGACTATGGTTAAGAATCTTCCTTGTCTTGGTATCTCTAACCCAGAATTGTTTATGATTGTTGAGACCAACGCTTCTGACATCGGATATGGTGGTATTCTTAAACAAAGAAAAAACTCCAATTCATCAGAACAATTGGTCCGTTATACTTCAGGAATCTGGAATTCTGCTCAAAAGAATTATAGCACGGTTAAGAAAGAAATACTTGCTATTGTTCTTTGCATTACTAAGTTTCAAGATGATTTAGTCAATAGAGAATTCTTGCTTGGAGTAGATTGTAAATTTGCTAAAGAAATCCTCCAAAAATATGTTAAGAATATTGTTTCTAAACAAATTTTTGCCAGATCGCAAGCCTTATTGTCTAGCTTCGATTTTCAAATCGAATTTATTAAAAGTGAGAATAATTCTTTGTCAGATTTTCTAACTAGAGAATTCTTGCAGGGTACACATGAGCAGACCACAGATTAGGCCCATAGCAGGTAAACAACCAGCCAGGCCCAATACAAATGGCCCAACAAGAGCATAAGGCCCATTTGCAATAAGGCCTGAAATAAGGTCCGATTTAAACAGGTATTCGGCGTTGGCCCAATTGCCTCCAATTATTCCTCCTGAACTTCCTCAGAGTAGTTCGTCAAAAATGTTAATTTTGAAGAAGCCTTTTGAAAAGGAACAAGAGCCCAGCTCATCTTCATCACCAAACGGAGACCTTAGAGTTTCCCAGAAGCAAACAAGTGACTGTTACGCAATGAAAAAGCCTCAAAGTTTTGCAGAAGCAGTTTTTCCGAGTAGCGTTAAACTTACTCATAAGGAGAAAGAGAAATTTGAAATGGTTTCTCTACAATTTTTTCCTATCCTTGCTTTAGACAAGGAATATGAAGGGTATGAGATTCAACATCTCTTAAAACCAATTTATACCAACAGGAATTACGTAGATAGATAATTCCTTAAAAACCAGAAAATATTTTGAATTCATCCTTGTTGATACAGGATCGGTTGAGATTGAACATGAGTTAGCAGACAAATCTGACCCAGATAGTATTGCTTACTCTAAGTTCACAATTAAAAAGATTTTATCTCCTTTCAATTGGCCTGTAGACCATTTTCAAACTCCAATTAATCTTTCTAAAAGATTCAACCCACAAACCTATAACTGGTGTGATTACAAGAATGCATGGGTAAACTTCTTGTATGTTAGACCTACAACCCACACCTTATTTGTGAAATACTGTCCAGAAGTTGCAGCTTCTATTATCCCAAGATGGTTCTACGAATGGTGGAGCTATTTCGGTGGAAATAAACAAGTTATGCCTCGACAGTTTGCTGAAAAATATCCTCAGTTCCAGATCGATGAAGGCATATCAACATTGCCAGAGAATATAAAACTCTATAAGTTTTTCTTTAAAAAACATTTATCTTATATTATAAGTTTGACGTTTGTTATTGCAGATTTTGACAGGATTAAGTTTCTTTCTAAAGAAATCCGAGTCAAAGGTTGGTCTCCAGCCAAAAAGGATACACCTCCATCTTCATGTAAGAAGACATTATCAAAAGTTTCACCCTCAAAGAGTGAATTGAAGAAGAGACTCGAAAAGGCTCTATCTGAATTAGATAATGATCCAGATGAAGTTGCAATTAATCAACTTCTAGATGAAGCATCCTCTCAAAGCGATGACAATGGTGATATGCTAAATCCAAAGGCTTTAGCAAATTCATATTTAAATCCATTTGATTAAAATTCTAATTGAGGTATTAAAACCGGAATAATTAGTCTTTCTAATAGATATCTAAAAAGGATCAGAATTATTAAGAAAGGACTCTAAAAAAGATGGAATCTTTGTTAAAATAATCAAAATGGAAGAATGAATTTCATCATCTAAAGTCCTAATCAGAAGGACACAGTCAGGACCAGCAAAGCGTGGCCGACAAAGACTTTACACAAAGATAAAGTTAAAAGTAAAAGATGCCTTCAAAAAGCAGTGGAGGAATATAAAACAGCTATCATGCTTTATCAAAAGCAAAATCAATGAAGGAAAACAGCTATCATGCTTTATCAAAAGCAAAAGCAATGGAGGAAAACGAAAAGCCAATCAGAAGATAAGCTTTATGATTTTCTTTATCTCTTTTTGTCTATATAAGACAATGTAATTTATCATTCAAAGCATCAAAAAATTTACGAATACTAAATTTTTCTTGAATACTCTCTCTCTATGTAAACATTATGGAATAAAGCTTTTGGTTTTTGTAAGTTCCTTATTCTTCTTTAATTTTCTGCACTACGATCGTTTTTATGGTATCAGAGCCATGTTAATGGCACAAAACTTTAGTAGTACTTGTATTGTCTAATAGACATTCATTTCTTTCCTATTGTTTAAGATATTGATGTAAGCCCAATGTGTCAATTAAGGATTTGTGTAAGGTCTTTGCCCGGATTGTTTGACTTCGATTAGATGGTTGATATGAGACAAAGTATTAGAATATATTCATATATGTTGTTATGTTGTTTATGCGAGAAGCCTATGCATTCTTCCTATTTGGAGGTCTATGTAAACCACCTTGCTATATAAGCAAAAGTTTTAATTTTTTTGCATTTTTGACTTATGGTTTTCTATGACTAATACTAAGAGGCTTGTCTTCGTCCTCGTAGAGGACGACGACGCCGGTTACAACTAGGGGGTACTTTGGATCGTAACAGCTACACCTACAGATGATGGGGTGTCAACCTAGCTACGAGTCATCGTTCTTTGGGCGTAGATGGACACTGCCATGGCAGTGTCTAGGCAGCCTTTGGGTCCTTCTCAAGGACCCTTTGGGTGGTCCTTGTGTAGTCATGACGGGAGGTTCCCAACTTAAATACAATCGTATACATGTTATGGACCTCTCACAACAATTTCTACCTAAACGAACATGTAAAACATGTCAAGGAACACCAAGACACACACGCACATCTCAAGGCTAACTTTCGAACGTCTCACTTCTTGGATGTTTGACCTCCAAATCACTTTAAATAAAGTATGCATACTATAAGCCACATATTTGACACTTTATTAACCTTTTTAGGCACATGTGAGACTCTAGGCCCCTTAATTTATTTTGAGGGACCTTACATACAAATGTCAAACATAAAAGGTGTTTTTAGGCAATTATCAAGTAATACGATAAATGCACGAAAATACAAGTATGGAGATGGGATTCTTGGGATGTGATAGGATTATGGGCGATGATATACTACCGGGTAGTTGAAATTCATAGTAAATAGTTGTGTATTAGTTATTAGGCAAGACACAAGTGGGGGTAAACTCTCTCTCAAGTAATTTACCCCAAATTAAATTGGTTTCTCTCAAACACCATTAAGCGGCAACTGAGCACAACCTTCTCCTTAGTCCATTAACTCTCTCGAAATGAATGTGTGGAAGAGGGTTTAGGATTCACTTTCTCAAGCTGAACACATGACAAGCCACTACCCATATACCATTGATTCAGGAGTTTTGGTTTCAAAACCTCTCTCTCGAGTAAGACAAAAAAACTAAGCTAAGATTGCATTTGCAACTACAACCCCATTAAATTAAGCCACAACCACTGAATGAAATCACTTTTTTAAAAAATAAACTATCAATCAGCAATACCCAGCGATTATATCAACCCATAATCACATAATCACACCCCAAGAATTGGTGGTTTAGCTAGACATAGTAAACATAAAGAAATTGATACCAACTGATGTTTCCATCAATTGTGCACGATTGACATTGTCTTTACATGTCTACAATGAAGAATCCTCAACACCCACTTAAAATTTATTTTAATTGGGAATCTTAAAAAGCTAAGGAAAAATTTCTCCAAACTTAAGACAATGTACAAAACTAGAATGATAATTCTCAATTTGATTACACAATGTCTCGATAGTAAACAAGGAATTTAAAAACGTATATAAATTGTCAAAAATTGGGTTGCAAAGATAAGTCGGGGCAATAAGTCGGGATTGTCGATTCACTCGGCGATCCATCCTTTGTCATTTGATTCGTTGTTTCAATTTTGCCTTCAACATCCTTGACATTTTGTAGCTTTTGGATTGACGACACTGTATACAGGATCCATTTGGTGACACACCAACTACTCCTTTGATCGCCAACTTGATTTTATCCTCCATGGCCTAGCACACTGGAACATAAGGCGAGACCAAGGCCATTCTGTAGCACGCCTAATGGGTTAGGTAATCCTCAAGCCTTTTTTGCATCATTATTTTAGCTGCTTTTATCCTTTTTTGCTCCTTAGTGTCCAGGCTTTGTTCGTCACTCCAAAACCACTAAAACTCAAGGATGTAAATCAGTTATAGGGACAAAATATGATTTTATGGATACTAAATTTAATAAAATAAAGCCTTAAATGCGTCAAAATTGTATACTCATTAGGATACGGGTGTAACATTCCGGAAAAACGTATATGCCTAGTAAAGAGCCAAATAGGTTTCAAGAATGCGTTTTGGAGTACATTGGCATCCATATGCGCAATATTGAATAGTATTAGGCATAATATAAAATTATTGGCTAAGGGTGAGAGCCAATTTTCAATGTATGAATAAGCATCGTTTAACAAATGTTCGTGCAATGAAGACCCTAGCCTAAAATGCTTCTTCCTTTAACTCACAAATTGGGTATGAGGCATCCAAGTGTCAAGCCTAGATACCATAGCACATGATCAATTAAAATGCTCATGTAGATTAAGCAGTGCCGAAGGACATAGTGAGGATCCTTAGGACAATAAGTAAACATTCCAAATGAACCATTATGTATAGTTAGTTAGGAAAGTACAAGCAACACATGTGCTACCACATGTGAAGAAGTGTCCAAGGGAGGGGACAACCCTAACCGAATTAGGTTAGGGTAGTTAGGGGGCAGGCGTGTGCAAGGGTCCCTCCATGTGGGGCCTAACTCCCTAACTAACTCTAAACTCTAACTAACTGACCTAACTAGCTAACTAACCTAGGATTAACCAAAAATTAGTGCACCCGACAACCGAAGACTTAACCGGGTTATACTAACCTAGTAGCTAGTTAAAGAGACAACCTAGTACCTAACCTAGGATTGTCCAAAAGGGTTAGTTATGGTCCCTATGACTTAAGGGTACTTATTAATTACCCTAGGTCCCTTAATTAATTAAATTGAGGAATTAATTAATTAAGGAAAATTTACAAGCAAGGCCGAAACTCTTAGGAAAAATTTCAGATTTGACTAAGCTAAATGTTTTCCTATTTCTAGTCAACTTAGGAGGGGCGTTTTAGTAATTAAATAATTAATTTATTGAATTAACTTAATTAGCCTAAGTTGAATGAGTCAAGATCAGTTCCTAAGACTTAGACTCACGTTAAAACACTAGAAATTTCATGACTCAAAACAGTACGCAATAGTGAGAAAAACAGTGAGCAAAACGTAGAACAACACAAAAGTTCTCTTAGGCGATTTCAAGGTTTTCTTCAAGGTTTCATGCAAGGTGATCTTCGTAGGTAAATTCTATATAAGGTATGGGTTTCTCTCCTGGAATTCTTTCTCCAAGAGTATTTTCAATCGTCCGAATCAATGAAATCTCAAAACTAGGGTTGCTTCCCAATGTTCTTGTTTAACGTCCTTCTCCCTAGTATCCTTGTTTTCGATTCTAATGTATATATAGATGTGATCTTTAACATGTTGTTGGTATGTGGTGCTGGTTGATCCTAATGTGTAGGATTTTAGATTGATGATTGTCGAATAAAGAATATAGGTTCTATTTGGATGATTTAAGTAGCATTTATACGAGACAAAGTAGGATGAAACATTATTATGTGTCCGAGAAGATGAAGTTACTGTGAATCGGTCATGAAGTTAGTTTACTGTAAATTCGATTTTCTTAAAGGCTGATGATTGTAATGGGATGTTCACGAAGTTAAATTACTTGACAATTGTTTAGTGAAAGTTTAGCTAATGCCAACAAATTGGCTTACCATGTTACATCCAAAACTGATCAATCGAATTGGCTTACTTTGTTATTTCCAAAATATGGAATGAAATTTACTAATGTAAATCTCATGAAATTATATTTGAATGAATGATTGGCTTGTGCCAATAAATTGGCTAATGAAGTCATTTCAAAATTTTCTACGCCAATACTAAATTTATGCCAACCTTATATAGCAAAAGCATTGAAATGACAACTTAAGCACATCTAAGATAATTCAATGAATCCATAACCAAGGGTATGCCAATAATTGGGACAAGTCACAACATACCCTATCAAAATTAACTATGAACATAAGTATTACATTGAATGAAGTTCTCAACGTCCATAAATGATGATATGAAGCTACCAAATGAACGTAAGCAAGTAAAGTGAGTATTAACATAACTAAAAGCGTCTAAGTCAAGAAAGTGACCAGAATGAGGCGTTAAAGGAAGTGAGACAAGTCTCACTTACACCTAAGATTACTATGTTAAAGATACTCATATAAGAGGGTGTTAGAACGTGTGAGACAAGTCTCATTAACACCAAGATGATAACGTAAGGTTAAATTCACATTTTCATCAAGTAAAGAAATGGATGAAAATTCATCAATAGAGTAAGTAAACGTCAATCTAGAAGCAAGCTTCCATAATGTTTGAGTCAACTCTAAAAGTAATGAAGTAAAAGAAAGTGAGCAAAGCACCGATAGACTAACTATGAGCTTGTGCCAGCACATGTAAGTCTCATTAGTTGAGGCTCCTCTATGGTGGATAAGAGTCTCTGAATATATCCTAGTCTTTGAACTATGTCTAGACAACATGGGAACTAGCCAGTGGATTCCACCTAAGAGAGCTAGGTATGTTTTGGTTTCACCTTGGCCGGTGATTCCACCTTTTTTCGGTGTGGGGAAGACACCGCATTTCATGTTTAGCTAACATGATCTATGTCGGTTAATGCTCAAAAGAACGTTCCTGGTTTCACATTAGTCATGGACCACCCCTTTTCGCTGTGGGGTAAACACTTCATATGGATTCACTTTAGCCGATGAATCACCCCTTTTCGGTGTGGGCAGACACTGGATTTCACGTTAACTCGCATGATCTAGGATTCACTTTGATCCGTGAATCACCTTTTTTCGGTAAGGTGAAGACACTGGATTTCATGTCATTTCACGTGATCTTAATGCTACGAACTTCTTTAAGGAAGTAAGAAGGAAAAAGAGATGTAAGTTCAAAGTGAACTAAGAAATCAAGAGTTTATGAATGCCAATGTTTGATAAGAATGAAGTTTTCTATATGTAAGGGGCATAACCAATAATCACATCTCATATTATGAAAATGATTAAAGACAATTAAGATTGGATTATAATGACCTTATATAATTGGCAAATGACAATAGCCAAATAAGATTGGATTATAATGACTTGTTATATTAGGCCAACATCGGATAATTGGTTTAACAAATAAAGATTGGCTTACAAAGATTTCATGCCCTAAATTGTAGTTAAATCATTTCCTTAGTCTCTTGGATTACTAACTTGATTCATTGTGGGTATGGGACTACAATGAATCATTGCACTTGTAAGTAAAACATAAGACCAAAGGAGATAATTGAACTAGACAACAAAAAAAAGAAAAGAACAAAAAATAAACTAAGTATGGGACAAGGAGCTCTCGGGTTTGGGAGGAGCAAAATGATAAACTTTCGTTTGTGATGTTCTAAAATTGTGTTCATGATTCCAAGGTCTTGTGTTCATATAGAAAATGATTTTTGTGTTTTGAATTCATTAAAATACATCATAATCACACCACAATTCTCAAATAACGAATTAGGAAGGTCTAGTGACTACACTTTCCAGAATGGCATATTGTTAGGAAGAGCCTTTCTTGATCATGCATTGTCCTTACGTGTATATGTGCATACACCCATACTTAGTACAAGTGTGTACTAACCCAGTACAATTACTATTTTTATCGGTGCAGGTCAGAGAGCAGACTGAAGATTCATTGCAGCGGTTTGGACTCAGCGATCTCCAGATCATTTGGTAGGTCCTCTCCAGTTTCGAGGATGCTACGTCTATCTTCCTAGTTTAGTATTTAGACATAGCTAGAGGATGTTGTCACTAGTGTTTCTTTCAGATGTTTTCATTTTGAAGATTTTGTATTAAGGCTGTTTTGGCAAACTTATTATGATACTGATTCTTCCTTTTTAAATTGCGTAATCGATTGTAGATGGTTGTTTACTTTTGAGTTTAATAGCATATGAATCTACGTAGTATGTATATGAAGTCTAAGTACACTTCATTATGTTTTAAAAGTTTTAAATTTTCTGCAAATTTAACTATATGAATGTGATGAAATCTAACAAGAGGCTTGTCTGCGACCTCTGAGAGGTTAACGATGCCGGTCTCAATCCGGATTCCAGAATCCGGGTCGTGACAGCGGGGTTGAATTTTAAAAGGTAGGTTTAAACAAGGCACGTCGGGCCACATATTGCCTTCAATTTCTTGCTAAATGTGAAGTTTTGTTCTTTAACTTTTGGCGAGAAGATGAGGTTGCCGAATCCACTCACTGAATCGCCGAAAGATTTTCTAATTGACCTTTGTCTACACCCTAGATCCTTAATTGTACTATAATATTCAGCGGTCTAATCCTTGGCCGACGAATATTGTCGCAGATTTACCATAACGCCTTCCCATCTGCGACATTCCAAAATTTTCTGGGATATTCATGCAGATCCTTTAGCCGAGGCCTATGTAGCTCGCCTAAGAGATTCGGCGACTCACTGACTAGTTCGGAGAGTTTTTTAGCAACTATTCTTCTGTGTATCTAATTGAAACGTTTTAACCTTTTCGTAATGTTTGCAGATACGGCAAGGACAAACATAGACATGTCGCTCAGAAAAAGACAATGAGGTATTGTGATAAATGAAGCAGGAGCAAATCCTCCTAAAACGGGCAGGCTAGAGACACCAATGGGAGGCAAGGGAAAAGGAAAGACCCCTACATTAGAGGTTCATAAGAATAATAGGTAGATAGTGCCTTCTCACTCCTAGGATGCATTATCTTAGCATGAGGATGTTCAGCCCTTATAGTCCCCGCGGGCTAAGATCTGTGCTAGATCTCTCCATGACTCATCTAGAGTCCTCTAGTTTCCACCCTAGTAGATTTAGTGCCATCTTTGTTACTTATTCTGGCTCCTAAGGCACAAGTCCTCCCTTCTCCTAGGCTTTTCAACAGGTAAAACGATGATCGATTGTGAACTATTTATGAGGAGAAGTTGTTGTCCGCAGAAGTCCTAAAGGGAAAATATGTGAGTTTGAAGGAGATACTACGTTTGCACTAATTCCAGACATTCACCAGACCCCTAGTGTAAGAACCCTAAAAATGAAACAGGTTAAACTAGAGTTTCACAAGTGTTTTATGAGGTAATAATGCGTTAATGTGATGAATCTGAGCATTTGAAGTGAGCTTGTAGAGTTTTGAAGTCAAACGTCAAGGGACAACCAAGACGTTTGACGACTAGACGCTTATTGCTTGTGTGTGTTCTAGTGTGCCTTTGCATGTTTTATGTGTTGTTTGGGGTCTAAACTTATGGAAGGGGACCCTAGTACCTAGACGGGCATGTTTGGGGTTTAAACGTCCGGTTACGACTCCCCAAGGACAACTTTAAGGAGGACCCTAGACTTGGCAAGTAAACTGTCGATCACTGCCAAAACGACAACCATCATGAACGACCAGTTTATTGAATGACGCCCCTTTGTTTGGGGGTGTAGCTCAAGACTTAGTGGTGGGTTCTTATACCCAAAACTACAACCTCCGAATCAAACGACGTCTACTTAGGACAGACCGTTGATCAAATTATGCTCCGTAGATTAAAGGCTTGCAACATTGCTGACGTTCGCCCAACTTAGGGTTGAATTGAGAAATTCACCCCACATCTTAAGTAACTAGTGGAAAGTTATTTTAAGTAATTTTAGGAATTTTAAGTTAGATTATATTTCTAAAATATTAGTTAGATTTCACTTGTCAAAATCAAAATCCCTTTCTCAAGAAAAAACTTGTCAAGACTCCATGGAAGCTTGAACTGAAGGTAGAGCTAGGATTTAAAGTATTGGGTTATTACTTCACCTAATTTTGTGGGATTTCTTCATAAAAGTTATGTTAGTTCATCCTTGATTCTTCTCTCATTTAAGGAGCCAATCCAATGTTTTTTAAAAAAAGGCTTAAAAATCCTAAGCATCGGTTCTTGCATGAAAATGTTTTAATGGATATATTATAATATTATCAATGTTAGTTGATAATTTTAAGGTAAAAAACTCAATTAACTTATGCTCATGCAGATTCTCAAATTCTGACTTATGTATTGGGCTTGATGTATATGATTAGACAATGTTAGATTCGAGTCTATATTATATTATATAGTGATTATCTACTACCATTTTTGCCTTATAATGATGAAATATTGTAGAAACAAGGAAAGGTGGTGAAATCTTGGATGAAGGGTAAGTTGTTCTATATTTTTTGTTCTTATTGAATTGATCTTGAGTAGTATTATCCACTTCTGGTGGTTGTGTTTACTTCATGTATATGAAGTTATATGTGAATTTTGTTTATGGCCTTGAAGGCATTGAATGTGAAGTGAAGTGAAGTTATGATGAATATGCATGTGATGTCTTATGAAGTTGATAAGGTGTGTCTTCAAGACACTATGTCTAAAAGAAATATATGTATGTGTAAAGAATTATTGTGTGTGATTATGATGAATGCAAGGTGAAAATGCTTACAAATCCATGTTATGAAGGATAGGGCTATGTGAGTGGTGTCCTGATATATGCTCACACACACACCAAGAATGAATAAATGAATAAAGTTAATTACAATGTATGTATGAGAGTCTATTAAAAGGTTTTCTCAATAAGACTCTAAGGAATGAATGTGGGATTTTGGGGTGTGCACTATTCGTGAGTAGAGAATTAGTTTCTTGTATCATCACTAATATTCCTAAGAACTCTTATGAATTAAAAGGGGGATTTTGCGGTGGACACTCTTCGTAAGTTGAAATGAAGTCTCTAGTAGAAACCTCACTATTCCCAAGATCTTGCCAGAAATAGATGGGCGGTTGGATACTCCTCGTGAGTTTAGATGTAGTATTCCAATGTAACCTTTAAGGATAAGTACTCTTCGTGAGTTGATATATAGTACGAAATAGATTTCCCTTAACTTGTGTAGTAATGAATGTAAAGAATGATTTAGACTCCATGGGGAGGTTATGCTTAGCATCGAGAGGATTTGAAGAAGGGGTGGTTACTCTTCGTGAGTAGAGATGTTGTATCCAATTTACCTCTTCAGATGAGTGCTCTTCGTTAGTTGAGAAAGAGTTATTTGGAAGAAATCTTCTTATCCCTTAACTATGTGTCTGCATAGGTGTAGCTATTGGAGATCCATGTAAAGGCTAAAAGTATGACCCTACCTTAGGTAAGTGGGGATCCCTCTTTCGATAGGTGTTAATTCCTAGATTCCATGTCTATCTTACATGGTCTATGTCGGTTTAAGCTAGCCCCCACAAAAGAATGTAATGAACTAGGTCTTCCTAAGGGTGTACTACTTAGGGTAGGTGGTGGAATGGGACGTCATCTATCCATTGCACAAGTAGACATTTGTAGGGAGTCTTGGTGTGTCCTTATATGAAATGAATGAATGGGTTACTAAATGATGTTAATTAAGTAACACGACTTTACGTCTAACGTTAATGAAGCATTTTGGTTATATGTCATATGTTATGAAGCATGTTGATTATATGCCTAATGTTCATGAAGTATGAAAGTCTTATGTCTAATGTTGGTGAAAGATATGTAAAGAAAATGATTGAATGCGATAAGCCTAGTCCAGGGTGATTCCTAAGGAGCACTAAGTGGAGGTAGTATTATGGGATGCTACTTTCACATGTCACTTGTGTAACTTTGGGGTAGTCTTAGAGGATGGTCTTTTAGTGAAGTTCCTCAATGCAAGTATGGTTTCCTCTCTTTTCTCTAGTAATGATTGTTGACTTGTTGAGTTTAAGTGAAGCATGCTTGTACCTGGTAGTCTTAAAGATCACTAAGGTGTGTATTGAGGAGGTCCTATAGGCGGTCTCTTCATGTCTTACCAAGGTGAGTCTTAGGATATCTTTGGATAGGAAAGTATAATAGATAAATGAGTTACTTGATGAATGTGACTATATGTTGAGGATTATGGATGTTTTACTTTATATGATAAATGCGGACTTACATGATGTTTTGTACATTTGATTCATGAAGGTTTTACCAAATAGCATGAAAAGATGTTTCAACTAAAATGTCCTCTTTAAGCATATTTTTGCACAATGCCATACTTAGTACAATGTTTGTACTAACTCCATATTATTCAATATTTCTAAAGTATAGGTCGAAGTCAAGTGAAGGTTTTTTTTAGGAGACAATACTTGGGAATTTATATTTTCCCATGATTGGTATGTCCTCATCTGTTTGAGGACATAAACTATATTTCTTTTAGCATTTTCTTCATGTTAAGACTTTTAAAGAATTAGTATGTTTTCTTTCAATGTTAAGGGTCGTGACCCTATGATGTTAAGATATGTCTAAGTTGGCTTGTGACGATGATACTTGTCCCTTCCCTCTTATGAAAGAGTTTCTTTTAGTTATGTTAAGCAATTTTAATTACGTACTACTTTTCATACCTATGTAATGAATGATAGCAAAGAGGCTTGTACAAGACCTCAGTGAGGTCGAGTACGTCGTTTGGTGACTTGAGAGTGCTCTAACTTATAGGGTGTACTTTGGGTCGTTACACCGAGACCCCTATATTCCCTCATGGGTCTGGCAATTCTATGCAGCATATGGTGACTTGGTTCCATAGATAAGGAAGAAGGCTTTCGAGTTTAGACCGATAAAGTGGGTCATGATTCAAGGTGTGGAAGTCTAATGCTGCAATAATATCATAAATGTGGCCCTTGAGAGACACAGGGTTCGAGCATGATTATGAGGGCTTGGCGACTACTCAGTCCCTGGATGAGTTTTTAAGGGTTGGCTTGTCCCCTTTCTCTCTAATGTCACCCCGAGATGGATAGAGTCGGTAGTCTCGATCGAAGAAGTATCCGAATGTAGTTGCTTGGTATTGGTTTATATTCTATTAGCATCTCAATCATGCCTTCACAGAACGAATCTAATATCCAACATGCAAAGGCAACTTGTTTAGGAACTATCTTAGAGAAGAGGCAACTCAACATGGGACTTATCATTGTGCAAGAGATGGCCATGAGAGCCAAACAGAAGAATACTTATCTTCTATTCCCAGTCGTGATCACTGAGTTTTGGCGACATGTTGGGGTGGCACATACTTATATGAGAGATATTGTGGTTACCCTATCTTCCTTCACTTACATCCGACGTATTGTCGCTGAGTACACACTAGAGGAGGCTTAGAAGATGAGAGAAGCTATGAAAGATACATTTTCGGAGGTTGATGTTTAATCTATACATGGGGAGGCATCTTTGCCTACTCCGACTCCTGGGACTTTAGGTACATCTATACGTTCTTATTCTTCACAGGCCTAGGTGCCTCTATTTCCTCCCAACCATCCAAGATTACCCAAGAGATGATCCATAAGAATGGGCTATCCCACTATGTTGATAAAAAATCTACTACATTGGAGGCCTCTTACAACCCTCAAAATGAAGGAGAATAATATAGATCCTCACATGTGATTTAACATTTAATAACTTATTTATAAGGTGTGTCACAATTTGTGATGGTTGGTTTGAAGAGGTTTGAGGTCAAATGTCAAAGGATGACCAAGACGACCGGAAACTAGTTTTGTGTGTGCTAGAGTGACTTTGCATGTTTTGGGTGTTTCGATGTGTATTTTGGAGTCTAAATGTGTTGAAGAGACAATAGAATCTAGATGTCAAAACATCTGGATATCTACCCAAGGACAACCCTAATGATCCTTATGAAGGACCTAAGTGTTGGTCTTAAGCTATCAAAATAGCCTTGAACCATGGTCACAGTTGACGCCCGTCAACCAAATGACGCTCTGTCATAATGGGGTGTGGCTAAGTACTTACTTGTGGGACCTTATCCCCTAGATGAAGGAGCCTCTGACCATGACAACAGAGCACCAGAACGAGCCATCGTTCAGTAGAAGCTCCGTCAATGGTGGACGTCGTTGGCACCGACAAATTCTAATAAATTGGTGGATGGTGATTTTGGGTTATTTATTGTATTTTAAATTAGTTGAAACACTAAAACCTAGACTTTGACTCCATTCTTTAAAATCAAAACCCCAAGTTCAAAATAAATTCTTTGAGAACCTCCGTGGAAGCTTAGAGTCAAAGTGAAGCTAGGATTGAACATTTCCATTGATTTCTTCATCAATTTCGTGGGATATCAACTAGTAAAGTATGGTGATTTCATCCTTTATATTTCTCTCATTCAAGGATCCAATTCCAAAGGCATTTCAAAGATCACAAAAAGGATGAAAATCTATTTTGAATTCTAAGCATGGGTTCTTGCATAAAATGGTATAAATTTATGTTTTACGAAGTAATAAATATTAGTTGATGGTTTTACAATAAAAACTTGCATGAACTCATGTATTCCTTGAATTCCTAATTTTTGTTCTAAAGTGGGTGTATTGGTCATGGATTAATTGTATTGAATGAGTGTGTAGATTGTTATGGGATATTAAATTATATGTTGATCATTTTTGAAATTAGTTTGTTTTATAGTATTGATATCTATATTGGGTTTTATTGGATTATTGATATGGATGAATTTTTATCCTAGTCTTATATACATTATCGTTGGTAAGAGCTCTTGTTGTGTGAATTGGTTGGAAAGGCTAAGTAATGGTGATGGTGGTTATTGGAAGGCTGAAAGTTGACCTAATTCCGTTATTTAGTATAGAATTGATATCGATTTTTTATTGATTGGTATAATCCACTTATGGTGGTGGTGTTTAATTATTATAAATGTTATGAACATGGCCTTCTCGACATTATTATGTGAATGTGCTATTATCATGATACAATATTAATTAATGTATAAAGTGAAGGCTCTCATAATATGTCTATATGATCTTGTGTGGGTGCTATAATGATATGATTGAAAGTACTTCCTCTCTAGTATTTGATATGATGATGAATTACTAAAGAGAGTCTTTATAGAATGTTATGGTATCTTGTGTTTGTAAAATTAGGTCTCTCTTTTTTATACATGAAAGCTTCTTGAATGTGGTCTCTTGACTTGTTAGGATTATGCATATTTTTCATGTATGTATGGATGAATGAAAATATTGGATCGGTAGACCTAAAGTAGGTGTCCTTTATGAAAGACTAATATGGAACCTTGAATATGAAAAGAAGGTTAATATAGAAGCCTTGAAGTGGTAAGACCGTAATGGTTCCCTTATTGAGTTGAATGATAAACTTAGGGTAGGTTGTTTTGAACGGCATGAAACTATCTCTAAGAAAGTCATATGAGCTATCCTAAAGAACCTTGATCGGTATATCCTTGTGGATCCCTTCTTGGTTTTGGTATTATGAGATGGTAGGACTATGAAATGGTACCTTCTCATTATACTATTATGTGAATGACCTTACTCTATGAGAACCAAGGCAAAACACCGAGTGGATATGCTTGTCCTAGTAGCTCTATTTGAGAATGAGAATAGAGTACGAAGAAGCACTTGATATCCCTTAACCATGTGCCTACAAGGGATGTGTCCTAGTTCTACATTTGGTAAGTAGAACACCTTCTACGGTGTGGGGTCTTATGAAACCTGATTCCACACCTAACTAGTGTGGTTTATGTTGGTTTCTCATCAGCTTAGATGTGCACTCTAGTATTGGATATGTTCTACAACGTGTGGGTAGTGGAATATGACACTATCTAAACATGGCACGAGTATGGCTTGAAAAGTCTAAAGTGAGTTTCCTAGGTCTTCCAAGACCATTGTGTGAAGTCCCCTAATTGGTTAGTTGTCTCTTAAATGGTTCTAATGAAAAATGTTCACTTAATGAAGCATGTTGAATAGAAAGGTTCTTATCTAGAGTAGCTTTGAGGATCCCTTATGTGTGCTTGAAGATAGTGTATGGGCGGTCCGTTCATGTCGTACTTAGGTGGGTCTTAGAGAAACCTTAGGTAGGGAGTCTAAAGTGATGTAAAGTCTTACTTGTTGAATATGGAATATGTCTTATATGTGATTGTTGACTTATATCATGTATTTTAAACTCTTTTGATAAAGGTTATTACGAAAATAGCATGAAAATCATATCTTAAAGTAATTGTCCCTTTTTGCATGGTTTTCTTGCATGTTCACCATACTTAGTGCATCAATTGTGATAATTACATATGTTCTCTCTATTTCTACATGTGTAGGTGGTGAAAAGTGAGGTTTCTAGAACTTGAAGCTTGTGAAGTAGAATTCTCTTAAGAAGTTTGGTATGACCTCATATGTTCGAGGACATGGTTTATGATTCTAGATATCTTTTATTGAAGACTTTGTAATAGACTATAAGTTTATATTGATGTAAGGGCTATGACCCTATGATATTAAATATGTGTGTAAAATGGCTTATGATTTGACTTAGATTTCTTAAATTCTATAAAAGAGTTTCTTATTGACTTTATATGAAGAGTTTTAAATTCCAAACTATTTCTATGACAAATGCAATGAATGAATGCTAAGGGATTGTATAAGACCTCCAAGGTGAGTAATTATGATGAGCTAATATGCGAAAGTTAATGAATGTGGTGACAACATGGTAAGAGGCTAATATGAAAGACGAGATCAATCTCAAATGAGCCTAATAAGTGTTACCAAAAACCGTACTCACCTATGAGAGTGTAAAACTAATAAAGAGACCAGTCTCTAAGAAACATTCTAATGAAAGTATTGAGATTAATGCACACTTAATACTAATGATGAGATGAGAAATAATCTAATTAGAAATTATGCCCTCATTCTAGAAGCCAACTTCTATGATGTGTGAGATGAATGCAATGAAACTTTATACGAAGCACCGATAGGCTAGATATGAGTCGCGATTCCTTCTTTCGAGAAGGCAGACGTTTGTGTAAATCTCATGAGATGAGACTGTCCATTTATGCGGGTATGGATCTCCTTATATCTACTAGTATTTGAACCTATGCTGCCAACATAGGGTTCTAGCAGGGTTCAATTCCCTATACACGCTAGCATGTTTTGGTTTCACTTTGGACGGTGATTCCACCTCTTTTCGGTGTGGGGTAGACACTGGATTTCATGAGCTCACATGATATATGTCGGTTAAAGTTAAAGTTCCCAAAGAAAGAATGAGGCCAGCCTCATGTAATGCACACAATGAAACGAATGATACCAAAGGTGTTTGGATAGGATAATCAAGGGGTGAACTTGTAAGACCTTGAAAACAACCTAGGTTAACTAGAGCCTAAAATGTTGTTATTGATGTTATAAGGTCCTAAATATGTCTAATATATGGTATAGAGGCAGTAGCTAAGGTATTAGGTGTGATGGGAGTCAAACGTCAAGGGACGACTAAGAAGTTCGACGACTAAGTCACCTAAATATCTCTTATGTCGTTCTATGTGTTTATGTGTTTTTCATGGTGTTTTAAGGTTCTTAATTGAGTTATTATAGCATGTATAGGCAGTGTGTCAAGTTTCGAGAAGTTTGGAAGTCAAACGTCCAAGAACGTGCAAGGCGTTCGAAAGATATGCCTTGAATCGACCTTGTGTGTCTATGCATGTTTCGTTGAGTTTTATGTGTTCGTTTTGTATGAAATTTATGTGAGAGGTGTTAAACTCATATACGATCGTATTTGGGATGGAAACGTCTGGGAAATTATCGCCAAGGACCATTCAAGGGTCATTGAGGAAGGACCCAAAATTAGTGTGCAGGCTGTCCCAGGCAGGCTTTGGCGATGGAGCAGTCAACGACCCGTTGGCCTGATGACGCCCCATTAAAGGGTACCTTCGTGAGGGAATTAACCTTGAGGGAAGTTTTCTACCTTGGAAGGCCACTGTTGCCAACGACGGAGGCCTGTGACGCCCCGTCATGGCCGTGATGCCCCGTCGAGGCAGTCGTGTAGTGAGGCATGTGTTCCTGCGCAGGCTACTGTCCACTTAAGGGTGAATTTGTAAATTCACCCCACTTCTAAATTAAGTCATGGACGGTTTATTAAGGGTCTTTTGGGTATTTTAAATGAGTATATAAGTGTTCAACACTTAGAGAAATTCATTCTTCAAAAATCAAAACCCCAAAGTCCCTTAGAAATCCCAAAGACTCCATTGAAGTCCAAATTGAAGGGACAGCTTGGTGTGGCGTTTTGAGTGGAAATTCTTCATTAAAGTGAAGAATTATCATCCTTGAGGTATGTTTTTTGATCCTTGAAACTCGTTTTATCAAGAAGCCCAACTTTCAAAGATGTTTTCAAAGTTTTCAAAGAGGGAATTTTCCAATTTCATAATTCTTCCATGGGTTCTTGCATTAAAGGTTTTCAAACGTCTATTATGTATTAGATTGATATTATATTGATGATTTTAACCTAAATTACCTATGAACCCATGAAATTGATGAACGTATGATTTTGACTAAATTATAGGTTACTTGATATTTACTTAATGTTGATGAATTCATGTGTAGTTTCTTATAGATTTTCTATTGATGTAAGAATTGTATTCAATTGTTGTAGAATTGATCTTAGATTGTTGAATCTATATTGAATTGGTTTGGATTTCTTTGATTCCTATAATTGTGTATTGAATTGATGTTCATGGACATGGGTAAGGGCCTTATGATGTTGAATTTGGTGATTTGGTATTGGCTTGAAGAGTTGAGGAAGAAAAGGTAGTACTCTGTCCTAATTCCTTTATTTTAATGTTAATTTTACTTCAATTATGTTATAATTGGTTTGGTCCACCTTTGGTGGCGGTGCTATGTGAATTGATGTGGCCTTATCGGCATTATTTTCTAGTATATTGATGATCATGGTTTTGTTGGCACTACTTGAACTTATATGTCTATTTGTGTATTTGATTTAATGATGTATAATAATATCTACCTGTATGTGGAAGTATATGCTAGACTATTGATGCTATCTAGTTAATCATGTTGTGCTTTGACTATGTGTTATGGTGTAGTCTTAGAGTTCATACATGGTTATTCCTAATTTGGCTATATGAGTCTAAAATGGTTAAGTTGATAATATTAAGGTAATGGATACGTTGAGTTAATAAGGCTAAGGGTCATTTCTTAGAGTCTAAAACAATATAGGCTATATGTGTTAAATGAAAGTATGTTGTGTCTTGCTTAGGTGGACTTGTGTCCCTTACTTGATGTTTATGTGAATATGTGATGTCTTGACTTAGGAACCTAAAGGGCCTTAGTCTTGAATAAATCAACATAGGTGACACCTTGAATGATGATAAAAGGGTCATTTATGTGGAACCTTGAACCAAGTGGTAAGGTTATAAATCGTGAAGTAGTAAGCCGTAATGGTATCCTTCATTGTAATGAGTGATGGACTTAGGGTTAATTGGATGGAACAGCATCATATTATACCTTAGGAAAGTCGTGATGAGCTTCTTGTCGCCATAGTGAGATAGCCCTAATGGACCTTTCTATGGTAGGGTAAATGTAATTGGGTCATGAACATGTTATGGGACCCATTTGTATGAACCTTGATGAGAATTGTCCTATGAGAACTAAGGCTAGCACCGAGTGAATGTGGTAAGGGAAAGTAGTTCTAGTTAATTATGAGACTAGAATACAAAGTATGCCCTTCATATTCCTTAACCATGTGCCTACGTGAGATCTTTATGTTCTACCATTGGCAAGTAGAACACCTCATCGAAGTAGTATAGAACTTCGGATTCCATGTTTTGCTACCATGTTCTTTGTCGGTTATTGCCTATTCTCATCATATGGAGTACCTATTAACATTTGATAAGTTTATGAGGTTTAGGTGGTGGTATGGGATGCTACTTAGACATTGTACAATAGACTTTGAAGGTGTTATGTGGAGTTCCTAGGTCTTGTCTAAGACGATTACTTGAATGTCCTTTATGTGATGTAAGTCTTCTAAATGAACTAATAAACTAATGACTTATGTTAGAAAGTATGTAAATGAATCAGTACCTAATCTAAAGTAACTTAAGCACTCCTTAGTTAAGGTGTGAAAAGGGCATATGGGATGATATCTTTATGACTTATCTTTGGAAGTCTTGAGTATGACTCTAGGTAGGGAAAAGGTTTGGTGTTGTTGACATGATATAAGCCTTAGGCAGTATTAAGAAATATTTAGGTAATCTTGAAGAGGTTAATCATGGACGTTATCTTCTTGATTTACTTAAGTAGGTCTTGTGATAGCCTTTGGAAGGAGAGTGTCCTATAATCTATGTGTTGGTGTGTTTAGTGAGAATGATACTATCCTAGGGAGTCTGTTGGATCTGTTGAGTGTGTGTGTAAGAGATTGTATGGGCGGTTGCTTCACAATCCACTCAAGTGAGACTTAGAGTCACCTTTGGTAGAATAATCTTACCTTGATGTTTAGGATGCTTTGTAAGTGTGTATGTAACTCATTATAAGTAATCTTAAGTGTCGTTTAGGCACATCTAGAGAGGGTGTATGGGCGGTCTCTCTTTGTGTGACTTAAGTGCATCTTAGGGTGACTTTAAGAGAGGGAATTACATGCTAGAAGATGTTAAAAAGGAAGGCTAGAACTTCACTGTAACAGTGAATGGACTTCACTGTACAGTGAAGTGAACTCACTGTAAAGTGAGCTTTAAATTTATGATTTCGGTTTTAATGTTTTCTTATGTGTTTCTATGTTGATAATTGTTGTTGTTATGATTAAAATATGATTTCTAAAATGAAAAGATGCATATTTCCAATAAAGTCCGTTTTCATGATTTTTATGCATAATGCCATACTTAGTACATGTGGTTGTACTAATTCCATGCTTTATTTTCTATCTATAGTTCTTGGTTGGTGAAGAGCTTTGAAGAGTAGACTTGGACTTAGAAATTCATTCAAGAGAAGTGGAAGTATGTCCTCATTTGACTCGAGGGCATATATGTCATTTTATGTTCCTTTATGAAGTTTTATAATAGACTATTAGTAGTATGTTTTGAATTCGTATGGGCCCTGTCCCAAGTATTATCGTTTCTTAAGATGATGATCGAGACTTAGTGTTTTCCTATTTTCTACTTATATGAAAGAGTTTAAAGACTTCTATATTGTTTTATGAAAAGTTTTAATTCCTCACTACTTTTCATTATGTATATGCGATGAATGATATGAGAGACTTGTCTTAGACCTCCAAGAGGTCGACGACGCCGGTTACAATCCAAGATTGTACCCTAACTTCTAGGGTATGGTTTCGGGTTGTGACAAAGCTTGGTATAATAGCATTGGTTAGTGAAAGTAGTCTTAGGTATCAAAAAGTCTTGAAAAGTCATGTCTAGTAGAGTCTTGACCATCGGTGTGAGTCGCGACACATCTATGGGCGAAAGGCTATAGGACGATAGTGTTTCCCTTAATTTCTACTCCTATGTTCATGCGGTAGAGTTAGGTTATGAGTATCCTTCTAAATGTGTTTCCTGGTGTTTCTAGGAGATGAATACTAGAAGAATGGCCGCTATAAGGATGGAAGAGGGAAGGGTTAATTAGGAAATTCTTCCTCAAGTTGAGCAAGTTGAGAAAGTTCCTCAAGGTGCTCAAGGTGGGAAAGTGTCCAAGGTTCTCAAGGTGCTCAAGTGCCTCCCCAAGGTGATCATGCTCCTAATGTGGGAGGAGGTGATGAAGTGCCGGGGTTGTCTAATAGGATGATTGGAGAGGCTTTAGTTGCTTTAGCCCAAGCCGTAACAGCTCAAGCTCACTTGAACATGGTGCCTAGGCTTAATGCTATGGAGAGCACTATGTCATCTAGGTTGATAGACTTTGTGAGGTTGAATCCTCCAATAATTGTTGGATCTACGATGAATGAGGATCCCCAAGAATTTCTTGACGATGTGTACAAAGTTTTGAGTGCTATGGGGGTTACATCTAGGGAGAAGGTGGAGTTGGCTTCTTATCAATTGAGAGATGTGTCTTAAAATTGCTACACTCAATGGAAGGACAATGGACCGGTGGAGTCGGGTCCTATTGAGTTGGAAGAATTCAAGGAAGCTTTTCTTGGCAAGTACTTTCCCCGTGAGAGGAGGGAAGAGAAAGTAGAAGAATTTATCAATCTCAAGCAAGGCAATATTAGTGTTGAGGAATACTCTTTGAAATTCTCAACTTTGTCTAGGTATGCTCCTTCCCTAGTGACAAATTCAAGGGACAAAATGAGTCGCTTTGTGACGGGTGTAGCCGATTTAGTGAAGGAGGAATGTCGTACGGCTATGTTGCATGATAATATGACTTTGGCTAGACTCATGGTGTATGCACAATCAATTGAAGAGTCTAAAGTTAGGAGGATGTCAAGGAACTTGAAAAGGAGTGTTGCTAGTGACCAAGTGCAACCTAGGTTCAAAAAGAGGATTCAAACTCAAAATGGTCCTAGTGTTCCTAAGAAGAAGTTTGAGAAAAGAGGTGAATCTAGCAATGACAAACCTTTATGTGCTACTTGTGGTAAGAGACATTATGGTGAGTGCTTATTTGGTACCGGTAGTTGTTTTGGATGTGGAAAAGATGGGCACAAAGTGAGAGATTGTCCAAACATTCCTTCTAGGAAGGAGGGTAAGAAGGTTGAGCCTAGTGTTCCAAGGAAGATGCTCCAACTAAGAGGCGTTTCTATGCACTCCGGAGTAGGATTGAGAAGCCGGGTGGTGGTGATGATGATGTTGGTAAGTTCTTGTTTCTCTTTTGAGGGTACGAGTTCTTTCTAAGTGGGGTAGTATGGTTAGAATTATGCTAGAAGTATTGCATGTGTATGATGTTTAAGAGTTTGGTTGAAATTGAATTACATTGACCTCATGCATTGTGTATTTTATGAAACTTTGAGTATGTTATAAGGTGTGTTTATATAATGTTACTTTGCATATTAGCATGTTCATATCATGAATTACCTTAAATGAGCATTTTTGGAAAATTTGCTAAAAATCACTGTGGGCTGTTAAACTGCTCACTGTAAAATTTTGGTGAAAATGACTATTTGATTCGTTGGTCTAAAATTGTGGTAATGTGGTTAGAACTTATGTATATGAGTATGATATTGAATATAAAATGAGTTTTTGCTATTTGGATTGAAGCATGTGAGTTTTGTTGCATAATGAGTTACAGAATTGTTTTCTAGTTTCTTGTTGTGTTGTGAATCTCTTGATTTTGTGAAATTGATGATTTCTTCTTGATGATGTGTTATATGGTTTTGTTATGTGCTGCTAGTTGAATCTCAAATCTTGGAAGTGTTCGGAGAGTGGCAAATGTCATTCGAGGACGAATGTTGTCCAAGTGAGGGAGATTGTAAGACCTTGAAAATAACCTAGGTTAAATAGAGCCTATCATGTTGGTCTTGATGTTATAAGGTCCTAAATATGTTTAATATATGGTGTAGAGGCAGTAGCTAAGGTATTAGGTGTGATGGGAGTTAAACGTCAAGGTACGACTAAGACGTTCGACGACTAAGTCACCTAAATATCTCTTATGTGGTTCTATGAGTTTATGTGTGTTTAATGGTGTTTTAAGGTTATTAATTGAGTTATTATAGAATGTATATTCAGTGTGTCAAGTTTCGAGAAGTTTGGAGGTCAAACATCCAAGAAAGTCCAAGGCGTTCGAAAGATATGCCTTGAATCGACCTTGTGTGTCTATGCATGTTTCGTTGAGTTTTATGTGTTCATTTTGTATATAATTTATGTGAGAGGTGTTAAACTCATAGACGATCGTATTTGGGTTGGAAACGTCCTGGAAATTATCCCCAAGACACATTCAAGGGTCCTTGAGGAAGGACCCAAAATTAGTGTGCAGGCTGTCCCAGGTAGGCCTTGGCGACGGAGCAGTCAACGGCCCGTTCGCCTGATGACGCCCCATCAAAGGGTCCCGTCATGAGGGACCTATCCTTTAGGGAAGTTTTCTACATTTCCAGGTCACTGTTGCCAACGACGGAGGCCTGTGACGCCCCGTCGAGGCAGTCGTCGAGTGAGGCCTGTGTTCCTGCGCAGGCTGCTGTCCACTTAAGGGTTAATTGGTAAATTCACCTCACTTATAAATTAAGTCATGGAAGGTTTATTAAGGGTATTTTGGGTATTTTTAATGAGTATATAAGTGTTTAAAACTTATAGAAATTCATTTTTCAAAAATCAAAACCCCAAAGTCCCTTAGAAATCCCAAAGACTCCATTGAAGTCGAAATTGAAGGAACAGCTTGGTGTGGCGTTTTAAGTGGAAATTCTTCATCAAAGTGAAGAATTATCATCCTTGAGGTATGTCTTTTTATCCTTGAAACTCGTTTCATCAAGGAGCCCAACTTTCAAAGATGTTTTCAAAGTTTTCAAAGAGGAAATTGTCCAATTTCATAAGTCTTCCATGGGTTCTTGCATTAAAGATTTTCAAACATCTATTATGGATTAGATTGATGTTATATTAATGATTTTAACCTAAATTACCTATTAACCCATGAAATTGATGAACCTAAGATTTTGACTAAATTATGGGATACTTGATATTTACTTAATGTTGATGAATTCATGTGTAGTTTCTTATGGGCTTTCTATTGATGTAAGAATTGTATTCAATTGTTGTAGAATTGATCTTAGATTGTTGAATGTATATTGAATTGGTTTGGATTTCATTGATTCCTATAATTGTGTATCGAATTGATGTTCATGGCCATGGGTAAGGGCCTTATGATGTTGAATTTGGTGATTTCGTATTGGCTTGAAGAGTTGAGGAAGAAGAGGTAGTACGCTGCCCTAATTCCTTTATTTTAAAGTTAATTTTTCTACAATTATGTTATGATTGGTTTGGTCCACCTTTTGTGGCGGTGCTATGTGAATTGATGTGGCCTTATCGGCATTATATTCTAGTACATTGATGATCATGGCCTTTTTGGCATTACTTGAACTTATATGGCTATTTTTGTAGTTTATTTGATGATGTAAAATAATATCTACCTGTATATGGAAGTATGTGCTAGACTATTGATGCTATCTAGTTAATCATGTTGTGCTTTGACTATGTGTTATGGTGTAGTCTTAGAGTTGATACATGGTTATTCCTAATTTGGATATATGAGTCTAAAATGGTTAAGTTGATAATGTTAAGGTAATGGATAGGTTGACATAATAAGGCTAAGGGTCATTTCTTAGATTCTAAAAGAAGATAGGCTATATGTGTTAAATGAAAGTATGTTGTGTCTGGCATTGGTAGACTTGTGTCCCTTACTTGATGCTTATGTGAATATGTGATGTCTTGACTTAGGAACCTAAAGGGTCTTAGTATTGAATAAATGAACATATGTGAGGCCTTGAATGATGATAAAAGGGTCATTTATGTGGAACCTTGAACCAAGTGGTAAGGTTATAAATTGTGAAGTAGTAAGCCGTAATGGTATTCTTCATTGTAATGAGTGATAGACTTAGGGTTGATTGTCTGGAACGACATCATATTATACCTTAGGAAAGTCGTGATGAGCTTCTTCTCGCCATAGTGAGATAGCCCTAATGGACCTTGCTATGGTAGGGTAAATGTAATTTGATCATGAACATGTTATGGGACCCATTTGTATGAACCTTGATGAGAATTGTCCTATGAGAACTAAAGCTAGCACCGAGTGAATGTGGTAAGGGAAAGTAGTTCTAGTTAAGTATGAGACTAGAATACAAAGTATGCCTTCATATTCCTTAATCATGTGCCTACGTGAGATCATTATGTTCTACCATTGGCAAGTAGAACACCTCATTGAAGTAGGATAGAACTTCGGATGCCATGTTTTGCTACCATGGTCTATGTCGGTTATTGCCTATTCTCATCATATGGAATACCTATTAACATTTGATAAGTTTATGAGGTTTAGGTGGTGGTATGGGACGCTACTTAGACATTGCACAATAGACTTTGAATGTGTAATGTGGAGTTCCTATGTCTTGTCTAAGACCATTACTTGAATGTCCTTTAAGTGATGTACGTCTTCTAAATGAACTAATAAACTAATGACTTATGTTAGAAAGTATGTAAATGGATAAGTACCTAATCTAAATTAACTTAAGGACTCCTTAGTTAAGGTGTGAAAAGTGCATATGGGATGATCTCTTTATGACTTATCTTTGGAAGTCTTGAGTATGACTCTAGGTAGGGAAAAGGTTTGGTGTTGTTGACATGATCTAAGCCTTAGGTAGTCTTAAGAAATATTTAGGTAATCTTGAAGAGGTCAATCATGGACGTTATCTTCTTAATTTAATTAAGTAGGTCTTGTGATAGCCTTTGGACGGAGAGTGTCCTATCATCTATGTGTTGGTGTGTTTAGTGAGAATGATTCTATCCTAGGGAGTCTATTGGATCTCTTGAGTGTGTGTGTAAGAGATTGTATGGGCGGTTGCTTCACAATCCACTCAAGTGAGACTTAGAGTCACCTTTGGTAGAAGAATCTTGCCTTGATGTTTAGGATGCTTTGTAAGTGTGTATGTAACTCATTATATGTAATCTTATGGGTCGTTTAGGCACATCTAGAGAGGGTGTATGGGTGATCTCTCTTTGTGTAACTTAAGTGAATCTTAGGGTGACTTTAAGTGAGGGAATTACATGCTAGAAGATGTTAAAAGGGAAGGCTAGGACTTCACTGTAACAGTGAAGTGAACTCACTGTAAAGTGAGCTTTAAATTTATGATTTCGGTTTTAATATTTTTTTATGTGTTTCTATGTTGATAATTGATGTTGTTATGATTAAAATATGATTTCTAAGATGAAAAGATGCATATTTCCAATAAAGTCCATTTTCATGATTTTTATGCATAATGACATACTTAGTACATGTGGTTGTACTAATTCCATGCTTTATTTTCTATCCATAGTTCTTGGTAGGTGAAGAGCTTTGAAGAGAAGACTTGGACTTAGAAGATCGTTCAAGAGAAGTTGAAGTATGTCCTCATTTGACTCGAGGGCATATATGTCATTTTATGTTCCTTTTATGAAGTTTTGTAATAGACTATTAGTAGTATGTTTTATTCATATGAGCCGTATCCCAAGTATTGTCGTGTCTGAAGATGATGATCGAGACTTAGTTTTTTTCTATTTTCTACTTATATGAAAGAGTTTAAAGACTTCTATATTGTTTTATGAAAAGTTTTGATTCTGCACTACTTTTCATTATGTATACGCGATGAATGATATGAGAGGCTTGTCTTAGACCTCTGAGAGGTCGACGACGCCGGTTACAATCCAAGATTGTACCCTAACTTCTAAGGTATGGTTTCTGGTTGTGACAGAACTAGACTAAAGTAATTACACTAGGTCATTCTTGGTCATTGCACAGGGAACCCGAAGAGAGTCCTAAACAACATCCTAGGTATATAACTGAATGAAAAATGAAGTACGTATGAATGAATGAAGCAGACTCTGTGTTTGGTAAAGAAGTCTCCCTAGTTGAGGTCCCATATATTGAGCCCTCATTTGGGAAGTCCTAATGTTAAATATGTGAATCAAAGGTCTCACGGCATATGAACGAATGATATGAGATATATGTATGTACTAAATGAAATATGTTATGTGTTGTATGCAATATGAAAAGAATGATGATGCATGTTACTCTCACAGCATGACTTTCCTAATCTCATTTGGCAAGTCCAACTGACTTGGCTTCCCATAATTCATATAGTTAGGAGAGAGCTCTTCTTAATCATGCATGTCCTTGGTGTGTACTTGCATACACCCATACTTAAAACAAGTGTGTTCTAATTCCATAAAACCCTCTACTTTTAGGTGCAGGTGCAGGTGGACGCTAGAGCTTACGAGACTACGTTGAAGCTATCCGGACGTGGAGCATTCATACGGACTTGGTAGGCCCTCATGCTTTCGAGGATGTTTATCTTTTATATTCTAGCCTAGAAGTAGACATGAGCTAGTGGAGGGTGTTCCACTAGCGTTTCTTTCTTACTTATTTTCAGACGTCGTATTGGTGCCATTTTGGCAACTTTATATTAATGCAGTTATGAACTATTTCCTTCATTTGAATATCTTATTATTAGGTGGTTGTTATGAACTGATGTGATATAATGCAATTCTTACTATGAAGTCTATGTATACTTCAAAGTAAACAAAAGTTTTAAATTTTCTGATAAAATTAACCTATACGATGTAATGAGGACGTATGTAGGCTTGTCTGCGACCTCCGAGAGGTCAACGACGCCGGTTTTGGCTAGGGTCTAGACCCCAGTCGTGACAAATGTTGTATCAGAGCATTAGGTTAAATTCCAAGGATGATAAACTCACATCAACCACGTCGAGTAGTTTCTAAGTTATGGTAGTGAAGTGCACCATTATCATGAACTAAAGTCTGCATGATGCATAGGAAAATTTCCCTTCTTCTGATCTTATCGTGCTTTCCTTAATGTCTTATTTCTTGGTGTTATGAGCGTATCTAACATCAATTATTATTTTTTCAGAAAATGAACACAAGGGGGAACGCTGGTCGGGGAAGAGTAGTAGCAGCTGCTGGGGGCAACCAAGTTTCACCCCAGGCTCCAGCTGCCGGAGTGGCCATGCCAGTTAACCCAGCTGGGTTGACTGATGCGGCGGTGCGGACAACTTTGGAACAGATGGCTCAAGCCATCACTGTGCAGGATCAAGCTATGACGGCCCAGGCCAACAGACAGGAGGTTCAGCGGGAGAACCCACTAGACCACAACATGGGGAACAGGTTGCAAGATTTTACGAGGATGATGTAAGACCTCGAAAATGACATAGGTTAACTAGAGCCTAACATGTTGGTCTTGGGGTTCTAAGGTCCTAAATATGTTTAATATGTGGTATAGAGGCAGTAGCTAAAGTATTAGAGGTGTTGGAAGTCAAACGTTAAGGGACGACTAAGACGTTTGACGACTAAGTCACCTAAATGTCTCTTATGTGGTTCTATGTGTTTATGTGTCATGATGTTTTAAGGGAAGAGAGATGTTTCTCAAATTTGTTACACTCAATGGAAGAACAATAGGCCGGAAGATTCGGGTCTTATTGAGTGGGAAGAGTTTAAGGGAGCTTTTCATGGCAAGTACTTTCCCCGAGAGAGAAGAGAAGTCAAGGTGGAGGAGTTTATTAATCTCAAGGAAGGCAATATGAGTGTTTAGGAGTACTCTTTGAAATTCTCGACACTGTCTAGGTATGCTCCTTCTCTTGTGTCCAATCCAAGAGACGAAATGAGTCGCTTTTGTACCGGAGTAGCCGACTTGGTGAAAAGAAAATATCGTACTGCTATGTTTCATGATGATATGACCCTATCTAGACTCATGGTGTATGTACAATCTATTGAGGATTCTAAACTTAAGAGGATGGCTAGATGTTTGAAAAGGGGTGTTGCTAGTGATCAAGAGAAATGTAGGTTCAAAAAGAGAATTCAAACTCAAGATGGACCTAGTGTTCCTAAAAAGAAGTTTGAGAGAGGAGGTGGTTCCAAGGATGGCAAGCCTACTTGTAAAAATTGTGGCAAGAGTCACTATGGTGAGTGTCTATTGGGTACTGGTAGTTGCTTTGGATGTGGAAAGGATGGGCTCAAAGTGAGAGATTGTTCAAACATTTCTTCTAGGAAGGAGGGTAAGATAGTTGAGCCTAGTGTTCCAAAGGAAGATGCTCTAACTAAGAGGCGTTTCTATGTACTCCATACTAGAATTGAGAAGTCGGGTGATGGTGATGATGATGTTGGTAAGTTATTGTTTCTCTTTTGATAGTATGAGTTCCTTCTAAGTGGGGGAGTATGGTTAGAGATGTGATAGCATGTGCATGATGTTTAGGAGTTTGGTTAAAATTGAATTTCATTAACTTCATGCATTGTGTGTTTTATGAAGCTTTGAGCATGTAGTGTGATTTGTTTACATGATGTTATCTTGAATTTTAGCATGTCTATATAAAGGATTGCCTAAAAATTGCATTTTTGGAAAATTTGCAAAAATCACTGTAGCTTGTTAAATTGCTCATTGTAATATTTTTGTAAAAAAATGACTATTTGATTCTTTTATCTTAAAATTGTGGTAATGTAGTTAGAACTGATGTATATGAGTATGATGTTGAATATAAAATGAGTTTTTGCTATTTGGATTGAAACATGTGAGTTTTGTAGAATAATAAGTCATAGAATTGTTTTCTAGTTTCTTGTTGTGTTGAGAATCTCTTGATTTTGTGTATTTGATGATTTCTTCTTGATATGTGTTATGTGGATTGGTTATGTACTGCTAGTTGAGTCTCTAATCTTGGAAGTGTTCGTAGAGTGGCAAGTGTCATTCGAGGACGAATGTGGTCCAAGTGGGGGAGATTGTAAGACCTCGAAAATGACATAGGTTAACTAGAGTCTAACATGTTGGTCTTGGTGTTCTAAGGTCCTAAATATGTTTAATATGTGGTATAGAGGCAGTATCTAAAGTATTAGAGGTGTTGGATGTGAAACGTCAAGGGACGACTAAGACGTTTGACGACTAAGTCACCTAAATGTCTCTTATGTGGTTCTATGTGTTTATGTGTGTTTCATGGTGTTTTAAGGTTCTTAATAGAGTTAATATAGCATGTATAGTCAGTGGTTGAAGTTTCATGAAATTTGGAGGTCAAACGATCAAGAACGTCCAAGGTGTTCGAAAGATATGCCTTGATTCGACCTTGTACGTCTAGGTGAGTTTCATTGAGTTTTACGTGTTCGTTTTGGATGAAATTCATGTACGAGGTGTTAAACTCATAGATGATCATATTTGGGTTGAAAGCTTTAGGTAAATTATCCTCAAGGACCATCGAAGGGTCCTTGAGGAAGGACCCAAAAGTCTGTGTGCAGACTGTCCCAGGCAGCCTTGGCGACGGAGCAGTCGATGGCCTGTCATGGCTGTGACGCCATGTCACAAGTTCCGTCATGGGGTCCTTGTCCAAGGGTGTAGTTTGGAACCTTGGAAAGCCACTGTTGCTTGCAACGGAGGGCCATGACGCCCCATGTTAGCCGTGACGCCCCGTCATGGGTAGGTCGTCGTGGGTTGTTTCCCTGCGAGCAGATTTTCTGCCAAGTCAGGAGTGAATTGGTAAATTTACCCCACTTCCAAATAAGAGTTTAGGCGGTTTGTTAAGGGTCTTATGGGTATTTTAATTAACTATAGAAGTAGTTAACACCCTAAAGACTTCATTCTTCCAAATTGAAAACCCAAAACTCTTAGAAATATCCCAAAACCTCCATTGACGACTCAATTGAAGAGACAGCTTGGTGAGGGGTTCTTGTGTGGAAATTCTTCATCAAAGTGAAGAATTATCATCCTTGAGGTATGGCTTTTGATCCTTGAAACTTATTTCATCAAGGAGCCCAATTCTCAAAGATGTTTACAAAGTTTTCTAAAGTGAATTGTCAATTTCAGGATTCTACCATGGGTTCTTGCATATATGATTTCTAAGCATTGAATTATGATCTAATTTATATTGTATTTATGATTTCAACATAAATTACCTATGAACCCATGTAAATTGATGAACTCTAGTTTTGACTACTTTTTGGGTTACTTGATATTAAGCTAATATTGATGAATTGTTGTATAGTTTCTTATAGGCTTTCTATTGATGTAAGAATTGTATTCAATTGATATATAATTGATCTTAGATTGCTAAACCTAGATTGAATTGATGTAGATTCATTGAGTTTTATGGTTATTGCTTTGAATTATTGTTCATGGCTATGGGTAAGAGCCTTGTGATGTTGAATTGGTTAATTTGGCATTGAATTGAAGTGTGGATATGGGGATGAAGGTATGCTGCCCCGTTTTCCTTAACTTGATATTAATTATACTTCGATTCTATTGTGTTTGGTATGGTCCACTTATGGTGGCGGTGTTATGTGTTTTACTTGCAATTGATGTGGCCTTGTCGGCGTTACTTTATGCAATATTATGAGCATGGCCTTATTGGTAATTACTTGACGTAATGTGGCTATTTGTGTAGTTGATGATGTGAAGTATGGCATTTCCTATCTACATGTGAGGTTATATAGTCATGTATGTGCTCTTCTAGTTATGTTGCCTTAAGTGATCATGTTAAACATTGACTTGATATTATGAATGTAGTGTTAGGTTAAGTCTTGGTTATTCCTACTTGACATTATGAGTCTATGTGGAGTATATTAATGATGTTATGATGATATATAGGATAACTTGAAGATGTTAGGTTGTTTTAGAGGTTTTTCTAGAATGGCTTGTATTATGTGTTAAAAGTGAAGTATGTGATGACTTGTCTTGGTTGACTTGTATCTCTTGCTTGATGTATATATGGTTATGGGTACGTGATGTCTTGATTTAGGATGTTATAACTATTGGTGTTGAATAAATAAATATAGGTGAGACCTTAATAATAAGAGGGTCATTTATGTGGAACCTTGAACTTAGTGGCGAGGTTATAAATTCTGAAGTACTTAGCCGTAATGGTATCCTTCATGTGATGAGTGATGACTTAAGGTGGATTGGCTGGAATGACATCATATCATACCTTAGGGAAGTCTCTATGAGATTCTTGTTGCCAAAGTGAGTTATTCCCTAGTGGACCTTGCTTTGGTAGGGTGAATGTAATGGGGTCATGAATTAGATAAGAGACCTATTTATATGAACCTTAATGTGAATTTATCTATGAGAACTAAGGCTAGGACCGAGTGAGTATGAGTAAGGGGGAAGTGGATTCAGTTAAAGAAGAGACTGAATGCTTATTGCGCCCTTCATATTCCTTAACCATGTGCCTACATGGGATGTGTCCAAGTTCTACCATTGGCAAGTAGAACAACCTCAACGAAGTAGGATAGAACTTCGAATTCCATGTATTGCTATCATGGTCTATGTCGGTTATTGACTATTCTCATCATGTGGAATACCTTTTCGCATTAGATAAGTTTATGAGGTTTAGGTGGTGGTATGGGACGCTATCTAGACATTGCACAATAGACTTTGAAGGTTTTATGTGGAGTTCCTAGGTCTTGTCCAAGACCATTATGTGAGTGTCTTATGTGATGTATGAGTATTGATGAACTAATGAACTAATGACCTATGTTAGTAACTATGTAAATGGTTGAGAACCTAATCTAAAGTGACTTAAGCATTCCTTAGCTAAAGTGTAAGGAGGACATGTAAGAATGATCTCTTCATGTCTTATCTTTGGAAGTCTTGAGGATGACTCTAGTTAGGGAAGTTGGTTAATCTTGTTGACATGATCTAAACCTTAGGTAGTCTTAAGGACTATTTAGGTAATCTTGGAGAGGTCACTGCACTATGGACATTATCTTCTTGATTTACTTAAGTATGATAGTCTTTGGGAGGAGAGTGTTCTATCATCTAAGTGTTGGTGTGTTTAGTGAGAATGATTCTATTTGAGGTAGTCTATAGGATCTCTTGTGTGTGTGTGATAGAGATTGTATGGGCGGTCGCTCCATACTCACTCAATTGAACTTTGGAATTGACCTTTGGTAGATGAATCTTACATAGATGTTTATGATTGTTTTCTAAGTGTGTATGTGACTCTTTGTAGGTAATCTTAAGGGTCGTTTAGGCACATCTAGAGAGGGTGTATGGGCGGTCTCTCTTTATGTGACTTAAGTTAATCATAGGATGACTTTAAGTGAGGGAATTACACGCTAGATGATGTTAAAAGGGAAGGCTAGGACTTCATTGTACAGCGAAGTGAACTCACTGTAAATTGAGTTCTTTAAAATGGTATTTTGGTTAAATGTTATTTTATGTGTTTCGTAATTGCTAAATGATGTTCTTATGATTAAAGTGTGATTTATAAAATGAAACGATGCATATTTCCAATAAAGTCCGTTTTTCATGATTTTATGCATATAGCCATACTTAGTACATGTGGTTGTACTAATTCCATGCTTTATTTTCTATCTATAATTCTTGGTAGGTGAAGATCTTGTGAAGTGAAGACTTGGACTTAGAAGATCGTTCAAGAAGAAGTTGAAGTATGTCCTCAATTGACTCGAGGGCCGTGTCCCAAAGTACTCTTGTGTCTTAAGATGATGAGATTGAGACTTAGCATTTCTATTACTTTTATATGAAAGAGATTTTTAAAGACTATATTATGTTTTGGTGAAAAGTTTTAATTCCGCACTACTGTTCACTATGTATATGCAATGAATGAGGCTTGTCTTAGAACTCTGAGAGTTCGACGACGCCGGTCGCAATCCGAGATTGCACCCTATCTTCTAGGATATGGTTTCGGGTTGTGATAGATGAATCCTCCAATCTTTACAAGATCTAAGACTGTAGAGGATCCTCAGGAGTTCGTGGAGGAGGTCCAGAAGATTCTGGTGGCGATGAGGGCCACGGAGAATGAGAAAGTTGAGCTGGCCTCGTACCAGCTGACGGATGTCGCACAGGCTTGGTGCAAGATGTGGCAGGATAGCAGGGCATTGGGCGGAGGTCCGATCACATGGGAGTTCTTTAAGATAGACTTTCTGGAGAGGTTCTTCCCCAGAGAGATGAGAGAGGCTATGGTTGAGGAGTTCATCAACCTTAAGCAGGGCTCGGTGACTGTCAGGGAGTATTCCCTGAAATACATAAAATTGTCCAAGTATGCCACTTCCGTTGTGTCGAACAGCAGGGATAAGATGAGCAGGTTCCTTACAGGAATCTCGGAGGACTTGGAGGAGGATTGTCGGGATGTGATGCTCCATGACAGCATGGACTTGTCCAGGCTGACGGTGCATGTCCAGTAGGAAGAAGAGGAGAGTATGTGATGTCAGGAGGCCTAACCCTTCTGACCAGACAGGTCCTAGCAGTGGTGGTGGCAGGAGCACTTTCGGAGTTCGTGATCAGCCCAGAATTAAGAAAGGGCATCAGAGTTCAGGGAGCTCTAACTGTCAGAGGAGTGGAGTACCCAGAGGAGGCAGACTCGAGCCCAAGAAGGGCAATAGAGGTGATGTGCAGCATCCCAGAAAGAAATGTGGCAAGTGTGGCTGTATTCATAGTGGAGAGTGCAGATTAGGCACAAATGCCTGCTTCGAATGCGAGAATAACGGTCATATGGTCAGGGACTGTCCACATAATAGAGGTCAGGCCGGAGGTAATGCTCATCCTAGGCCTAATCCCAGAATGCTGCTGCAGCCGAGCCTCCTAAGAGGAAAAGATTCTACCCCTTGAAGGGCAGGGAGTAGCAGGAGAAGTCTGTTGATATAGTCACAGGTATGCTGCAAGTTTTCTCAACTTCTGTTTATGCTTTACTTGATCCAGGGTCTACACTTTCTTTTGTGACTCCCTTGCTTGCTCTTACTTTTGAAACACTACCTGAGGTTTTGCATAATCCTATCGTAGTTAGTACTCCCTTAGGAGAAAATGTGAGAGCTGATAGGGTTCATAAAAACTGCCCAATAGTAGTATGTGGTAAGACTATGTTTGCAGACCTTGTTGAGTTACCCATGAATGACTTTGATATTATACTTGGTATGGACTGGCTCCATAAATGTTATGCCTTCATGGATTGCCGTAGTAGGGTTGTGAGATTTCGCTTCCATAATGAAGTAGAGTTGGTCTGGGAGGGGTACAATTCGAGTCTTTCAAGTCCCTTGATTTCGAACCTAAAAGCTAATACAATTATGTCCAAGGGATTGTTATGCCATCTTGTGAGTGTCAATGATCTAGATCATGACATTCCTTCCATAGACTCTGTGCCTTTAGTGAGTGAGTTCCAAGATGTTTTTCCCGATGATTTGCCTAGAGTCCCTCCCCCTCGAGAGATTGATTTTGGTATCGACCTAGATCCCGATACCAAACCAATTTCAATTCTTCCCTACAGAATGGTTCCAGCTGAACTCAAAGAGTTGAAGCTGCAGTTAAAAGTTCTCAAAGATAAGGGCTTCATCCAGCCGAGCATATCCCCTTGGGGTGCTCAACTGCTGTTTGTAAAAAAGAAAGATGGAACCTTAGGATGTGTATCCATTACCGGCAGCTCAACAAAGTCACTATAAAGAACAAGTATCCACTTCCCAGAATAGATGACTTATACGATCAGCTCCAAGGGTCTAGTTTTTTCTCGAAGATTGATCTTCGTTCCGGGTATCATCAGCTTAGGGTTAGGGATGAAGATATCCCAAAGAGAGCCTTTCGTACCCGTTATGGTCATTATGAGTTCCTAGTCATGTCATTAGGTCTCACTAATGCACTAGCTGCATTTATGGACCTCATGAACCGAGTCTTCCGTGAATACCTTGATTCTTTTGTCATAGTATTCATTGATGACATCCTCATCTACTCTAAGACCAAGGAAGAGCATGAACAACATTTGAGACTAACCTTGCAGGTGTTTAGACAACATCAGTTGTATGCCAAATTCAGCAAATGTGAATTCTGTCTTAGATCAGTGACCTTTTTGGGTCATGTTGTGTCTCATCAGGGTGTGGAGGTGGACCCTAGGAAGACTGATGATGTTAAGAACTGTCCAAGACCTCTTACTCCTACCGATATCCGTAGCTTTTTAGGATTGGTTGGTTACTACCGCAGGTTCATGGAGGGCTTTTCTTCCATTGTTGCCCCACTGACAGCTTTGACTAAGAAGAAAGCCAAGTTCGAATGGGCGGAGACTTGTGATAAGAGTTTCCAGGAGCTCAAGGACATACTAACTTCATCCCCAGTGCTTACGTTGCCTAAATGTGCTGCGAGTTACACTATTTATTCTGACGCATCTAGGGTTAGTTTGGGTTGTGTTCTTATGCAGGGTGGTAAGGTGATAGCCTATGCGTCCAGACAGCTCAAGGTTCATGAGAAGAATTATCCCACTCATGACCTGGAGTTGGCAGCTGTGGTATTTGCATTGAAGCTGTGGAGGAATTACTTGTATGGGGTGCATGTGGATGTGTTCACAGACCACAAGAGTCTCCAGTACGTGTTCACACAGAGGGAGTTGAATCTACGTCAGCGGAGATGGTTGGAGCTGTTTAAGATTATGACATGAGTGTCCACTACCATCCAGGAAAGGCAAATGTTGTAGCTATTGCTTTGAGCAGGTTGAGCATGGGGAGTACAACCCACATTGAGGATGTGAAGAAGCAGTTGGTGAAGGATGTACACAGACTAGCCAGACTGGGTGTACGGTTGATGGTCTCTACTAGTGGGGGTGTTTCAGTTCATCCTAGTTCTGAATCATCCTTGGTAGTTGAAGTCAAGAAGGGTCAGCATCTAGATCCTGTGTTGATGGAGTTGAAGGACTCAGTGCTGATAAAGATGAATAAGTTCTTTGCTTTGGGAGGTGACAGCATACTTAGGTACCAGGACAGGCTGTGTGTACCAGACGTGGATGATTTCCGTACCAAGATTGTTGCAAAGGCCCATGGTTCCAGGTATTCGATACATCTATGTTCCACCAAGATGTATCATGACCTCAAGCAAATCCATTGGTGGGATGGCATGCAGAAGGACATTGCTGAGTATGTGGCCAGGTGTCCCAATTGTTAGCAGGTTAAGGCGGAGCACTTTAAGCTTGGTGGTCTCACTCAGATGATTGAGGTTCCGACTTGGAAGTGGGAGGCCATTAACATGGACTCCGTGGTTGGTCTTCCGAGGACTAGGAGACAACATGACTCCATATGGGTTATTGTGTACAGTATGGCTAAGTCTGCCCACTTTATCCCTGTGAAGTCTACTTACAGGGCTGAGGATTATGCGAGACTCTACATTGATGAGATTGTGAGGTGGCATGGGATTCATTTGTCTATCATTTCGGATAGAGGAGCTCAGTTCACTTCGCATTTCTGGAGATCCTTCCAGAAGAGCTTAGGCACGCAGGTAAAGCTCAGTACTGCCTTCCATCCTTAGACAGATGGGCAGGCAGAGCCCACCATTTAGACATTGGAGGACATGTTGAGAGCTTGTGTGATTGACTTCAGGGGTAGTTGGGATGATCATCTGCCATTGATAGAGTTCTCGTATAATAACAGCTATCACTCCAGCATTGGGATGGCACCGTTTGAGGCACTGTATGGTATGAGATGTAGGTCTCCAGTTGGGTGGTTTGAGGTTGGAGAGTCATCCATTTTGGGTCTAGAAATCATTCATGAGGCCTTAGAAAAGGTCAAGGTGATTAGGGACAAGTTGGCTACTGCTTACAGTCGGCAGAAGTCTTATGCAGATAACAGGAAGAGGCCCTTAGAGTTTGATGTTGGTGACAATGTCTACTTGAAGATATCACCCATGAAGGGGGTGATGAGGTTTGGCAAGAAGGGGAAGTTGAGTCTGAGGTACGTTGGGCCATACGAGATTCTACAGCGTGTGTGTGATGTGGCCTATGAGTTGGTATTGCTTGCGGAACTAGCTTCTGTTCATCCATTCTTTCATGTCTCTATGTTAAAGAAGTGCATTGGTGATCCAGCATCGATTCTACGTGTTGAATGTTTGGGGGTTGATGAAGACTTGTCCTATGAGGAGGTTCCTATTGAGATTTTAGACCACAGTGAAGGTATTGTGGAGAAACCATCTTGTTGAGTGTGCTACGTGGGAGGCCGAGGCCGATATGATATCCCGCTATCCTCATCTTTTCAGCTCTTGAGGTTAGACTTCCTACTATTAAGTCTAAGTTTCCTTATCTCCTCTATTCTTTGTTGCTATTGCTTGACTGTGTATAGTACTTATGTTATGATATGACTGGCATTGTGTTAGATAATTAGATGTGTCATTCGGGTACGAATGTTCCTAAGTGGGGGATGATGTAACAAAACAAAAATGACTATGCGAAGTAATGCCAAACGTACCTAGAATGCCTAGATTAGACCGGGTTCACACGGCTTGATGCGCGTGAAACCAGACCTCAAAACCTATGCACCAGCCAAGACAACCAACTTGGTGAGTTAGTTGAGCTAGGCAAGGTTGGGTCTAGTCATGTAGGGCACCCGAATATTAAGATTCACCCCGATGAGTCTGAACCGGACTTGGAAGGGGTAATCTTAGGTTTGGAGGGTCTAGGGGTAAAATGGTCTTTTACATACTAAGGGTAGTATCATAATTACCCTAAGTATTTAATTAAGTAATTAATTAATGTAATTAATGGACGGTTTGGTTCGGGTCGACCTGGATTGACCCGATTCGCGATTTAGGCTTCACCCGGGTTCGATCCTTGGTGAAAGCAAAATTAAATCGAATTAATTAATATTTCATTATCTGATTTAAGTAAGGGTAGGTTAGTCATCTCTCTTAAGCCTTAGAAAATCAGATTTTTAATTTAAATAACAAGGTGTCCTAGTTTGATTAAGTCTTCACCTAAAACTCCTACTCCTAAGCTACTCTCACGTCTAAACCCCCACTATCACTTTCATGTTCCATTATCAGTAAACGCAAACAGAAAATTCAAAAGTTCATCACACTTGAAGAACATGAACGCTAAAGCTCAAAAGAAAAATTAGTCTAAAAATGAAAATCAAAAGCAAAGTTCTCGACGGGATTGTGTTTTGAGGTTTCGGTGGTGAAGCTTTAGTTCGTGGGAGTTGGCAGTGCATTGGAAGGTTTGAAATAGGTGTTGAACGACGAAAATGTATGGGTTTCTTTCTATTGGTCCCTTTCCCAAGCGACCCCTAGGATTCAGTCGAAATCTATTCCGAAAACTAGGAATGTTTCCCCGTTGCATGTCCCTGTCACTAGCTCCCATCGATTGTTGTAGGTTGGGTATGTTTGCTGGTAGAATTTAGTGATGTAATTTGTTTTCGTGATGAATATGTCCATGTATGTATGTTAGGATGTATGTGATTATTAAGTATGCTTTTCTGAAACTATGTGATAAGTGAGCGTACAAAGGGGTGTTGCCGTGGTTCTTGGTCACGGGTTGGAGCATGAAAATGGCATGTTAAATCCCTATGTTTTTGTATAAAATTACTTTGAAAATGCATATAATAATGTACGAAATGTCCAACGAATTTCCATAAAAATCAAACGTACAAAGGTTGAGAAAAATGGACTGAAAACATGACCAAATTTCAAGAAATCTGGAAATTTGGTCTCAGTATAGGCAGCATTGAGGATTTGGGTTTTCAATAAAAAAATTTAAAATATGTGAGGTCATCAAGGATTGAACCCGAGACCTCACCATATGTAAGATACTGAAAATTCAATAATATAAATGGGGTAAGGGGGATTTGAAATGGGGTAATGCTCAAGTGAAGAAATGAAAGAGGGAAAAATAAATAATATGAGGTGTGTGGGGATCGAACCCACAACCTCTCGGATAGGTGTGGAAATTAGGAGAATAATTAAAGAAAAGTAAAATTAGGTTATGGGGGATCAATCCCACATCCTCTCGGTCAAAAACAGAAAAGTCAAGGAGAGAAAAGAAAGAAAAGAAATGTAGGCGATGGGATTCGATCTCGGGTCCGCAAGCTGAAAATTTAAATCAAAATTTAATATAAGACTAAATGTTGCTCAAGGGATTCGAAATCGGGTTCCCTTGCCCAATTCCGTATTGATGCATAAGTCTTACGTGAATAAATATTTAATGAAAGTTGCGTGTAGGAAATCGAAATCGAGACCTTGGCATACTTACAAGATGCATATGTCTTGTATCATATAATCTTGGGTAAGTATAAGTCACTTAGAGAAATTATGAACGAAGCCTCATGGCTTGTACGTATGGGTTCATAAGTCCAGCTTACGTTTAAAAGTAAGTGAACCTAAAATGTATATGATGAAATGATGTGACCCCAAGAGGGTTAAGTAAGAGTATGAAACAAACTAAAAGGCCAAGTGCATTGGCATATGATGAAATGAACATTCACGAAATGGGGTGAGTAATTATGAAGAGCTTATATGCGAAAGTTAATGAATGTGGTGACAAAATGATAAGAGGCTAATATGAAAGACGATATCAATCTCAAATGAGCCTAATAAGTGTTACCAAAAACTGTACTCACCTGTGAGAGTGTAAAACTAATAAAGAGACTAGTCTCTAAGAAACACTCTAATGAAAGTATTGAGATTAATGCACACTTAATACTAATGATGAGATGAGAAATCATCTAATGAGCATTGATGACCTCATGCTAGAAGCAAACTTCTATGATGTCTGAGATGAATGCAATGGAACTTTATACGAAGCACCGATAGGCTTGCTATGAGTCGTGATTCCTTCTTTCGGGAAGGCAGAGGTTCGTGTAAATCTCGTGAGACGAGGCTATATATTTAGGCGGGTATGGGTCTCCTTATATCTCCTAGTCTTTGAACCTATGCTGCCAACATAGGGTTCTAGCAGGGTTCAATTCCCTATACACGCTAGCATGTTTTGGTTTCACTTTGTCTGGTGATTCCACCTTTTTTCGGTGTGGGGTAGACACTGGATTTCATGAGCTCACATGATCTATGTCTGTTAAAGTTAAAGTTCCCAAAGAAAGAATGAGGCCAACCTCATGTAATGCCCACAATGAAACGAATGATACCGAAGGTATTCGGATAGGATAATCAAGGGGTGAACTAGACTCAAGTAATGACACTAGGTCATTCTTGGTCATTGTACAGAGAACCCGAAGAGAGTCCTAAACAACATCCTAGGTATATAAGTGAATGAAAAATGAAGTACATATGAATGAATGAAGCAGACTCTGTGTTTGCTATAGAAGGCTCCCTAGTTGAGGTCTCATATGTTGAGCCCTCATTTGGGAAGTCCTAATGTTAAGTCCGTGATTCCAATGTCTCACGGTATATGAACGAATGATATGTGATATATGTATGCACTAAATGAAATATGTTATGTGCTATATGAAATATGAAAAGAATGATGATGCATGTTACTCTCATAGCATGTCTTTCCTAATCTGATTTGGCAAGTTCAATTGACCTGTCTTCCCATAATTCATATCGTTAAGTGAGAACTCTTCCTAATCATGCATGTCCTTGGTGTGTACTTGCATACACACATACTTAGTACAAGTGTGTACTAATTCTATACAACCCTCTACTTTTAGGTGCAGGTGCAGGTGGACGCTAGAGCTTACGAGACTACATTGAAGTTATCCGGACGTGGAGCATTCATCCGGACTTGGTAGGCCCTCATGCTTTCGAGGATGCTTATCTTTTATATTCTAGCCTAGAAGTAGACAGGAGCTAGTGGATGGTGTTAACTAGCGTTTCTTTCTTACTTATTTTCAGATTTCGTATTGGTGCCATTTAGGCAACTTTATATTAATGCAGTTGTGAACGATTTCCTTTATTTGAATATCTTATTATTAGGTGGTGGTTGTGAACTGATGTGATATAATGCAATTCTTACTATGAAGTCTATGTATACTTCAAAGCAAACAAAAGTTTTAAATTTTCTGCTAAAATTGACCTATACGATGTAATGAGGACGTATGTAGGCTTGTCTGCGACCTCCGAGAGGTCAACGACACCGGTTTCGGCTAGGGTCTAGACGCCATTCGTGACACATAATGAAAATAGTGCGGAATTAAAACTTTTAACAAAACAATATCATAGTCTTTTAAAACTCGTTCATATAAAAGTAATAGGAAATATTAAGTCTCAATCTTATCATCTCAAGACACAAGAGTACTTGGGACACGGCCCATACGAATTAGAAATAATAGTACTATATAGTCTATTACAAAACTTCATCAACGAAACATAAAAGACATATATGCCCTCGAGTCAAATGAAGACATACTTCAACTTTACTTGAACGATCTTCTAAATCAAGGTCTTCTTCCCAAATGCTCTTCACCTACCAAGCACTATATAGATAGATAAAAGAATGGAATTAGTACAACCACATGTACTAAGTATGGCTTATGCATAAAATCATGAAAACGGGCATTTATTGGAAATATGCATCTTTTCATTTAAATATCATAATATCGTCATAAAAACAACATTTATCAACATAGAAACACATAAGAAATAAGTTAAATCCATTAAACACATTTTATAGGTCACTTTACAGTAACCTCTCTTCACTTGACAGGGAAGTTCTTCATTGTTACATTGAAGTCTCTCCTCTTTATTTTAAAACACATTCTAGCATGTAGTCTTCTTACTAAAGTCATCCTAAGATTCACTATAAGTCACACAAAGAGAGACCGCCCATACACCCTCTCTAAATGTACCTAAACGATCCTCAAGATTACTAATAATGAGACACATACAGACCTACAATACACCAACATACAAGACATACATAATATGACAATCTCCTCTACCAAGGCTATCAAAAGACTTACTTAAGTACTCCTACAAGAGAACACCCATACACCCTCTTCAAGGCTACCTAAATAATCCTTAACACTTCCTAAGTTTAGATCATGTCAAACATAATAAGAAACTTCCCTAAATAAAGTCATTCTCAAGACATCCATAGATAAGACATGAAGAGATCATCCTTTATGCCTTCTTCACACGTTAACTTAGGAATTCTTAAGTCACTTTAGATTAGGTACTCATTCATTTACATATTTTATATCATTAAGTCATTAATCATTAGTTCATTAAAGAGATATACATCACATAAAAGACATTCAAATAATGGTCTTGGAGAAGACCTAGGGACTCTTACTAACAACTTCAAAGCCTATTGTGCATTGTCTAGATAGCGTCCCATACCACCACCTAAACCTCATAGAACTTCTCTAATGCTAATAGGTATCCCATATGATGATAATAGGCAATAACAGACATAGACCATTGTAGCAAAACATGGAATCCAGAGTTCTATCCTACTTCGATGAGGTTGTTCTACTTTTTAATGGCAGAACTTAGACACATCCCATGTAGGCATATGGTAAAGGAATATGAAGGGCTTCTTTGTATTCTAGCCTCATTCTTTAACTAGAACTACTTCCCTTGTCATAGTCACTCGTTGCTAGCCTTTGTTCTCATAGATTAAGTCACACTAAGGTTCATACAAAAGGGTTCCATATCAAGTTCATAACCCAATTACATTTACCCTACCAAAGAAAGGTCCACTAGGGCTACCTCCCTATGGAGAAAAGAAGCTCATCATGACTTTCCTAAGGATTGATATGATGCCGTTCCAGCCAATCAACCTTAAGTCCATCATTCATTACATGAAGGATATTATTACAGCTTTCGACTTCAAGTTTCGTAACCTTACCACTAGGTTCAAGGTTTAACATAAGGGACCCTCTTATCATAATTCAAGGTCTCACCTAACATTCATTAATTCAAGACTAAGACTCTTTAGCTTCCTAATTCAAGACATCACATATTCATATTCATTCATGCATCAAGTAAGGGACACAAGTCTACCTAAACAAGACACAACATACTTCACTTTAGCACATATAGCATAACATTCTTTAGACACTTAGGAATGACCCTTATCAACATTATGTCAACCTATTCATTACTCTATCATCATTAACATAACCATTATAGACTCATATAGTCAAGTTAGGAGAAACCATGTAGCAACTTTAAGACTACACATTTAACACATAGCCATAGAATAACATGATCACCTAAATAGTATTAATAGAATAACACATACTTTTACATTACTTCACATATAGGTATATATAACCATACTTCACATAATCAACTACATAAATAGTCATATTACTTCAAGTAGTTTCCGACAGCCATGATCATCAATATACTTAAAATATCATCGGCAAGGCCACATCCGCCACCATAAGTGGACCACACAAATCACAACATAATTGAAGTCTAAATAACGTTAAATAAAAGGAAATAGGTCAGAGTACCACCACTTCATCATCAACACTTCAATTTAATGCCAAATCATCCAAATCAATATCATAAGACCCTTACCCATGGCCATGAACATCAATTCAATACATAAATCATAAAACTAGATGAAACTAGGTTAATTCATTAGAGATTCAACAATCTAAGACCAATTAGATATCAATTGAATACAATTCTTACATCATTATAAAGCCCATAAGAAACTACACATTAATTCATAAACATTAGACCAATATCAAGTAACCCATAAGTTAGTCAAAAAATAGGGTTCATAGGTTAATTGAGTTAAAATCAACTTAATAACCACAATTCAATCACTAAACAGTGATTAAAAAGCATTAATGCAAGAACCCATGGTAGATCATGAAATAGGTCAATTAATCTTTTGAAAATAATAGAAAACATCTTTGAAAGTTGGGCTCCTTGATGAAACGAGTTTCAAGGATAAAAATCCATACCTTAAAAATGCTAATACTTCAATTTGATGAAGAATCTCCACTCAAATGACCAATCCAAGCTCTTCCTTAAGTTTTAACTTTAATGGAGTCTTAGGGAATTTCTAAGGGATTTTGGGGTTTTGATTTTGAAGAATGAAATATTCTAGGTGTTAAAGACTTAAATACACATTTAAAATACCCAAAAGTACCCTTAGGAACCGCTAAACTCCTTATTTGGAAGTGGGGTGAAATTACAAGTTCACCCCTCACTTGGCAGTAAACTACATGCAGGAACAGACCCCAACAGATGGTTCCCCATCGACGGGACGTAAGTACACCCACGGACCATACTTTACTCCATCGATGGTTTGAGAGACTGAACAACGGGAGCTTAGTTCCCCAGGCTAAGTCCCGCCCGACAGTAATGTTATCGACGGGCCATCCCTTGACCAACGGATCGTCCTGTTGGTCCGTGGTCTGGGACTGAGGCTTGTCCTTGGCCCTAACTTCCCCCAGGCTAAGTCCCAATCGATGGACCAACCTACGGGGTGTCAACTGACCCACGAGCCGTGGATTGGCTTCCGTGGTTTGGGCTGTCTTGGGCAGCCTAGGCACCAACTTTGGGTCCTTCATGAAGGACCCTTGGATGGTCCTTGGGAATAATTTCCCTAACGTTTCCATCCCAAACCTGCTCGTATATGAGTTGAGGACCTCTCACATGAATTTCACCCAAAACAAACACGTAAAACTCAACAAAACATGCCTATACAAAGGAGGTCATTTAAAGGCACATCTTTCGAACGTCATGGACGTTCTTGAGCGCTTGACCTCCAAACTTCTCGAAATTTGACACAATGCCTATGTACATCATATAAACTTATTTAAGAACCATTCAATTCCATGAATCACACATAAACACATAGAACAACATATGAGGCACTTAGGTGACTTAGTCGTCGAACGTCTTAGTCGTCCCTTGACGTTTGACTTCAAATGCACCTAATACTCTTAGCTACTACCTCTATAAAATATAATTGATATATTTAGGACCTTAGACCATCATTACCACAATGTTAGGCTCTAGTTCACCTATGTCATTTTCACGATCTTACACCATCTTTCATGGCACATCAAGACTTCCAATTCCCTACACTTTAGTCAAAAAGGGAAAAGAAGGGGTTAGCACATTAGATGAACTAATTATGGAAGTCATGCAAAAACCATGAAAAAAGGACATTTAGTAAATAGCATGCTTTTAATGAATTTTGATTAAAACATCATACTATAAGCATAAGAACATCTTTTAACACATTAGGAACACATAAGAAATCATTTAAGCAATTATTCACATTTTTAAGAACACTTTCCAGTGAACTGCTTCACAGTACAGTTAACATGTAATTCCCTCACTACAAGCTATCCTAAGATTCGCATAAGCAACACAAAGAGAGACCGCCCATACACCCTCTCTAAGCATGCCTAAATGATCCTCAAGACTACTTAGACTGAGATACACACACTTCCAATACATCAAGCACATGAACATGAAATCCTCCTAACAAAGGTTATTCTAAGGTTCACTTGAGTGAATTGTGAAGCGACTGGCCAGAAAATCCCTTTCACACACACTCAAGGGATCCTATAGACTACCTAAGATAGAATCATTCTCACTTAATACAATAGCATACATAAAACATGACATTCTACCTTTCAAAGGTTATCAAAAGACCTACTCAAGTAACTCAAGAAAATAATGTCCATAATTGACCTCTTCAATATTACCTAAGTAATCCTTAAGACTTACCTAAGTTTGGATCATGTCCACAAAATCAATCAACTTCCTTAACTAGAATCATTATTAAGACTAATCTAAGTAAGAGATGAAATGAACATTCCTATGCCCCCTTCATACTTTAACTATACAACCCTTAACTACTCTAGATAAGAACTTATTCATTTAACATGCTTTCATAACTTAAGTCATTACACTCCTTAGTTCATGTAAGAGACATTCATCACATAAGAACATTCAAGTAATGGTCTTGGAGAACACCTAGGGAATCTCACTAGTATCTTCAAAGCATATTGTGCAATGTCTAGAGAGCGTCTCATACCACCACCTAAACTTCATAAAACTTATCCAATACTAGTAGGTATCCCACATGATGAGAATAGGAAATAAAAGACATAGACCATGGTAGAAAAGCATGGAATTCGTAGTTGTAACCTACTCCGATGGAGGGTGTTTTACTTTCCAATGGTAGAACACGTACACATTCCATGTAGGCACATGGTTAAGGAATATGAAAGGGTTACTTTGTACTCTAGCATCATCCTTTAACTAGAGCTACTTCCTTACCATACTTACTCGTTTCTAGACTTTGTTCTCATAGATTAATTCACATTAAAGGTTCATACAAGGGGGTTCCATAACAAGTTCATAACCCAATTACATTCACCCAACAAAAGAGGTCCCCTAGGTATGTCTTAAAATGGCATCTAGAAGTTCATAATGACTTTCCTAAAGATTCATACGATGCCATTCCAGACAACCAACCTTAAGTCCATCATTATTTACAAGAAGGATACCATTACGACTTTCGACTTCAAGATTTATTTTAACAACCCTAAAAATGGATAAGACAAGTAATGCTTAATGTGTCTAGAATGCCTACGATTAGACCAGGGTTCACACGGATTGATCCGCGTAGAATCAGACCTTGAAACCCTTGCTACAGCCAAGCCAACTAACTTGGGGAGTTAGTTGAGCTTGGAAAGGTTGGGTCCAACCATGTAGGGCTCTCGAATACGAAGATTTACTCGAAGAAGTCTTTACCGGACTTAAAAAGGGGAAATCTTAGGTTTGAAGGGTCTAGGGGAAAAATGGTCTTTTTACTGGCTAAGGGTAGTATCGTAATTACCCTAAATATATAATTAATTATTTAATTAATAAGGTGGAGGGGTAATTTAGGGAGAGAGGGCCGAAATTGGGCTTTTGAAGTGAAGTCTTGCTCCACCCGGGTTCGAACCTAGGTGGAAGCAATGAATTAAAGTGATTTTTATTGAAGCTATTGAATTAATGTATTTAATTAATAATTATTATTCATTAGCTAATTTAAAATAAAATAAAAATCAGATTTTTATTAAATAAACAAAACCCTATTGACTAAGTCCTAAAACTAGACTCCTAATCCTCCTACAACTCCCACTCTCTCACGTTTATCTCTCCACTGTCACGCTCAATCACTCTTCTTCTTTCTCACGTATTCTCTCTGCCAAGATAAGAGTCAAGAGCAGAAAAATAAATCAAGTTCTTCACACTTGAAGATCTCACACGAAATCACAAGAAAACAAACGTTAGTCGCACACTAAGCTAAGGGAGGTTGTCATTCGAGTGGAGTTGACATTGAGGAGGCTTAGATGTGATCTTGGGTGGAGTTTTTGGGCAGAAATTCAAGGGTTTAATGTCAAAAAGGTATGGGTTATCTTCTCTCTTGGTCCCTTTCCCAAGAGACCCCTTAAGGTTCAGATTATTCAGTCCGAAAACTAGGATTGTTCCCCCTTTTGCATGCCCCTGTCACTAGGTCCCAATGAATCATAGGTTGGGTATGATTGCTGGTAGATTTAGGTGTATGTTATGTTTTTGTGATGAATATGATTATGTTTGTGTACTTGAAATCGTATGAAAGACAATCATGTGTTCGAAATTATGTGCAAGTGTGTGTGTGCAAACATGTTATATTAACTAACATTCTCGGGTTAAGGCTCCAAATTTGATAATGTTATGGTTGTAATTTTACGTGCATAAACATATGTAGATCATGATCTTCATTAAAATGAAAGTGTGGCTAATTTGAGTACCAATCTTTTGTCTAAAAGAATTTATTAAAAATGCACCCCAAAACGTAATATATGATTTATGAATTTCCCTAAAAGTTCAAGTGAAAGTGTTGGTGAAAATGAACTAAAAAAATGACTAAATTTCCAGCAAACTTACAAGTTTGGTTTAGGCTAAATAATGATGAATAAATCTAGAAATTTATTTGAGTGTAAAGGGATCAGGCCACCAGGATTCGAACCTGTGACCTCACCCGTGTAATGCCTTAAAATCGCAAAAAAAAAAAGAAATGGGGTCAAGGGGAATCGATATTGGGTGTGCTGGCTGAAAATGTAAAGTACAAAAATTAATAAATTAAATGGGAGGCGTGGGAATCGAAACCACAACCTCCAGGCAGCGAGTGGAAGTAAAGGAAAAATAAAATAAAAGAAATATGAGGCGTGGGAATCGAACCCACGACCTCAAAGCTGTGAAAGAGAGTAAAGGAGAAAGGGAAAATAAAAAGAAAAGAAAGGTGAGGCGCGGGAATCGAACGAACGACCTCAAGGCAGTGAAGGGAGTTAAGAGAAAAATATAGATAAAAGAATTGTGAGGCGTGGGAATTGAACCCACGACCTCTAGGCAGGCTGTCAAATAAAAGAAAAATAAAGAGAGACTGTGGGGGTTTGATCCCACAACCTCATGGTCTATGAGAATTAAATGAAAAAAATAAAAGGGGCTGTGGGGGTTCGATACCACAACCCCTCGGCCAAATAAGAGGAGATTCCAAGGAGAAAAATAAAGAGGGAATGTTGATGCTGGGGCTCGATCTAGGGTCCCAATGTCATGTGCACTAAAAATAAAATCAAGGAAAAATGTAAGTATTGTCCAAGGGATTCAAACTTGGGTTCCCTAGCCCAAATTCCGTATTGATACATCAGTCATACGTGAATTAAATGTTCAAGAATAATGCCACCTACTTAGAGCGAAATCGAGATCTTGGCATACATACATGATGCATAAGTCTTGTACTACATAATCTTAGGAAGATATGAGTCACTTAACGAACTATGAATTAAGCCTCATGGCTTGTTTGTATAGACCCATAAGTCTAGCATACGTTTAAAAATAAGTGAACCTTAGATGTATGTAATGAAATAATGTAACCCTAGAAGGGTTAAGTACGAGTGTGAAATACACTAAATGGACAAGAGCATTGGCATACGATGAAATGATTATTATGTAATGAAACGATGAAACCCTAGAAGGGTTAAGTAAGAGTGTGAAACACACAAATGGCCAAGTGCATTGGCATATGATGACATGAACATTCACGTAAATTGGGGTGAGTAATTATGAAGAACAAATGCGCTAATGTTAATGAATGTGGTGACAACATGATATCAGGCTAATGTAAAAGATGAGAACAATATCAAATGAGCCTAAGTAAATGTTACCAAAACGTACTCACCTATGAGAGTGTAAAGTTAATGAAGAGACCAGTTTATATGAACACTCTAATGAAAGTATTGAGATTAACATACTTAATACTAATTATGAGATGAGAAATCATCTATTGAGCTATGATGTCCTCATACTAGAAGCCAGGTTCCATGACGTATGAGTTGAATATAATGGAACTTTATATTGAGCACCGATAGACTAGCTATGAGCGGTGATGCCTTCTTTCGGGAAGGGCGGAGGTTCACGTAACTATCATGAGATGAGACTGTCCGGCATGCCGGGTATGGGTCTCCTTATATCTCCTAGTCTTCAAACCTATACTGCCAATATAGGGATCTGGCGGGGTTAAATTCCCATGTACGCTAGCATGTTTTGGGTCACTTTGGCCGGTGATTCCACCTCTTTTCTGTGTGGGGGAGACACTGGATTTCATGATGCTCACATGATCTATGTCGGTTAAAGTTAAAGTTCCCAATGAATGTATGAGGCCAACCTCAAATGATGCACAAAATGAAATGAACGATAACAAAGGTGTTAGGATAGATAATCAAGAGGTTAGCTAGACTCAAGTAATGACACTAGGTTATTCCTGAGCATTGCACAGCAAACCCGATGAAAGTCTTAAACTACATCCAAGGTATAGCTGGTGTTCACACTAGCCTATGAAAGAAATGAAATGAAGTACGTATGAATGAATGAAGCAGACTCTGTGTTTGCTAATGAAGACTCCCTAGTTGAGGTCCCATATGTTGAGCCCTCATTTTGGAAAGTCTTAATGTCAAGTCCATGATTCCAAGGTCTCATGGCATATGAATGAACGTTATAAAATATGTTATGTGCGATTTGCAATATGATATGTGCTATGTGTAAGATGTTATGCGTTGTGTGCAATATGATAATTATGATGATGCATGTTACTCTCATGGCATGACTTTCCTAATCCAAATTTGGGAAGCTCACTAACTTTACTAATACAAATTTGGAAAGCTCACTGACTTTCATAATCCAAATTTGGAAAGTTCACTAACTTTCCTAATCCTAATTTGGCAAGTTCACTAACTTGACTTTCCATAATCATGTTGTTAGGAAAGATCTATTCTTCCTCATGCATGTCCTTGGTGTGTGCTTGCATATACCCATACTTAGTACAAGTGTGTACTAATCCCATACAACTCTATATTTGTAGGTGCAGGCACAGGTGGACGATAGAGCTTACAGGTTGACGTTGCAGCTATCTGGACGTGGAGCTTTCATACGGACTTGGTAGGCCCTCATGCTTTCGAGGATGTCTACTGTTATTATCTAGCTCAGATGTAGGCTTTAGCTAGTGGAGCATGTTCCACTAGTGTTTCTTTCCACTTTCATTTCAGACTTTGTATTGGTGCCGTTTTGGAAAAAATACGTTTAATGCAATTATGAACTATTTCTTTCATTTGATTATCTCTATATTAGATGATTGATTTGTGAACGCCCATGATGTTAAGTTTAAAATGGTTAGCATGAAATAAGCAAACAAAAAGTTCAAATTTTCGCTAAAATTAACCTAGATGAAGTAAGAATGCTGTATGTAGGCTTGTCTGCGACCTCTGACAGGTCAACGACGCCGGTCTCGTCTGGGGTCTAGATTCCGATCGTGACATTTATAACCTTACCACTACGTTCAAGGTTCCACATAGATGACCTTCTTAGATCATTCAAGGTATAACCTGTCATTCTTACATTCAAGACTTAGAGGCTTTAGCATCCTAAGTCAAGTCATCTCATATTCATATTCATACATGCATCGAGAAGAGGGACTTAAGTCTACTTAAACAAGACACCTCATTACTTCACTTTATCATACATAACATATCATATTCAAGAAGGACATAAGCACAACCTTCATCATCTTTTAGGTCACCCTACACACTACTATATCATTGTCATTATAACCATCATAGACTCATATAGTCAAGTAGGAATAATCATTTATCAACTCTAAGACTACACACATAGAGACATACTCATAGTCTAACACCATCACCTAAATAGTATCAATAGAAGAAACCACATATTTTCACATTACTTCACATGTAGGTCGATTTGATCATACTTAATATAATAAACTACACAAATCATCATAATACTTCAAATAGTGCCTACAAGACCGTGATCATCATATTACATAATGTAACGCCGACAAGGCCACATCATTCACATAACACCGCCACCATAAGTGGGTCATACTATTCAAATATAATCAAAGAGATAAATAACAATAGCTATACATAGTATTAGGATTGTTAGGGCAGCATACCACCCAATTAATCTCACCACTTAAATCCAAGGATAAATCATCCAATTCGATACCATAAGGCCCTTACCCATGACCATGAACATCAATTCAATACAATAACAATAATACTCAATGAATCTAGGTCAATTCAATATATATTTATTAATCTAAAACAACCTAAAAATCAATTGAATACAATTCTTACATCATTCATTAACCCATAGAAAACTACACTACAATCTATAAGCATTTAGTCAATATCAATGCAACAAGCTTAACATACAATAGATATAAGAGTATTCAATACTCAATTGATCAAATTGAAACAGCCTATAAACCATACAACCATAATCTATACATAAATCAAAAGCCCATAGCAATATACACATGAATTCATTAATATCAAAGCATGATCAATTCATCCATCTTTTAGTCAAATTTAAAGATTTGAGAAGATCAAGGGTTCATGGAGAATTTCATTAGAAAACATCAATTATACATCAATAACATCATATATTAAGGTTTGAAAACGTTTCATGCAAGAACCCAATACTTAGAGTAGAAATTGGACCTTTTCATCTTTTTTGAAATCATCTTTGAAATTGGCGCTAAGGTGATAGTAAACCTTAGATGAAGAAATCTCGTAGCTATTAGAATAACCCAATGATAATTGAAGAACTAACTCCATTGAAGATCTATCATCAAGCTCCATCTTCACCTTAAGATCTCATGGAGGTTTTTGGAGAAACTTTAGGAGGGAAAGGGATTTGATCTAAGTTCTAGGGTTTAAATGAGAGTTAAATGACTTATATTGTAAGACCCCAAAGTTAGATAGGGTTTCTAGATACTAACATGTTCGTCTTAATTTTCTAATGTCATAAAATGACTTATAATATGGTTTATAGGCAGTGTATAAAGTTTGAAGTGATTTGGAAGTCAAACGTCAAGGGTCAACCGAAACGTTCGACAACTAAGTCATCTAAATGTCTTGTATGTGGTTATATGTGATTATATGTGATTAATTAGCTTATGAAGTCTTTAAATGGTTTATAAAGATTTTAAATGATAGTATATGAAGTTTTTATAAGTTTGGAGGTCAAACGACCAAGAACGTCCAAGGCGTTTGAAAGATAGTCGTTAAGACGTTCATCGTGTGTCATGATGGGGTTGGCCTATTTGGACGTCTTGAAGGTGTTTGTTTTTGATTAAATTTATGTGGAAGGTCTATAACTTGTTAAGTTTTATAATCGTGTTTGAAAGGTCCGGGTACGACTTCTAAAGGGACGCACAAGAGGCCCCAAAAGATGGACCCAAAGCTGCCTAAGAAACTGCCTGGGCAGTGTTCATTGACGGACCCAACGACGGATCGTTGGTCCACCAACGGCCCGTCGAGCAGGTCTAGTCGAGGTAAACATGCCTTGGACAGGAATTAAGCCAATTTTGGCTAAGTGTCAGGCGACAGAGGCCAGGCACGAACCGTCATAGCCTCGACGCCCCGTCAATGCCATCGTCGTGGGTGCACTGTCAAGTGGCAGCTGCGTGCTGTAACTTAAAGGGGTGAATTAGAAATTCACCCCACGTCCTAAACTAATTATTATGGGTTTATTTAAGTAAATTTTGTTGTATATAAGTCATCAAAAACGTGATCAACCCATTCTAAAATCAACTCACATGTTTTAAGCCTTTCCCTCCCAAAATACTCTCTCTAGAAACCACCATTGTTGGTGAAGCTCAAGAACAGATTCAAGCTGGGTTTTACATGGATGAATCATCAATTTTAACAGGTTTTCAACTAATAAAATGTATTGTGATACTTCATCTCTAAGTAACCTTTCACTTGGAGAGTTCTTCTCAATGTTTTCAAAGAAGGTTTATAATCAAAGTTCTTCTTCTTCAATCTAGCCATGGGTTCTTTCTCAAAACATTTTTAATGATTAAATCATGATGGATTGAAGTTAATACAGTGATTTGAAAGTGATTTCAATCCAATTGCATGATGAACCCATGTTCCTTCCAAAATTGGTTTAGCTCTTGCATGGGCTTTGTGATTATGGCTTGTTCTTGATTAAATGGTGATTCTCTTGCATTGAATTGCTTGTGTTTATTGTTATTTACATTAATTGATGGTGAATTGATTATGATCAGTCCATGATGGTAAATATATGAAGATTTGAACATGAATAGCCTATGTTTCTACATGTTGCTTTGAAGTCGATTATGAGTTGGTTGTGTAGAATGTAGATTATGTATGAACGGCTGTAGCTACTGTTTTAGTGTGATATAATGGATGAATTTTGTAGGTATAAATCCTTAATGATCAAATAAAGAAAGGCTTGCATGTATTGATCTAGATTCCTTTAGGCTATGAAGTCAAAAAGCTAAGTGTGTGATGGATCTCGAATTGTGATTAGTTGAAGCATGATTTCGTCTTGATTTCCTATCTAATTATCTACTGCCTAATGAGTGTATTGTTGATAAAATATGAATGATGATCAAATCCTTAGAGAGTTCATAGTATTGGTAAATTCTTCTATACTCTAGCAAATCGATAAGCCTAAATGCCTATGTTGTAACCTTAATCTTGAAGGTATGTAATTATGATTTCAATATGGTTAAATCTAGGTTTAGATACTGCCTTAGACTTATAATATGTATGAAACATGATCTAAAATAAATGCAAGGAAAATTAGTTAATGATCTATGTTCTTCTACTTTCCTAGTATGTTGTTATGATGTATTATGTTATAGTATAATCTTGTAGCGACTTGTACATAGTTTCTTATATGTTTAAAGTACTTTTAGCTACTGCTATATATATGAATTATTGATAAACAAGGTATATTGATCAATGAGGATCAAAGGTTGAGGAGTTGGTAAGAATGCTTATTTCCTCTACTCTTCTAGTTCTCTATTCTTTATAGAAATGTTGATGAAGCCTTGTATGGCATTGTGTGGTATGGTCCACTGATGGCGGCGGTGTTTACTATATTGTCATTATATATGTGTTGACCATGGTTTTAAAGGCAAATTGATGAACTTATGAATATGTGCTTATGATGATACTATGAGAAGCTTATGCCTACTTTCCTATTCTAGTTGTAATCTAGGTTGTGTGGCTATTGTATAAGCGTGTGTATCCATATTAGGGTAAAGTATAGGTGCTGCAATTGATGTTTTAAAAGGGTTAATAATCCCTTAACTATGTACCCCTATGTGAATGCATGAATAACACAAGTTAGGAGTCTTAAGTGTATTATGAAGTTGGCTTGTCTACTATGTTATTGTGTGTTGTGTGGTCTATGCTTGATGAAGTGTTATGCTATAAGAGGGTGGCTGCCTCAATGTGTTTTGATAGTCATTATGTGATCATGTTGACCAATGCACAGACACTCTCACCTACATGCATGATACAAGTAGTATAGGTCATTGTGTCTAAATGAAAGGTAGTTCTCATATTCACTAGTGTTCACTACTATGCATATTAAGGTGATGTTTATGAAAGTATAATTTGTATCCCCTTACTAGGATGACTTGATAGGTGTACTAGTATGGACAGGGGTATGGAACCTTGTCTATGCATTGCACATGTGTACCTTCATAGGATAGTTCCTAGGTTTGGTTTCTATATATATATGAGAGATGGATATATGAACATGTTATGAATATGATGTATATGATATGATGAAGTATGAATGTGCATAGTGTCTTAGTAGGTTTATATGAAAGTATTGCTCATATAGTTATACCTATAGAGTCATGCATTGATATATGAACATGTGTGACATTATGTGTTATGTGAAAGGCTTCCTCACATCTATGTATACACTCACACACATGGTTGATGATCTAGTAAATGAGAGAGGCCTTGAAAGGTGTGCCAAAGAATACTCTATAACTAGATAGGTTCTTGCATATGCTATAACCATATGAATAATGAATACCCAAAGCCTATGTTTTTATAAATAAATGTAATAAAGGCTTTTCGATAAAGGGAACTTAGCTTAGCACCTAGTGAACTTGACATTGAGAGGTGTTGACTTTCCTTGGAGGAAGATTCACCATTTGTCCCTTATAGAGTGTTGACTTCCCTTAGAGGAATACTCACCTATGGACCTACATGAGGTGTTGACTTTATTTGAGGAAGATTCACTCATGTTTTCTCATGAGGTGAGGCCGCATTACCAAATGGTATATAGAGGGAATACCTATCTCTTAGTTCCATAAACTATGCTTGCCACATAGGATCTAGCAAAGTGAATTCACTTAGGATGCTAGGATATATGTTAATGTTCTACCTTGGCTAGGTAGGAAAACCTTTTCTTTTGTGTAAGGCTCTACAACACCAAATTCCATGATTTGCACCCATGGTCTTAGTGTCGGTTAAGGCTATATTTTCCCTAAAGGTAAAACGGACAATGGAAGTAAATGACTAGGATCCTAACTACGAGGACTTAAGGTAATTTACTTAGGATAGGTGGAAGTAATGAACCCATCTAGACATTGCACAAGTGACTCCTTAGGAAGTCTTAGGAAGGTGACCTAATGCATATGATTATGTATGAGTCCTTTGAGTATGACATTGTAATAATTGTCTATTTGTCATGAAGATGTGCATGATATGAGTCTTTATGCATGACGTTGATCTTGTTGACTATTTGATAAAGGTGTTACTTTACTTAAATGAAGTTGTCTTCTCTTACTATGTTGATATATGATTTGGATGTAAAGGATTGTGGTCTCGTGATAGGTTTACTAAGTGTGTGTGAGGTTATGGGGCCTTACATGTACATTGCACTAGTAGATTTAGATTGAGTACATGAGTTAGGGTTTATAAGGTTCTATGTGAAGTAAAATAAGTATATGTGCATAATGACTAGGAGTTCATTGTAATGTCCTTTTAGTCTTGGCTTAACTAGGTCTATGTTGTACTATACTTTTATGATGGTATGTGTTTTCTTGTGTAGATGATATGTATGTTTCTTTGTGACCTTAAGGTGATGCATTGCACCAAGTATCACTAAAGGGTTACTTGGAAGGATTAATGAATATAATGGAGGAGTTCACTGTTAAGAGATTAGAGTTCACTGTAAAGTGACCTCAGTTTGGACTTAAATTCTATAAGTGCTTTTCTATGATGTTTGGCCTTTGATTGTGTTTCTATGAAGTATGAAAATGATATAAATGCTATTTCTTAAAGATTTTATGAAGATTTACTCAAAATGGCATGAAGTATGGTTTCAAAGAAAATGTCCATTTTAAATGCATGTTTTTGCATGGTTGCCATACTTAGTAAATTCTTGTGCTAATCCCATTCTTCTTTACTTTTTACACAAAGTGTAGGTTATGGATGCTTAAAGGATGTCTTGAATGGTGAAGATCTTGATAGATGATTTCCCAAGCTCAATGAAAGGAATCCTTAAAGTTCAAGGATGTCCTAATTATGTCATTAATGTAAAGTCTTTAAATATTGTATAGTTATGTAATGTGTCTTATGGTCCGTGTCCCTAATGTACTCTAATGTTATTGAGTCTAAGATGGCAAAGAGACTTAAGGTATATAAATGCATTATGGCTTATGTTTTATATATATATGAGTTGTAGTTTGTAGCATATGATGTGCTATGAAAAGTTTTAAATTTTCCGCTAAATTTACTATGCCAATGCAATGAATGATATGAGAGGCTTGTCTTAGACCTCCGAGAGGTCGACGACGCCGGTTACAATTTAAGATTGTATCCTATCTTCTAGGGTATGGTTTCGGGTTGTGACATATATACTCTTAAAATATCCATAAAGACATAAAACCACCGTCCTCCTATTTTATAAGACTTGAGGCGAATTTCCCAAAGCCCCCAAGACTTAACAGAAAATTGCAGGCAGTTGACAGCACCATCGACACCCTAGCATCGACGGTCCGTGGGTGAGACCACGTCCCACTTACGAGGTCTCGTTGGTTGCTCCTGTAGCTCCTCCACCCAGGATCTATCAACGTCCCAAATCGACGAGCCATTATTTGGGTCGTCGTTTGGCACTGGATGCAAGCTGCCATGCAGCTTCAAGTCTTGAGTTGGGGTCCTCATCTAGGGCCCCTAATGGGTCCTACGTGGAGTCGTACCTGGACGTTAGACCTCTAAACATGTATGTATAGGTATTAGGATATTTTCCAACAATTTCAACATCAAACAAGCCACATAACATGTTAAAACACATCCAAACTCACAAGGACGTCTAAAGCCTATCTTTCGAACGTCACCGGACGTTCTTGGACGTTTGACCTCCAAACTTCACGAAACTTGACACACTGCCTATATACACAATAATAACTCATTTAAAAACCTCATATCCTCATGAATCACAAATAAACACATAAAACACATATGAGGCACATAGGTCACTTAGTCATCGAACGTCTTGGTCCTCCCTTGACGTTTGACTTTCAATATACCTAAAATCTTAGACACTGCCTCTATACCACATTATAGACCATTTTAGGATCTAGCTTGACCTAAGTCATTTTTGAGATAGTACAATCTCCCCCACTTGGACAACATTCATCCTCGAATGACACTTGCCACTATCCGAACACTTCCAAGAATAAAGATTCAATAAGCAGCTCATAACCATACCATATAAAACACAATCAAGGAGAAAACATGAATCTCACGTAAGCAAGAGATTCACAACACAACAAGAAACTAGAATAGATTCTATAACTCATCATGCTATAAAACTCACATCCTTCATTCCAATTAGCAAAAACTCATTTTATATTAGTTATGATACTCAAATACATAAGTTCTAACCACATTATAACTTTTTTTTAATCAAATAATGAATAAGTCAATTTTTTTCAAAACCTTACAGTGAGCAAATCCCTAGCAACTTTAAAGTGAACATGCTTCACAATCTAATCAATGCAACACTTAAGAAATTTCTTATAAATGCTCAACAAGTCAATCTCATATAACCATTTAGACTTGCTCACTATTCATGTTTATGAAACAATTATCAACCTACACTAGATGCACATGAATCATGAGGAAGATACCATGCCTAAAAATTCATTTTCTCATTCAACAAAACTTCAACCAAAACATACATATCAAAAGGACAATGTTTGGAACTCATTTTTTTTCTCAAAAGACTACCACATAAATCATGTTACTAAGAACTCTTTGTTTTAGGCTTGAACAAACAAATAATGAAAGGTTAAGGGTGCCTCACTCCCAACAACCATACTCTTCACCGTACTCCCCCACTTAGGAGAAACCCATTCTAAGGTCAACATAACATCTTCTACAAGGAACTCCCTCAAGGCACCTTAAACCTTACTTATACTTTCTCATCCAAAGTCTAGTTCATGAAAACTAAAGACACTCAAAGGTTCAACCATATAACCACTACATCCCCCTTACTAGGAGAAACTCATCGTTTCTCTTTCAAATCTCATCACCTTCCTTTCTATGGTTGGGTCTTAAAAAATTTCAAACCACCTCAACAACTACTCCTTCAAATTTCTAACTCTATACCTTACCATTCCTTCCAACTACACTACCTTAAAAAAGGTAACTAAACCAAGCTAAGGTCATCAACTCCATCTTTCACACCTCATCTAACAAGTCACATCTCATCTTTTCTCTCCCTCAACACAATCTTCATAAATTCACATTGAAATGACCAAAAACATAAGGGAGACAAGGGAAAGACACCATATACAAAGCTCTTAGGCACGATTAGAAGAATGAAGAAGTGAAACTTTTCCTAGCACACAATAGCCTCCTATTCATAATGTGGCGCGCTTCACATTATGAACAAGACTCTACTAGATGTGGTTTATGAGACAACAAAGACACTCCAAAACCATATGCTTTGATACCAACTTTGTAGCAACCCTCAAGTACACTGTAGAAGTTAGAGCATCCTTGAGTCGTCACACGGCAAATAAGACTTCAAGAAGTCTCACTTGAGCCACTCGTACAATTCATTGCATAATAAACATTCTAAAATTAGTAAGAATTTAAAACTTTCTTCACACACGAAGAATTCTTTCCATAATCAATGCACAAGCGGAAGACTTCCATTGAAACATTAAACCTTTACAACATCCCATTGAACTATCTAAACTTTGGAGTATACAACATTTGGGACTAAGCCCATACAAGACATAAAATAAAGACTAAGACATAAAGGAACATGTGGATATTGTCCTCGAATCGATGAGGACTTATCAATATTTATTATTCAGCCCTTAGAAATCTATCCGTCCTTCATGGCACATCAAGACTTCCAATTCCCTACACTTTAGTCAAAAAGGGAAAAGAAGGGGTTAGCACATTAGATGTACTACCTATGGAAGCCATGCAAAAACCATGAAAAAAGGACATTTAGTAAATAGCATGCTTTTAATGAATTTTGATTAAAACATCATATTATAAGCATAAAAACATCTTTTAACACATTAGAAACATATAAGAGATCATTTAACTCATTTTCACATATTTAAGAACACTTTCAAGTGAATTTCTTGACTGTACAATGAACTCCTTCACTGTTACATTGAATTTCCTTAATGTCACCTTAGACACTAAGTTAACATGTAATTCCCTCACTAAAAGCTATCCTAAGACTCACTTAATCAATAAAAAGAGAGACCGCCCATAAACCTCTCTAAGCATGCCTAAATGATCCTCAAGACTACTTAGAATGAGATACACACACTTACAATACATCAGTCAAATGAACATGAGATCCTCCTAAGATAGGTGATTCTAAGGTTCACTTGAGTGAATTGTGAAGCGACCGCCCATACAATCCCTTTCGCACACACTCAAGGGATCCTATAGACTACCTAAGATAGAATCATTCTGTAACACTTCGAAAATCCAAGACGTCTATTAAAGCCTAACATACGTTCCATAGGGTCTAGAAACTGTTTAGGAGTCATTTTAATGAATATAGGTCAATTAGGAAGTTTAGAAACCAAAACGTCTAAGAAGGTTCGTGACGTCCATAAACTAGTTCAAGGAGGTACTAGCGTGCCTTAGACTATTTAACTAGTTTTATAGAAGTCGAAAAGTGATGAAAATTAATGGAAGGGTCTATAACATGTATTTAAGATAATTCATCATCGAAACTTCGGGGTACGTCTCCCCAAGGATAAACCAAGGGCACTTGAAGAGGACCCTTGCACGTGGAGTCAAACACTGCATGGGGAGTGTGCACCCATGAGAGGGCATCGACGAAGCGTGTGTGGATCGATGGGGCATCGATGCCAATAGTTGACCAAAACTTATCCAAATTGTTGGAGGTCCTCATCTGCACAGTCTCTGACCAAGACTATGGATGTGCAGCACGGAAGGAGGCTCGTCCGTCGATTGATCCACAATGAATCGATCGTGGTGTCGTCTGTGACACCGTGATTTTTTTGCACATTTTAACTTAGGTCATTTAATTAGTTGGCTTAGTTAGGAGTATAATTATGGGTTAGGTTAAGGTTAATTAAGGGGATTAACACCCTATATAAAACACTAACCTAATTAAGACTAACACAAACTCTCAGAACTCACAAAACAAAACTCCCTTCGTTGTTTCTTCTTTCTCTCTCTAATGAAGAACTCCATTGAAGACCAAGATAGGGGAGTGTTTGAGGGTATGTAAAGGGTCAAATTCACCATCAAATCTTTATCAAAAAATTTCACCTTTGAAACCTCTTTCCTCAAAGGGTTCCTTCAAAGAAATTTTAAAAGTTGATTTTTCAAGTGGGTTTCATCCAATCTCGAAATAAATGTTATGAATTGATTTGTTTATGATTTATTATGGATATATTGAATATATTAACATGTATTCTAACTCAACTATGATATATATTGATGGTTTGGTCTAATTTGTAGAAGATGACCTTCACCCTTTAACCATAGGTTATGATCTCTATATAAATTTGGTTATATTTGTTCAATTGACTTGATTATTGGTTGAATTACTTCTAAATGATGGTGTTAAACTAATCATGAATGAATTAATGTGAATTGTAGTCTTTTCATGCTAGTTCTTGAGAAGTGATCTAGGTTATGAAGAGAATTGACCTAAGTATCTTGTCTTAAGCTATGATGAAGTACTGAATTGTGATGTAGTGATTCTTTCCACCTTATTATCATGTTAGTCATTGAATTATGATGATTTTATGTCCTAATTGGTTTGAGTGAAGGGTTTATGGTAAGACTTTGATGATGGATGATGAAGGAGACTTGGTAAGTCTAATGATCCCTACTCTTTACTTCAAATTATGGTTAATTGTGATAAAGTCATGATATTGTGTTGGAGTATGCCTTGTATTAGGATTGTTAGGGTGGTATGACGTTGAATTGAAAATGTAAATGTTATAAGGAAGGTGATGACTACCAATGTGCCTTATCATGAACGAATATGTAAATGTGCTAAATTCACTTACATGAATTGTAATGAAAGGACTATACTTATGCAATTCTTATTGAGCTATGATGATGATTATTATACAAGGGCTATACCCTATGACCTACAATAAGTTATGATGATTAATAAAGACATTAAATATATTTCAAAAGGGACTTAGCTTAACACCGAGTGAACTTGACAATGGGAGGTTATGACCTCCCATAGAGGAAGATTCACCCTATAGTTTTACATGTGGTGTTGACTCCCCAATGAGGGATACTCATCCAATGGATTCCTATCATAAGAGGCCTCAATTGCCAAGTGGTATGTAGAGGGATTATACCTATCTCTTAGTTTTTGAACTATGTTGCCCCCATAGAAAGACTAGCTAGTGGATCCACCTAGAAAGCTACGTTTATGTTTGGTTTTACTTTAACTGGAAGACCACATTCCATCGGTGTATGGTTTTACAACACCGGATTCCACATTAGCTCATGTGGTCTATGTCGGTTAAGGCAAGTGTTCCCTAAACTAAAATGAAGTAATGAAGTATAAACTAACTAGGGTGACTTGAGAGGATAGACTTAGCCTAGGTAGGGGTATGTGACTCTACCTATGCCTTGCACGAGTTTGCCTTGATGGAAGCTTTAGTAGGTTGATATTATGTATGCATATTATAATGATGTAAATGATAATAATATGATTACTTTACATGTAAATGATATTTATGGTGATTGATATTCTTATGAACATGTATTTGGTCTATATTGCTAAAGTATGACGTTATGTATCCTTAAAGGTTATGTTATGTGAAGTTGGAAATTAGTCAGGGTTCTTGTTGGGTTGCTTGATTGAGTAAGTTTATGGGGCCTTGCTTGGTCATTGCACTTGTTAACTTAAAAGGATTCATGTGTAGTTGTCTTGCTTTATTATGATATGATGAACTCTTATTCATGCTTGTGAAGTTATTACTTGATGATGCAGTTGTATTAGATTATGGATTCATGTATGTTGATATGCATATTACTTGATTTGAAGTGATGAAAATGTCTTATTGGTTGGTATGGTTTGCTTGAATATGCATAAGACTTTCAAAGATAAAATAGCATGCTTTACTTAAATGTACCTTTTTAGAATGATTTGATATTATATGTGCATATGGTCTCATACTTAGTACAAGTGGTGTACTAAGCCCATTTTCTCCCTTTTCCCCAACATTTTAGGTTCCGGTCGTTTAAGTGTTTTTGAGACAACTTGAAGAAGACTTGGACTTTCTCAATCATCCAGTGGGTAAGTCCTCACTTCTGAGGGCAATGCCAATATCATGCTTATGAAGTTGTTTTAGTTTTAAGACTCTTATGTTCTTTCTCTATTCATTTGAGTACGAATTGTATAAGCCTATATGTGGCTCCTTGAAATTGTTGTATGGGTTATGCCCAAATTTCAATGATCGTAATAGATGGTTATGGGATGAAACAATATTTAAAGACTATACGAAGGGTCTATGTATATCGAGATGAATATATTATTTGTAAGTAGAGGTCAATGTAAACCTCCATGCAGAAGTAATTAAAAAGTTTTAAATTTTCCGTATTTTTGACCTATGAATGTAATGATGAATGCTAAGAGCTATTTTTAGTCCTCTAAGAGGACGCCGACGCTGGTTACGTATAGGGGGTGCTCCCTGGATGTGACAACCTTGGTATCAGTACCGGAGGTTGAATATAATTTATGTTGATTTCTCTCTCAACCACATTTATGTAGATTCTTACTCATAATTGTAAAGGGCGCCACACTTATGAATAGGAATCTATGTGATGCTTAGGAAAATCTCCCTTTCTTGGAAATACAATATCGTGCCTCTAGAGTATACTTATTGTGTGCTTTCACCTAAACCTTGTATTTTGGTTATAGTCAATGAATACTCAAAGTAATGCGGCTCGAAGACTTGAGGAAGAGATTGCCAATGCGGGAGTTCCTCCCCGTGGTTATCAAGTCCTTGCTCATGAAGAAGATGCTAATGTTAAACAAGCTCCGGCCAATCCTCCTCCTCTAACGGATGGTGATATAAGGGCTGCCCTCTTCCAAATGGCCCAAGACATAACTACTTAAGCCCAAGACTCCACTACTCTATCCCAGGCTATGACGGCCCAAGCTAATCGGGAGGTTTTGCCCCGAGCAAATCAACAAATGCTTACCATGGCCTCTCATCTAAGGGATTTCACTAGGATGAATCCTCCTACTTTCTATGGGTCCAAGGTTGAAAAAGACCCCCAAGAGTTTATTGATGAAGTCTACAAGATACTCTTTGCTATGGGGTTGACTACTAGTGAGAAGACCGAGTTAGCCACTTATCAACTCAAAGATGTGGCTCAAACTTGGTATGTCCAATGGAGGGACAATAGGCTTGTAAGGGGTGAATCGGTGACTTGGGAGATCTTCAAGAAGGCTTTTATAGATCGGTTCTTTCCTAGGGAAATGAGGGAGGCCAAAGTAGTGGAGTTCATCAACATTCGTCAAGGAGGTATGAGTGTGCTTAAATACTCTTTGAAGTTCATTAAATTGTCCAAGTATGCTCGTTCTTTGGTTTCTGATCCTAGGGATGAAATGAGTCGCTTTGTGACGGGGGTGTCAGAAGACTTGAAAGAGGAGTGTCACTCGGCTACGCAACATGACAATATGAACATTTCTTGTCTTATGGTTCATGCTCGACAAGTGGAGGAGGAAAGGGCTAGGAGGAACAGTATAAATGCTAAGAGGGCAAGATATTTTGATGGTGGATCTTCTAATGGTAGACTTGAGATTCAAGACAAGCCTAAGTTCAGGAAGAGGTTTTATAGTCAATTTCCATCCAAGTTCCCTAAGGCTCGTGACGATGAGGTAGCAAAACCTAGAGCCCAAAAGGTAAGGAGTGGAAACTCACCAAATGAGAAGCCTATATGTGCCAAGTGTGGAAAGGGTTGTTTTGGTGAATGCTTGGTTGGAACGGGCAATTGTTTTAGTTGTGGCATGAGTGGCCACAAGGTTTGAGATTGACCTAATGTGAAGTGTTAAGGCAAGGGTGGTCAAGCTCAATAAAGTGGATCTAATGATGCTTCTAAGAAGAACTGCTTCTATGCTCTCTGCACTAGGGGTGATCAAGAGACCTCTCCCGATGTGGTGACCGGTATGTTGAAAGTCTTTTCCATTGATGTGTATGCTTTACTTGATCTCGGTGCTACGTTCTTAATTGTTACACCTCTAGTAGCTAAAAAGTTTTACATTTTGCCCGATATCTTGCATGAACCTTTTATCGTGTCTACCCCAGTGGGTGAGTCGGTTGTTGTAAAAAGGGTGTATAGAAATTGTCCTATAATGTTTCTCATTAGAGTTTCTCATGTTGAACTAGTAGAACTAAATATGCTTGATTTTGACATCATTTTGTGTATGGATTGGTTGCATTCTTGCTATGCCTCTATTGATTGTAGAACGAGGGTAGTGAAGTTTAACTTTCCAAAGAGCTCGTGGTAGAGTGGAAGGGGGGAAATTCTATTTCGAGTCGTATCATCTCTTGTCTAAAAGCATGCCAAATGATCTCAAAGGGTTGTCGATATCACATTGTAATAGTCCAAGATTTAGACTCCAAACTTCCTCCCATTGAGTCGGTACCCGTAGTGAGTGAATTTTCGAGGTCTTTCCTAATGATCTTCCCGGTATTCCTCCTGAACGAGAAACTGATTTTTGTATCTATTTCCTACCGGATACAAGTCCCATTTCAATTCCTCCTTATCGGATGGCTCCGATCGAATATAAGTTGTTGAAGGTTCAAGTCAAAGATTTTCTAGACAAAGGCTTCATTAGACCTAGTATATCTCCATGGGGTGCTGCGGTATTGTTTGTGAAGAAGAAGGATGGGTCCTTAAGAATGTGTATTGATTATCGCCAACACAATAAAGTCACTATTAAGAACAAGTATCTTCTCCCTCGGATTGACGACTTGTTTGATCAACTCCAAAGGGCGAGCTACTTTTCTAAGATTGAATTGAGATCAGGGTATCACCAACATAGGATGAGAGGTGACGATATATCGAAGACCGCATTTCGTACTAAATATGGTCACTATGAGTTCTTAGTAATGTCCTTTGGTCTCACTAATGCTCTGGCGGCGTTTATGGACCTAATGAATATGGTGTTTCAAAGTTACCTAGATTCATTTGTCATTGTCTTCATTGAAGACATATTGGTATATTTGAAAAATGAGAGTGATCACATGGGTCATTTGAGGGTGGTGTTGCATGTACTTAAAGAACATCAATCGTTTACCAAGTATAGCAAATGTGAGTTTTGGTTGAGGTCAGTGGCGTTTCTTGGTCATATCATCTCTAGTGAGGGAGTTGAGGTTGATCCAAAGAAAATGGAGGCGGTGAGAAGTTGTCATAGACGATTGAATCCAACTGGCATTAGGAGATTCTTTGGTCTAGCGGGTTATTATCGGAGGTTTGTGGATGGTTTTGCGTCCATTGCTTCTCCCTTGACTGCTTTGACCCAAAAGAGTAAGAAGTTTTAGTGGTCGGAGGCATGTGAGAAAAGTTTCCAAATATTGAAAGATAGGCTTACTTCCGCTCCAGTTTTGACTTTACCGGAGGGTACAAAGGGATTCTTTGTGCATTGTGATGCATCCCGAGTGGGTTTAGAGTGTGTGCTTATGCAACATAGTAAGGTAATCACCTATGATTCAAGAAAACTTAAGGTGCATGAGAAGAACTAACCCACTCATGATCTTGAGTTAGCGGCCGTGGTATTTAATTTAAAAATATGGAGACATTATTTGTATGGTGTTCATGTTGATGTGTATACCAACCACAAGAGTCTTTAATATGTGTTTACTAAAAAGGAGTTGAATCTCTGACAAATAAGGTGGTTAGTGTTGTTGAAAGACTATGACATGAGTGTTCTCTGTCACCCCGGCAAAGACAATGTGGTTGCGGATGCTCTAAGTCATATTATCATGGGTAGTGTGTCTCATGTAGAATAAGCCACGAAAGACCTAGTAAATGATTTTCATAGGTTGGCTAGATTTGGGGTTAGATTGGAAAATTCTCCAAATGGTGGTTTTATGGTCCATCATAGCTCCGAGTCATCCTTAGTTGTTGAGGTGAAGTCCAAACAACACCTTGATCAACCATTGATGGAGTTGAAATAATCGGTTCTTAGTAAGTTTAATGAGTCATTCTCCTTAGGGGGGATGGTGTTTTGAGGTACCAAGGGAGGTTGTGTGTTCCCAATGTAGATGATTTGAGGAAACGGATTCTTGAGGAAGCTCATGGGTCCCGTGATTCTATTCATTCGGGGTCAACAAAGATGTATCATGACCTTAGGGAAGTGCATTGGTGGGAAGGTTTGAAAAAGGACATAGCGGAGTTTGTTGCTAAGTGTCCAAATTGCCAACAAGTGAAAGTTGAAAATCAAAAGTTGGGTGGTTTACTTCAAGAGATCCAAATTCCGATTTAGAAGTGGGAAGACATTAATATGGATTTTGTGGTAGGTTTGCCTAAGCCGCAGAAACAATATGACTCCATATGGGTGGTGGTGTATAGGTTGACCAAGTCTGCTCATTTTCTTCCCATGAAGTGTACTTATTCGGCAAAGATTATACAAAGATCTTCATTTAGAGATTGTGTGTCGCCATGGTATTCCATTATCCATCATATCGGATAGGGGTTCACAATTCACATCTATGTTTTGGAGGTCATTCCAAGAAGGGTTATGTAACAACCCTAAAAAATGAATAAGATAAGAAATGCTTAATGTGTCAAGAATGCCTACGATTAGACCAGGGTTCACACGGATTGATGCGCGTAGAGCCAGACCTCGGAACCCTTGCTACAGCCAAGCCAACTAACTTGGGGAGTTAGTTGATCTTGGAAAAGTTGGGTCCAACCATGTAGGGCTCTCGAATACGAAGATTTACTCAAAGGAGTCTTTACCGAACTTAAAAAGAAGAAATCTTAGGTTTGAAGGGTCTAGGGGTAAAATGGTCTTTTTACTGGCTAAGGGTAGCATCGTAATTACCCTAAATATATAATTAATTATTTAATTAATAATGTGGAGGGGCAATTTGGGAGAGAGGGCCGAAATTGAGCCCTTGAAGTGAAGTCTTGATCCACCCGGGTTCGAACATAGGTGGGAGCAATGATTTAATGTGATTTTTTTAATTGGTGAATTAATTTAATAAATTAATAATTAATGGCTGATTTAAGAAAAAGGAATATCAGATTATTATTATTAATTATTATTTATTTATTAATTAATGTGTTTATGACTAAGTCTCCTAGTTGACTAAGTCTAAACTACTTCACCTCTTTTAACTCTCTCTCACGCTCATCTCTCTCATGTTTCTCCACTCTTTTCATGATTTCTCTCTGCCTAAACAACTACAAGAACACAAAAATTACTAAAGTTCTTCACACTTGAAGAACTCACACAAAAATATAAGAAAGCAAGCTAAGTGAACACGTTAGGCAAAGAGAGGTTTTTTCCGTCAATAGTTTTGTGTTGAAAATTGGATTGGACGTGAGTTTTGGAGAAGGTTTGGGCAGCAACTTAAAGGTTTGAACGTCAAAATAAGGTATGGGTTTTCTTATCTCTTGGTCCCTTTCCCAAGAGACCCCTTAAGGCTCATATTATTCATTCGAAAACTAGGATTGTTTCCCCTTTTGCATGCCCCTGTCACTAGCTCCCAATGAATTGTAGGTTGGGTATGATTGTTGGTAGATTTAGGTGTATGTTATGTTTTCGTGATGAACATGATTATGTTTGTGTACTTGAAATCGCAGGAAAGACAACCATGTATGCAAAAGTTTGTGCAAGTGTGTGCATGTGCAAAAATGTTACTGTGAATGAGGTCTCGAGTTAAGGCTTCAAGTTTGATATTGTTTTGGTTGTCATTTAACGTGCATAAACCTATGTAAATCGTGATGTTCATTAAATTGGAAGTGCGGCTGATTTGAGTATCAATATTTTGGCTAAACGAATCCATGAAATACACCCCAAAAAGTGTTAACTGATCCATGAATTTTCCTAAGTTTTCAAGTGGAAATATTGGTGAAAATAAGCTAAGAAAATGATTAAGTTTCCAGCAAAAATTATAAGTTTAGTTTAGGTTAAAGTATAGAGAAGTAATCTGGAAATTTAATTGATTTTAAAGGGATGAGGCCACAAGGATTCGAACCTGTGACCTCACCCGTGTGATACCTTAAATTCGCAGGAAAAGAAAAGGGGCCAGGGGGATTCGAAATGGGGTATACTGGCTGAGAAAGGAGAGTGCAAAAATTAAATAAATAAAATGGGAGGCGCGGGAATCGAACCCACGACCTCCAGGCAGCGAATGAAGTGAAAGAAAAATTAAATAAAGGAAATGTGAGGCGTGGGAATCGAACCCACGACCTCAAGGCTATAAAGGAGAAAGGGATAAAGAAAAAGAAAATAAAGTGAGGCTGTGGGGGCTCGATCCCACAACCTCACTGCCAACGTATAGCTAAGTCAATTTTTAAATAAAAATATAAGGATTCTGTGGGGGTTCGAACCCACAACCTCATACTCCCTAGCTAAATAAAGAGTAAATAACTCCCACAACCTCATGGTCTATGCGAATTGGACAAGAAAGATTTTAAATAAGAAAAATAAAAGGGGTTGTGGGGGTTCGATCCCACAACCCTTCGGCCAACTAAGAGTAGAATCCAAGGAGAAAAATAAAGAGAGAATGTTGATGTTGGGTCTCGATCTAGGGTCCTAATGTCATGTGGATTAAAAATAAAATCAAGGAAAAATGTATGTATTGTCCAAGAGATTCGAACTTGGGTTCCCTTGCCCAAATTTCCGTATTGATACATAAATCATACGTGAATTAAATGTTCAAGAATAATGCCACCTACTTTGATCGAAATCGAGATCTAGGCATACATACACGATAAATAAGTCTTGTACTACATAATCTTATGAAGATATGAGTCACTTAATGAATTATGAATGACGACTCATGGCTTGTATGTATAGACCCATAAGTCTAGCATATGTTTAAAAATAAGTGAACCTAAGATATTTGTAATGAAATGAAGTAACCCTAGGAGGGTTAAGTACGAGTGTAAAATACACTAAATGGCCAAGTGCATTGGCATACGATGAAATGATTATTATGTAATGAAATGATGAAACCCTAGAAGGGTTAAGTAAGAGTGTGAAACACACAAATGGCCAAGTGCATTGGCATATGATCAAATGAACATTCACGTAAAATGGGGTGAGTAATTATGAAGAGCAATTGTGCTAATGGTGATGAATGTGGTGACAACATGATATGGGGCTAATGTAAAAGATGAGAACAATCTCAAATGTGCCTAAGTAATTGTTACCAAAACGTACTCACCTATGAGAGTGTAAAGTTAATGAAGAGACCAGTCTCTATGAACACTCTAATTAAAGTATTGAGATTAAAACACTTAATACTAATGATGAGATGAGAAATCATCTATTGAGCTATGATATCCTCATACTAGAAGCCATCTTCCATGACGTATGAGTTGAATGTAATGGAACTTTATACTGAGCACCGATAGACTAGCTATTAGAGGTGATGCCTTCTTTCGGGAAGGGCGGAGGTTCACGTAACTCTCATGAGATGAGACAGTCCGGCTTGCCGGGTATGGGTCTCCTTATATCTCCTGGTCTTCGAACATATACTGCCAATATAGGGATCTGGCGGGGTTAAATTCCCATGTACTCTAGCATATTTTGGGTCACCTTGGCCGGTGATTCCACCTCTTTTTGGTGTGGGGGAGACACTGGATTTCATGATGCTCACATGATCTATGTCGGTTAAAGTTAAACTTCCCAATGAATGAATGAGGCCAGCCTCAAATGATGCACATAATGAAATGAACGATACCAAAGGTGTTAGGATAGGATAATCAAGAGGTGACATAGACTCAAGTAACGACACTAGGTTATTCTTGATCATTGCATAGCAAACCCGATAAAAGTCTTAAACTACATCCTAGGTATAGCTGGTGTTTACACTAGACTATGAACAAAATGAAATGAAGTACGTATGAATGAATGAAACAGACTCTGTGTTTGCTAATGAAGATTCCCTAGTTGAGGTCCCATATGTTGAGCCCTCATTTTGGAAAGTCTTAATGTCAAGTCCATGATTCCAAGGTCTCATGGCATATGAATGAATGTTATAAAAGATGTTATGTGCTATATGCTATATGATATGTGTTATGTGTAAGATGTTATGTGTTATGTGTAAGATGTTATGTGCTGTGTGCAATATGATAAGTATGATGATGCATGTTACTCTCATGGCATGACTTTCCTAATCCAAATTTGGAAAGCTCACTGACTTTCCTAATCCAAATTTGGAAAGCTCACTGACTTTCCTAATCCAAATTTGGAAAATTCACTAACTTTCCTAATCCCAATTTGGCAAGTCCACTGACTTGACTTTCCATAATCATGTTGTTAGGAAAGAGCTATTCTTCCTTATGCATGTCCTTGGTGTGTGCTTGTATATACCCATACTTAGTACAAGTGTGTACTAATCCCATACAACTCGATATTTTTAGGTGCAGGCACAGGTGGACGCTAGAGTTTACATGTTGACGTTGCAACTATCGAGACGTGGAGCTTTCATCCGGACTTGGTAGGCCCTCATGCTTTCGAGGATGTCTACCATTACTATCTAGCTTAGATGTATGCTTTAGCTAGTGGAGCATGTTCCACTAGTGTTTCTTTCCGTTTTTATTTCAGACATTATATTGTTGCCATTTTGGCAATTATACATTTATTACAGTATTTAATTGTTTCTTTTATTTGATTATCTCTATATTAGATGGTTGATTTGTGAACGCCCATGATGTTAAGGTTAATAATGTTTAGCATGAAATAAGAAAAGAAAAAGTTCAAATTTTCCGCTAAAATTAACCTAGATGAAGTAAGAATGACGTATGTACGCTTGTCTGCAACCTCTGAGAGGTCAACAACACCGGTCTCGTCTGGGGTCTAGATTCCGGTCATGACAAAGTTGGTATCAGAGCACTAGATTAAATTCCGAAAATAATAAGTTCACATCAACCACATTGAGTAGTTTCTAAGTTATGGTAGTGAAGTGCACCACTATCCTGAATTAGAGACTGCATGATGCGTAGGAAAATTTCCCTTCTTCTGATCTTATCGTGCTTTTCCTAATGTCTAATTTGTTGGTGTTATGAGCGTGTCTAACATCAATCTTTGTTGTTTTCAGAGAATAATACTGAGAGAACCATTGGTCAGAGGATAGGAGGTGCAGTTGCTGGGGACAATCAGGTTCCACCCCAGGCTCCAGTTGAAGGAGTGGCTATGCCGGTTAACCCAGATGGGTTGACTGATGCGGAGGTGCGGGTACTTGGCCCAGATGGCACAGGCCATCACTATGCAGGCCCAGGCTATGACTGCCCAGGTCAACCGGCAGGATGTTCATAGGGAGAACCCACTGGTTCGTAGCATGGCTGACAGATTGAGAGACTTCACGAGAATGAATCCTATTATTTTCATAGGGTATAAGACTTCAGAGGACCCCAAGGAGTTTGTGGATGAGGTGCATAAGATTTTGGTGTCTATGGGGGCCACAGATATTGAGAAGGCTGAGCTGGCTTCCTATCAGCTCAAGGATGTTGCACAGACTTGGTGAAAGATATGGCAGGATAGCCGAGATTTGGACGGAGTTCCGGTCACTTGGGAGCTGTTTAAGACAGCCTTCGCAGAGAGATTCTTTCCCAGGGAGATGAGGGAGACAAAGGTTGAGGAGTTTATCAACCTTAAGCACGGATCTATGACAGTCAGGGAGTATTCCCTGAAGTTCGTTAAACTATCCAAGCAAGCTATTTTCCTTAGTATCTAATAGCAAGGATGAGATGAGTACTGTAGTTTGTTAAATTATCCAGGTATGCTACTTCCCTTCTATGTAACAGCAGGGATGAGATGAGCAGGTTCCTCACAGGAATCAATGGAGATCTGGAGGAGGAGTGTCGGTCTGCAATGCTCCATGATAATATGGACCTTTCCAGGTTAATGGTGCATGTCCAGCAGGTAGAGGACAGCCGCAAGAAGAGGGGTGTTCGTGATGCTAGGAGGCCTAAGCCTCAAGATTAGGCAGGTCCCAGCCATGGAGGCCACAAAAATAACTTTGGTATCCGTGAGCAGCCCAGGTTCACGAAAGGGCAGCAGAGTTCTGGAAACTCTAATTATCAGAGGAGTACAACACCTAGAGGAGGCAGACCTGAGCCCAAGAAGGGAAATAGAGGTGAGATGCAGCGTCCCAAAAAGAATTGTGCTAAGTGTGGCCGTTCTCAAAATGGAGAGTGCAGACAGGGAACTAATGCCTGCTTCGGTTGCGGTAAGAGTGGGCACATGGTTAGAGACTGCCCACAGAACAGAGGTCAGTATGGAGGTACTGCTCAGCCTAGGCCTAATCCACAGGGTGTAGCAGCAGCCGAGCCTCCTAAGAGGAACAGATTCTATGCCCTGAAGGGCAGGGAGGAGCAGGAGAAATCCGCTGATATGGTCACAGGTATGCTGCAAGTATTCTCAACTTCTCTTTATCCTTTACTTCATCCAGGGTCTACGCTTTCCTTTGTAAGTCCTTTGCTTGCTCTCACTTTTGAGATATTGCCTGAAGTTCTGCATGATCCTATAGTGGTTAGTACACCTTTAGGAGAAAATGTAAGAACTGATAGAGTATACAAGGATTGCCCAATAGTTGTGAGTGGTAAGACTATGTGTACAGACTTGGTTGAGTTGCCCATGCATGATTTTGATGTTATTCTTGGCATGGACTGGCTTCTCAGTTGTTATGCTTGTTTGGATTGTCGTAGTAGATGGGTGAGATTTTGTTTCCTTGATGAAGAGGAGCTAGTATAGGAGGGGTACAACTCGAGTCGTCCTAATCCCTTGATTTCGAACCTTAAGGCCAATAAAATTATGTCCAAGGGGTTATTGTGTCATCTTGTGAGTGTTAATGATTTAGATCATGACATTCCTTCCATAGACTCAGTGCCTGTAGTGAATGAGTTCCTAGATGTATTTCCTGATGATTTGCCTGGAGTCCCTCCCCCTCGAGAGATTGATTTTGGTATCGACTTAGAACCCGATACTAAACCAATTTCAATTCCTCCTTATAGAATGGCTCCAGCTGAACTCAAAGAGTTGAAGCTGCAGTTAAAAGATCTCACTCAGAAGGGTTTCATTCAGCCGAGCATATCCCCTTGGGGCGCTCCAGTGCTGTTTGTGAAAAAGAAGGATGGAACCCTTAGAATGTGTATCGATTATCGGCAGCCCAACAAAGTCACCATTAAAAATAAGTATCAACTTCCCGGAATAGATGATTTGTTTGATCAGCTCCAAGGGTCTAGTTTCTTCTCTAAGATTGATCTTCGTTCAAGGTATCATCAACTTAGGGTTAGGGATGGAGATATCCCAAAGACAGCCTTTTGTACCCGTTATGGTAATTATGAGTTCTTAGTCATGTCATTTGGTCTTACGAATGCACCTGCTGCATTTATGGACCTCATGAATCGAGTCTTCCGTGAATACCTTGATTCTTTCGTCATAGTATTCCTTGATGACATCCTCATCTACTCTAGGACCAAGGAAGAGCATGAACAACATTTGAGACTAACCTTGCAGGTACTTAGACAACATCAGTAGTATGCCAAACTCAGCAAGTGTGAATTTTGGCTTAGATCAGTGACCTTCCTGGGTCATGTTGTATCCGATCAGGGCATGGAGGTGGATCCCAGGAAGACTGAGGCTCTGAAGAACTGGCCAAAGCCTCTTACTCCCACTGACATCCGTAGCTTTCTGGGATAGACTGGTTCCTACCGTAGGTTTGTGGAGGGCTTTTCTTCCATTGCTGCCCCACTGATAGCTTTGACTAAGAAGAAAGCCAAGTTTGAATGGACGCAGACTTGTGAGAAGAGTTTCCAGGAGCTCAAGGACAGACTCACTTCAGCCCCGGTGCTTACTTTGCCTAAGTGTGGTGAGAATTACACTGTTTACTGTGATGCATCTAGGGTTGGTTTGGGTGTGTTCTTATGCAGGTTGGTATGGTGATAGCCTATGCATCCAGACAACTCAAGGTCCATGAGAAGAATTATCCCACTCATGACCATGAGTTGGCAGCTGTGGTGTTTGCACTGAAACCTGTGGAGGCACTAATTGTATGGATTGCATGTGGATGTGTTCACAGACCACAAGAGTCTCCAGTACGTGTTCACACAGAGGGTGAATCTACGTCAACAAAGATGGTTGGAGTTGTTGAAGGACTATGACATGAATGTTCACTACCATCCAGGTAAGGCTAATGTTGTAGCTGATGCTTGAGCAGGACGAGCATGGGAAGTACAACCCACGTTGAGGATGAGAAGAAGGAGTTGGCGAAAGATGTACACAGATTGGCCAGACTGGGTGTGCGATTGGTTTGACTCTACTAGTGGGGGTGTTTCAGTTCATCCTAGTTCTGAATCATCCTTGGTAGTTGAGGTCAAGTAGGGTCAGCATCTCGATCCTGTGTCGATGGAGCTGAAGGACTCAGTGTTGAAAGATGAATGAGTCTTTCGCTTTGGGAGGTGATGGCATACTTAGGTATCAGTACAGGCTGTGTACCAGATGTGGATGATTTGCGGACCAAGATTGTTGCAGAGGCCCATGGTTCCAGATATTCGATACATCCAGGTTCCACCAAGATGTATCATGATCTTAAGCAGATTTATTGGTGAGAGGGCATGAAGAAGGACATTGCAGAATATGTTGACAAGTGTCTTAATTGGCAGCAGGTTAAGGCAGAACATCTTAAGCCTGGCGGTCTAACTCACATTATTGAGGTTCCGACTTGGAAGTGGGAGGCCATTATTATGGACTTCGTGGTGGTCTTCCGAGGACTAAGAGACAACATGACTCCACATGGGTTATTATGGACATGATGACTATGTTTGCCCACTTTATACCTGTGAAGTCTACTTACAAAGCCAAGGATTATGCGAGATTCTACATTGATGAGATTGTGAGATGGCATGGGATTCCTTTGTCTATCATTTTACATAGAGGATCTCAGTTTACTTCACATTTCTGGAGATCTTTCCAGAAGATCTTGGGCACGCAGGTAAAGCTTAGTATTGCCTTTCATCCTCAAACTGATGGGCAGGCAGAGCGCACCATTCATACATTGGAGGACATGTTGAGAGCATGTATGATTGACTTCAGGGGTAGCTGGGATGACCATCTGCCTTTGATAGAGTTCTCGTATAATAATAGCTATCACTCCAGCATTGGGATGGCACCGTTTGAGGCACTGTATGGTAGGAGGTGTAGATCTCCAGTTGGGTGGTTCGAGGTTGGAGAGTCATCCATTTTTGGGTCCAAAGATCATTCATGAGGGCTTAGAGAAGGTCAGAGTGATTAGGGACAGGTTGGCTACTGCTTACAGTCGGCTGAAGTCATATGCAGATAATAGAAAACGGCGCTTAGAGTTTGATGTTGGTGACCAGGTCTATCTGAAGATATCATCTATGAACGGGGTGATGAGGTTTGGCAGGAAGGGGAAGTTGAGTCCGAGGTATGTTGGACATACAAGATCCTACAACGTGTGGGTGAGGTGGCCTATGAGTTGGCATTGCCTGCGGAGCTAGATTCTGTCCATCCAGTCTTTCATGTATCCATGTTAAAGAAGTGCCTAGGTGATCCAACATCGATTCTACCTGTGGAAGGTTTGGGGGTCGATGAAGACTTGTCCTATGAAGAGGTACCTGTTGAGATCTTAAACAGACAGATCAAGCAGCTGAGGAACAAGGAGATTGTCACAGTGAAGGTATTGTGGAGAAATCATCTTGTTGAGGGTGCTACGTGGGAGGCTGAGTCCAACATGAGATTTCGTTACCCTCATCTTTTCATCTCTTGAGGTTAGACTTCCTACTCTTAAGTCTAAGTTTCCTTATCTCTCCATTTTTGTTGCCATTGCTTGACTGTGCATAGTGATTATTTATGATCTGACTGGTAGTACGCTAGATAGTAGTAGTGTCATTCGGGTACGAACGTTCCTAAGGGGGGGATAATGTAACAACCCTAAAAAATGAATAAGATAAAAAATGCTTAATGTGTCAAGAATGCCTACGATAAGACCAGGGTTCACACGGATTGATGCGCGTAGAACCAAACCTCGGAACCCTTGCTACAGCCAAGCCAACTAACTTGGGGAGTTAGTTGAGCTTGGAAAGGTTGGGTCCAACCATGTAGGGCTCTCGAATACGAAGATTTACTCTAAGGAGTCTTTACCGGTCTTAAAAAAAAGAAATCCTAAGTTTGAAGGGTCTAGGGGTAAAATGGCCTTTTTCCTGGCTAAGGGTAGTATCGTAATTACCCTAAATATGTAATTAATTATTTAATTAATAAAGTGGAGGGGAAATTTGGGGAGAGAGGGCCGAAATTGAGCCCTTGAAGTGAAGTCTTCCTCCACCAGGGTTCGAACCTAGGTCGGAGCAATGATTTAATGTGATTTTTTTAATTGGTCAATTAATTTAATAAATTAATAATTAATGGCTGATTTAAGAAAAAGGAAAATCAGATTTTTATTATTAATTATTATTTATTTATTAATTAATGTGTTTATGACAAAGTCTCCTAGTTGACTAAGTCTAAACCACTTCACCATTTTTAACTCTCTCTCACGCTCATCTCTCTCACGTTTCTCCACTCTTTTCACGATTTCTCTCTTCCTAAAAAACTACAAGAACAGAAAAATTACTAAAGTTCTTCACACTTGTAGAACTCACACGAAAATATAAGAAAACAAGCTAAGTGAACACGTTAGGCAAAGAGAGGGTTTTTCCGTCGAAACTTTTATGTTGAAACATGGATAGGACGTGAGTTGTGGAGAAGGTTTGGGAAGGAACTTCAAGGTTTGAACGTCAAAATAAGGTATGGGTTTTCTTCTCTCTTGGTCCCTTTCCCAAGAGACCCCTTAAGGCTCATATTATTCATTCGAAAACTAGGATTGTTTCCCCTTTTGTATGCCCCTGTCACTAGCTCCCAATGAATCGTAGGTCGGGTATGATTGTTGGTAGATTTAGGTGTATGTTATGTTTTCGTGATGAACATGATTATGTTTGTGTACTTGAAATCGTAGGAAATACAACTATGTATTCGAAAGTTTCTGCAAATGTGTGCATGTGCAAAAATGTTACTGTGAATGTTACTGTGAATGAGGTCTCGAGTCAAGGCTTCAAGTTTGATATTGTTTTGGTTGTCATTTTACGTGCATAAACCTATATAAATCGTGATGTTCATTAAAATGGAAGTGGGGCTGATTTGAGTATCAATATTTTGGCCAAACGAATCTGAAATACACCCCAAAAAGTGTTAAATGATCCATGAATTTTCCTAAGTTTTCAAGTGGAAATATTGGTGAAAATAAGCTAAGAAAATGATTAAGTTTCCAGCAAAAATTATAAGTTTAGTTTAGCCTAAAGTATAGAGAAGTAATCTGGAAATTTAATTGATTTTAAAGGTATGAGGCCACCAGGATTCGAACCTGTGACCTCACCCGTGTGATACCTTAAATTCGCAGGAAAAGAAAAGGGGCCAGGGGGATTCGAAATGGGGTATACTTTCTGAGAAAGGAGGGTGCAAAAATTAAATAAATAAAATGGGAGGCGTGGGAATCGAACCCACGAACTCCAGGCAGCAAATGAAGTGAAAGAAAAATTAAAGAAAGGAAATATGAGGCGTGGGAATCAAACCCACGACCTCAGGGCTGTAAAGGAGAAAGGGAGAAATAAAAAGAAAATAAAGTGAGGCTGTGGGGGATCGATCCCACAACCTCACTGCAACGCATAGCTAAGTCAATTTTTAAATTAAAAAAATAAGGAGGCTGTGGGGGTTAGAACCCACAACCTCACAGTCCCTACCGAAATAAAGAATAAATAAAGAAAGGATATGGGGGTTTGATCCCACAACCTCATGGTCTATGCGAATAGGACAAGAAAGATTTTAAATCAAAAAAATAAAAGGGGCTGTGGGGGTTCGATCCCACAACCCTTCGGCGAACTAAGAGTAGAATCCAAGGAGAAAAATAAAGAGAGAATATTGATGTTGGGCTCGATCTAGGGTCCCAATTTCATGTGGATTAAAAATAAAATCAAGGAAAAATGTAAGTATTGTCCAAGGGATTCAAACTTGGGTTCCCTTGACCAAATTTCCGAATTGATACATAAATCATACGTGAATTAAATGTTCAAGAATAATGCCACCTACTTAGATCAAAATCGAGTTATTGGCATACATATAAGATAAATAAGTCTTATACTACATAATCTTAGGAAGATATGAGTCACTTAACGAATTATGAATGAAGCCTCATGGCTTTTATGAATAGACCCATAAGTCTAGGATACGTTTAAAAATAAGTGAACCTAAGATGTATGTAATGAAATGAAGTAACCCTAGAAGGGTTAAGTACGAGTGTAAAATACACTAAATGGCCAAGTGCATTGGGATACGATGAAATGATGAAACCCAAGAAGGGTTAAGTAAGAGTGTGAAACACACAAATGGCCAAGTCCATTGGCATATGATGAAATGAACATTCACATAAAATAGGGTGTGTAATTATGAAAAGAAATTCTGCTAATGTTGATGAATGTGGTGACAACATGATATGAGGCTAATGTAAAAGATGAGAACAATCTCAAATGAACCTAAGTAATTGTTACCAAAACGTACTCACCTATAAAAGTGTAAAGTTAATGAAGAGACCAATCTCTATGAACACTCTAATGAAAGTATTGAGATTAACACACTTAATACTAATGATGAGATGAGAAATCATCTATTGAGCTATGATGTCCTCATACTAGAAGCCAGCTTACATGACGTATGAGTTGAATGTAATGGAACTTTATACAGAGCACCGATAGACTAGCTATGAGCGGTGATGCCTTCTTTCGGAAAGGGCGAAGGTTCACATAACTCTCATGACATAAGACTGTCCGGCTTGCCGGGTATGGGTCTCCTTATATCTCCTAGTCTTCGAACCTATACTTCCAATATAGGGATCTGGCGGGGTTCAATTCCCATGTACGGTAGCATGTTTTGGGTCACCTTGGCCGGTGATTCCACCTTTTTTCGGTGTGGGGGAGACACTGGATTTCATGATGCTCACATGATCTATGTCGGTTAAAGTTAAAGTTCCCAATGAATGAATGAGGCCAGCCTCAAATGGTGCACATAATTAAATGAACGATACCAAAGGTGTTAGGATAGGATAATAAAGAGGTGAGCTAGACTCAAGTAATGACACTAGGTTATTCTTGATCATTTCACAACAAACCCGATGAAAGTCTTAAACTACATCCTAGTTATAGCTGGTGTTTACACTAGCTTATGAACGAAATGAAATAAAGTACGTATGACTGAATGAAACAGACTCTGTGTTTGCTAATGAAGACTCCCTAGTTGAGGTCCCATATATTGAGCCCTCATTTTGGAAAGTCTTAATGTCAAGTCCATGATTCCAAGGTCTCATGGCATATGAATGAATTGTTATAAAAGATGTTATGTGCTATATGTTATATGATATGTGTTATGTGTAAGATGTTATGTGCTGTGTGCAATATGATAAGTATGATGATGCATGTTACTCTCATGGCATGACTTTCCTAATCCAAATTTGGAAAGCTCACTGATTTTCCTAATCCAAATTTGGAAAGCTCACTGATTTTCCTAATCGAAATTTGAAAAGATCACTAACTTTCCTAATCCCAATTTGGCAAGTCCACTGACTTGACTTTCCATAATCATGTTGTTAGGAAAGAGCTATTCTTCCTCATACATGTCCTTGGTGTGTGCTTGCATATACCCATACTTAGTACAAGTGTGTACTAATCCCATACAACTCTATATTTTTAGGTGCAGGCACAGGTGGACGCTATAGCTTACAGGTTGACGTTGCAGCTATCCGGACGTGGAGCTTTCATCCAGACTTGGTAGGCCCTCATGCTTTCGAGGATGTCTACCGTTACTATCTAGCTTAGATGTAGGCTAAAAGCTAGTGGAGCATGTTCCACTAGTGTTTCTTTCCGTGTTTATTTCAGACATTGTATTGGTGCCATTTTGGCAATTATACATTTATTACAGTATTGAACTGTTTCTTTCATTTGATTATCTCTACGTTAGATGGTTTATTTGTGAACGCCCATGATGTTAAGTTTAAAAATGTTTAGCATGAAATAAGAAAACAAAAAGTTCCAATTTTCCGCTAAAATTAACCTAGATGAAGTAAGAATGACGTATGTAGGCTTGTCTGCGACCTCTGATAGATCAACGATGCCGGTCTCATCTGGGGTCTAGATTCCTGTCGTGACAGGTTAGGTACAAAGGTGAAATTAAGTACCACTGTTAATACCCAAACGGATGGTCAAGCGGAGAATAATACTCAAACCCTTAAGGATATTCTTAGAGCTTGTGTCATCGATTTCAAAGGAAGTTTGGATAAGAACTTGCCTTTGGTGGAGTTTGCTTACAATAATAGTTTCCATTCATGCATATCCGTGGTTCCTTATGATGACTTGTATGGTAGGAGGTGTAGATCTCCTATTTGGTGGTTTGAAGTCTGTGAGTCTTCAATTCTTGGTCACGATTTGATATATAAGACTTTGGAGAAGGTTCATATTATAAGAAATCGCTTGCAAACAGCCTATAGTCGGGTTTCCAACCCAAACATGACCGTATAAAATTTTAACACCTCTCACATGAATTTCATCCAAAACAAACACGTAAAACTAGACGAAACATGCTTAGACACACAAGGTCATCTCAATGCATATCTTTCGAACTTCATGAACGTTCTTGGACGTTTGACCTCCAAACTTGACGAAACATGACACACTGACTTTATACACCATTTACACTCATTTAAGAACCTTAAAACCTCATTAATTACACATAAACACATAGAACCACATACGAGGAACATAGGTGACTTAGTCGTCGAACGTCTTAGTCGTCCTTTGACGTTTGACTTCCAATGCACCTAATACTTTATCTACTGCCTCAATAAAACATTATAGACATATTAAGGACCTTAGACCACCATTTCAACAATTTTAGGCTCTAGTTCACCTATGTCCTTTTTGAGGTCTTACATCCGCACTAGTCATATAACCCTCAACAAAAGGAAATTGAGGCATAGGAGGCACCTGAGGCCCTTGGGGTTCCGGAGGCACTCGAGGTTCTTGAAGGGGAACCTCCATATTCTCTTACTTTTCTAGGACAACAATAGGAACTTGGTCAACACGGGGAGGGATCCTCTCATTAACTACACCTCCCTCCTCCCTTCTAGCGGTTGATCTCCTCGTATTCAGGTCCTATAAACACAAAGAGAAGAGGTTGAGAAAAAACACCTTATATAACTCAACTCTAAGTCAGGACATTAGAATAGACAAGAAAGTGAAACTTCTAGAATCCTATAGCCTCTTGTCCATGGATGTGTCGTGACTCACACCAATGCCAAAGATACTACTAGATGTGGCTTGTGAGACTTATAGACCTTAAACTATTTCCCAAAATATTATGCTCTGATACCAAGTCTTTCACAACCCAAAAGTACCCCCTAGAAGCTAGGGATAACCCTCGGACCGTGACCGGCTGTACTTGACCCTTTGGGGTCTCATACAAGACCTTTAACTATCGTTCATTGCATAAGACATGAAAAGTAGTGTGGAATTTAAAACTTTTCATGAATAATTAAATTAAATAAGTCTTTCATAAATATTTAAAGAATCTCATCGTCACAAGCCAACTTAAGGACACGACATAGAATCTTAGGGACACGGCCCATTACATTAAATAAGAAAGTACATAAAAAGTCCTAATAATAAAACTAGGAAACATAAACTATTTCCTCGAATATATGAGAACATACCAAATCTTGAGAGCGTAGAATTCCCAAGCTTCAACTTCAACCTTCCAAAACTTCCAACCTATACTTATAAGGTATAAAAAAGTATGGGGTTAGTACAAACAATGTACTATGTATGACATATGCAAAAACATGTAAAAAGGGACATCTTAGTAAAAATAAGCTTTCATGCCAAGTAAGTAAAACATTCATGAACTTAGGAACAAACCACCATAAGAAACATCATTTAACACTTAAAGAAAGATTTCCATAATTTTGACTCAAAACTACACTTTACAGTAAACATACCAAGCTTTACAGTAACCTAACTCAACTTTACAGTGAACCACTCAAGCATACGGATTTCACACAAGTACTCTCCACTAATAGGACTCTTAGGTCACACTAAGTGCGATGTGAGAGTATCATCCCATACTACCACTCCCACTTAGCGCTCCTAATGGATTCCTAAGGATTGGAGCACGTTACAACAATTTAACCAACATTACAGTGAACTACTCAAGCGTACAGACTTCACACAAGTACTCTCCTACAATAGGACTCTTAGGTCACACTAAGTGCAATGTGAGAGTAGAATACCATACTACCACTACCACTTAGCGCTCCTAATGGATTCCCATGGATTTAGCACTTTACAACAATTAAACCAACATTACAGTTATCCATATAAAACATTACAGTAAGTTTAAAAGATTTATAGTGAACTAAAGACTCCAACAATGGTGAACTTCCAAGGTATTGCCAATGAGGAGGTAAACTCATTTCCGTAGGAATTTCCCTACCCTAGGATAATCCTAAGACTCTCCAAGGTAAGACATGAAGAAAACGTCTAAACACTTCCTTCAATGTACACCCAAGTGATCCTTAAGACTACCCCGTTCGGCTTACTCGCCTTGGGACAACAAGTCACCACTCAATCACAAGATATTAGAAGAACACCGAACAAAACACCAAAGACTTCCCTTTCGGAATGCCTACTTAGTGCAATGAGTAGGATAACGTCCCATACCACCACCTACCCTAAGTAGTACACACTTTCAGAAGCTTTGGCACCAAGTCTTCCCTTTCGAAAGGCCCTACTTAGTGCAATGGATAGATAGCGTCCCATACCAGCACCTACCCTAAGTAGCACATTCTTTTAGAAGACTTAGTTCAATCAATTCACATAGGTATCACTTTCTTTTATAAGACTTAGTACTTTCATTAATTTTGTGGGGGATTAGCTTAACCGACAAAGACCATGAGAGCTAGACATGGAATCCCGATATTAACCCCTATCGGATGAGGGATCCTCACTTGCCTAGAGTAAGGTCATACTTCTTAGCTTTTACATCGATTTCCCAATAGCTACACCTATGTGGGCACATAGTTAAGGGATAAGGAGATCGCTACTAAGTAACTCATTCTCTACTAACAAGGAGTACTCATCTCAAGAGGTACAATGGAATACAACATCTCAAATCACGAAGTGTAATCCACCTCTCCTTCATATCCTCTCGTTGCTAGGCATAAATCACCATGGATTCTCAAAATTATAGATAATAGGTTAAAGATAACTAGTGAATACCACATCTCAACTCACGAAGGACATTCATCCTCCGACCTATCTTGGAAAGATCATTAGGAATAGTGAGGTTGCTACTAGACACAGCATCTCAACTCACGAAGAGTATCCACCCCAAAACTCCCCTTTTTACTCAACTTAGCTTCATACATTCACTTAAGTGTGTGTGTACATGTGAACACACCTTGTATATAAGCAACATTTCATGCAAATTACTTTTATTCATGCTTTAGACCTTCATTTATCTACTCACACACTTTACATGCTTCACATAATTCATATACTTCATTTAGACCTAATCTAGGTCAAACATACAATTTAAGCTTCACAAAAACACACTACAAGACCCATTTCCAATATCTCTTCATTTAACATATTAGGCCTTCAAGAAGATGGACCATACCACTCAAGATCAATTTATAATAAGAACAATACAATATAAGCATCTCTTCAATTTACCAAGCCATAACAACCTATAAGAAGTTTCTAAATATTTCATCATAATAAGGCCCTTAGGGAAGTAGATAAACCAACATAACAACAAAAGAAAACCAAAGTTCATTCTCTACACAAACATGCTCATTTGACCCATTTCTTAAGCTCACATTTGAGGAAAAGTTTTAACATGATTTCATTGAGGTTTTAGCCTTAAAATCATCAATTAACATTAGAAACATCATTAATTAGTCATTAGAAATGTTTTCATTCAAGACCCATATTTGGGTTTGAAGATAGAAGAAACTAGGGTTGAAAACCCTTTTTGAAAATTCATTAGAAGTGGCTCCTTGAATGGAAGAGAGTTCAAGGATGGATACCATACCTCAAATGAAAGCAAACCCACTAAGTTTGGTGAATAACCACGTCAAAACCAGCCCTCCTAGCCTTTCTTGACTTCTAGCTTCAATGGAGACTTGAGAGAGTTTGTCTTTGAGAGGGAGTTTGAATTTTTAAGTGAGGGGTCTTGTCTAGGTCTAGGACTTGAAACCAATATAATATCACTTAAAAACCCTAAAATTATCATCCTAGGTTCATAAAAGACTTCGGCTGAATTTCCCAAAACACCTCAAGACTTAACACGCAAGGTGCAGCGTTTGGGACAGCCACCATCGACGGACCAACCGACGGTCCGTTTGTCAAGGGAAGGACAGTAGGTGTGGTCTCATCCGTTGGTTGGGTCACGTGGGCTGGGACTTAGCTCCATTTGGAACATGACCAGCCTACCTATCAGGTCCAATTGACGCCCATGGTCGATGGAACGTTGGTGGACCAACAGACCGTCCTTTGGGTCGTCGTTGGTCACGGCTTGGCCAGTTTGGTCCAAGTTGTGGGACCTTATGTGGGTGGCCCTTGAGGGTCTTAGGTGGGGTCGTGCCTGAATTTTAAACCCCTAAACATAGTTGTCTAGGTCTTCGGAACATCTCACACAAGTTTCAAGCAAAACGAACACGTAAAACTCACTCAAACACCTCAAGACAAACAAGTACTTTCTAGGGCACACCTTCCGAACGTCAGGGACGTTTTTTGTCGTTTGATCTCCGAACTTAACCAAGCTTCACACACTACCTAATGACACTAAAGTAAATCATTTTAACTTAAAATTAACTCAAGAAACAACTACAAAGCTCTAGTTCACCTTAGTTCATTTTAGGGCGTTACAAGTTGAGTCCTCGTTATTGGGTCCCTATGAAATTTTATTAAGGGTTGACAATTTTGCATAGGAGTTTAGACTACCTAGTGAACTAGCTTTTCTTCATCCAGTGTTCCATGTCTCCATGCTTAAGAAGTGCATTCGTGATACCGAGTTCATTCTTCCTATTGAGGGTCTACGTGTGGATGAGAAACTCTCATATGAAGAGGTTTCGGTGAAAATCCTTGATTGTCAAGGGAAGAAATTGAGGAACAAAGAGGTGGCCTCAGTAAAAGTTCTATGGAGAAACCACCTAGTTTAGGGAGCAAATGGGAGGTTGAGGCCGACATCAAGTCCTATTACTCTTATCTCTTTTATAAATAAGGTTAGTTATTCCTAACGATAATAAATTAATGAGTTTATTTGAATTTTACTTGTTTTGAAAAGATATGCATATTTTGGTAAAAAGGGTCTTTGCTAAAATGAAGTTCTTGGAAAAATTGCTATTTTTCTTGTTTTGCACTTATAGTGTACTTGGGATGTTGTTGCCTTTATGAATTTATATTGAGCATGTTTATAGGTTAAATTTTGGCATGATTGACTCTTCAGTGATACGATTACCTCATGTTTTTGTGAGAAGGAAATTCCTCATGTTGTGATTTTGAGCTCTTATGGTTAGCAATTGATGTTTTGAATTTCTACGTGTAAATGTCATGTTTGAGTTGTAACTCATGTTTAGTATATAGGTTATTCGTTGGGCTGCTAGTATTTAGTCTATCCTTTCCCTTCAAAAGATTTTAGTGTCATTCGGGAACGAATGTTCCTAAGGGGGGGGGGGATAATGTAACACTCTCACTAAACCATTTTAGGCCTACGGCCACACTTATTCTGAACTACACTTGTAAAGTGTTGCCTAAAGTAGTTTTGGGAACGCTTTTAAAGCGTAGCCAAAATTTTTAACTTTTAGCTACAATAATTTTGGCAACACTTTAAAAGTGTACTCTTTAATGGTATAAGGTACACTTTATAAGTGTTGTTAAAATATGATATAATTGGCAACACCTATTTATATACATGGCCACACTTCTAAAATGTCCTATTTTTATAATTGAAAAAACAACACTTTATAAGTGTTGCCTTAAAAAATTTCACTAAAATATTATATTCCCTCCAATATTTTTAACACTCCCTCCCATTTTTATTGGCCAAAAAAATTAAACATTAATAAAACATTTTGACTTCACTTTCCTCTTTCAGCTTTCCTTTTCACGTTTCTCTTTTCAGCTGAAGAACTGGCCGGTTCAATTGTTCCGATACATGCTGAAGAACTGAAGGTTCGAGATGAAGAGAGGTGAAGATAGCTGAAGAACTGGTTCTCTTTTCCGATACAAGCTGAAGAGTCGAAGAAATGAGCTGAAGAGTTGAATGATTCCTTGAAGAGTAAGAACGATTCCTTGAAGAGTAAGAACGATTCTCTTTTTCGAAACTTATTTGATCTTTAGCTGAAGATTTTGATTTTTAGCTAAAGTGGTAGTTCTAAAACAGTCTTCTTGTTAGCTGAAGTATTTGATTTTTCATTTTGTGTATAGAAGACATGAATATTGTTGGGTTGTTGACATGATGATGAACTGAAGCTAATTAGTCTCTCCGTCACACTTTTCTCTCAAGTGTCTCACTGAAGAACACGATTCCAAAGAGATTTTGTTGGATTTGGGTTTATCAGGTAAGAAATTTCATTTTGAAAGTCTAAATTTTAACTTAGGTTTTTGATATTCTTGGGTTTTTATACAATTTTTGGGAGTGTGACTTGTATTTTAGTTTCATCAGTTGATTTTTGGAGTGTAGCTCGTATATTAACCTCCCTATATAAACCTCTTTTTCACTGTTAGGGAATGAAAAAAAGTTGGGATTTATTTGAGCAAAAACATTTAGAGGTAAATCAAACATTGCCTTGCATGACATCTCGAAGGCAGGGGTCACTGAGACTTCTAGAGTAGATTTCAGTGTTTCCTGTAGAGTTTGCTTGCCAGAGGTTTGGAATTGTGCTTGGATTTGTCTAGCTACAGTAGCTACAAGTTTGGAGTTTAATGCTTTCTCTAGTTGGTTCACTGCCTTGTCACCAACTATTTTCTGCACCATAACATTAAGATAATTTTATTGTTTTGGGAGTATCTAGTCAGAATGCTTCATCTGTCAAGGAACAAGTTGAAGTATAACAAAGTTAAGACAAAAGTTCTGATTGAATGGCTGGTGCTTTCTCTGCATGGACCATGAAAATGTTAGTTGATGTAATATCTAACTCAGGACTTTCCACTATCTCTAGCTCGTTAGGTGAAAATGATTATGATATAGGATGTGAGCAAGCAGATAAGGAGATGAACAATGAGGAGGAAGCAATTGCTGCTGCCTACCACATCTTCAGGAATGTCACACCGCCTGGTTCCAAGTAAGAAAATACTTGCATTTGAAACATCACTATGATGTTTTAATTTGTCACATTTTAAGTAAATATCCGGTAACATTCTTTTATTTAGTGTCATCTCTGCTGATTCACATAATTCATTTTTGTATGTGTAGGTACATTGATGAGTATGACCTTAAGAGATTCTTGATTAAAGAAGAGGTCGATATTGTGTTCCCCATGATAGTTGTGGCAGAAACTGGACAGATTGATAGGAAAGCATTGATGGAATGAGTGGTATGCTCAGAACTTGATCATTTGTTTTTTGGATTATGCTTTGACAATTTGATGTAAAAGAATATAAATCAGTTGGATTAGGACTGTACCATGCTCATATTCTTCGGGGTCAATTCATGATTCGGTTCTTCAAAAGGTATTCTGTATTTAAGATTCTCTATTGATAGTCCACATATTGTTTTTCTTCTATTTGAGTTCGTGTTCTTGGTAAAGTAATTCTTAACTTATTTTACCATCTTGAATCTTTGAAAGTTCAGTCTGTACTTTGTTTTAGTTGTATGAGTGTTGTATTGTGTTGAAGGAAAACTTTAGTGATTTTTGGTTGTACTTGTGTACTTTTTTATCTTATTGTTTTACTGCTTTGATAGTCTGCATATTGTTTTACTGCTTTGAACTTTTAATGTGGATAGACTATTGTCAGTGTGAGTGTTCTCATGCACAGTTCTTTTCGTCTCCTTCTTGATTGTTGGTCGATCATGCATAGAAAGATCAATGAAATTATTAGAAGTAGGGACTGTAGAAATAGTAGTTATACTTGTGTAATGAGTCTGTTGTTGCTGCAATGTTTCGTTAGGATTAGGGACTGTACAAAGATCAATGATATTGCCTAGCAATTTTTTGAGTAGTGGTTGAAATTGGGTAATTGACAGTCTTTGTTATCTAACTTTGTTGTCCACTGTGTGCCATCTATATAGTGCAGGGAAGTAGAATTCTAATGGCAATGTAATGCTTTTTATATGGTTGTGTATTGTTTGATCAGTCATTGAGATCCCCCCTTACATCAGCACAACCGGTCTTGTTGGTTGTGCTGCATTCTTCTGCTCCACAAACTAGTTTGGAACTCTCTGTTGGCTGGCCATTTATTATTGGGCTGTAAATATTCCCAGTAAGCATTGCGAATGGTTTGGGTCTCAGACTATTTTTTGCAGCTGATTTATGTTTCACGTTATGAAATTCTGCCTCCTTTTGCAGTGGTGGGAATTCAACAATAGACTTCTCAATTATCTCTTTTTGTATTACCTCTTGTTTTTCATCTTGTCTAGGTTGCCATTGTTGTACTATTTTCTGAGGCAATATTCTGCATATGCCTAAGGTACTTCATCACTGTCGTCCTTGCTGCTGAATCTAACTATGAAATAGTCATCACTTGATAATAAACTTTTGGTTTAGCTATGTAGTTCCATTGACTAGCTATATATCGTTCAGTTGTGCCACTTATAATTTTATTTTGAATGTGCAGGAAAATGCCGGTAATTGAATTTGAATTTTGGCAAGAAGTAAACTCGATCAACTGTAGCGAATGATGAAGAGTTTTTGTACTATTGTCATATACGTTTGAATTACGCATTTGTTTTTTTTTTTGAATTTATTGATATTAAAGATCTTTAAGCAATCACTTTCTAAGTTTTGGTTGTATAAGACATGTTTCTTGAAGTTTATTTGAAATATATAGCTTCGAATTAATTATTAGTTAATTTTGTGTATATATATTTACACTTTATAAGTGTTGCTCTAGATGAGATATAATGTTACACTTTATAAGTGTTGCTCGAGATGAGATTTAAATGTACACTTTCTAGTGTACACTTTACAAGTGTTGCTCTAGATGACCTATAAAAGACAACACTTTGTAAGTGTTGCTGTAGATGAACGATAAAAGGCAACACTTTGTAAGTGTGACCAATAACACTGCAAAGGCAACACTTTTAAGTGTAGTCTAATAACAAAAATGTGTCGTTAATGCCCTGCAACAAAGCGTGCCCTTATACCTCTTTGGCTACGCTTTATAAGTGTAGCCAAAGATGGCAACATTTGAAAAGTGTTGCCTAATGTCAAAGGTTACGCTGCTTTAGGGCACCCCCTAAAAAGTGTTGCTGAAAGTCGAAAAGTGTAGCCTTTTATAAAAGGCCACATTTTTTGCTAGTTTTGGCTACACTTTAGTGGTGTTGTCGTAGGCCTAAAATGGTGTAGTGTCTGAAAGTCTAAAACCTAATCTAGACCCTCACATTAGTGTCTAATAGTTGTAACATTATTTTAAGTAAATAATAGTATATAAGAGTCATTTAGGAAGTTTTAGAGTCAAGACGTCAAGGAGCGTCTATTAAGTCCGGAGACTAGTGCAAAATGTGCTATCGTGCCTAAGCTTATTTGAGAATGGTTTAGGAGTCGTAATTTGATGGAACTTGGTGGTAAGGTATCTAATACGTATTAGAGTAGGGTTAGGGTTGAAACATTTGGATGCGACTCCCCAAGGACCACCCAACGGTCCTTGAGGAGGACCCTTCTTTTTTGACAAAAAAGTTGTCATGGGATAGTAACCATCGACGGTTGCAGGTGACGAGGCGTGGGCCAATTGATGGGGCGTCGATTCCTTCCGTTGATGGTCACTTAACCATTTTCATGAAAAACCATTTTGGCAACTCTCTGAAAAAAACAACGGTTGTGAAGGATGGTTGGTCCAAGGCACAATCAACTGACCCTTTGACACGTAGGTCGGGGTCTCGTAGGTCAGCCTGAGTTTTCACTGTTGTGTTTTAATTGTTTCATTTAATAAGTTAGTTTGTTTCCTGATTAATTAGGAGTTAAAGGAGGTCTAATTAAGTTAGTTAATGACTTATATAAAGACCTAAGCATAATTAAACTAACCCAACACCCACAATTTCCCAAACACAATTGCTCTTCCTTCTTTATTCCTTCTCTCTACCTAAAAGAAGAACATAGGAGAACTAGGTCAAGGTCTTTTTGGCAGCAATAAATCAATTTTCCTCCATCAATCTTCATCAAATATCAAGGTATGGGAACTCTTCACTTTTGGGATTCCTTTCCCCAAAGGTTTCTTCCAAAATTGGTTTTCAAAAAGAGAATTTCTTATGGGTTTCTTTCTAACACGAATTTGATCTTCTACATTGTAATGTCTAAGATTTCTGTTGAATATTATGCTTAGATTATGATGTATTATGATTCAATTATGCTAGTTCTTGATTAAATAACCTCGTATTTGAAATAGATCATGAAATTTACCCAAGTTCCTAACCCTAGGTTATGAACTAGTGTTGAATTGAATTGTAGATTCAATTGACTTCATTATTGTGTTAATTACTATTTTGTGGTGATATATGTTACACCCACAAAATGAACTAAGGTAGATAGAATCTCACATGTGCCTAAAGAGGTTAATAACATGTTATTAAAGTGTATTAAAGCTTGTACAATTGATTTGAAGAGGTTTGGAGATAAACGCCCAAGAACATCCAAGACGTTTGAAAGTTGGTATTTAGACGTGCTAGTGTCTCCTTGTATGTTTTCCTTGTTTTAATGTGTTTTTCGGAGTCTAAAAATGGTGGAGTTGACCCTAGTATCTTTATAGACATGTTAAGGGTCAAAACGTCCCGGTACGACTTTCGGGGGACCACCCTAAGGGCCTCCAAGGAGGACCCAAACGTTGGACAAGAAAGCTTCCCAAGGCAGCGTGCAACAGCAAGATTGAGGAGCCAGCCTCACATCGTGCACCTGGCAAGGAGTGTGCCTGTGTGAAGCACACCCAACACCCATCTTACTACCTCAAAAATTATTTGGGGCAGAATGAAAGGCTGTCTCCGCGACGGGCAGTCACATCCCAAAACTGGTTGCGTCATTTTGAAGTCAATTTTGACATGTCTACAAGTCCCAATAACTATGTGGGTGTTTTGGTAACTTTGGGGGACGTTTATAAACTTATGTTAGGACCTATTTAACCCCTTTACCAAGTCACAACCCCAACACCCATTAAGAAATCATAATCCCCAAAATGCTATTCTCTTCCAGAAATCCCAAAACCTCCATTGAAGACCAAGCTCAAGAACAAGCTATGGAAGTGGATTCTTGGAGCTTTCTTGTCAAATTTTCGTGGGCTTTCTAATTTAAAAGGTATGGTGATCCTTAATCCATAGATAACCATTCATCTATGGAGTTCTTTCAAAGCTTTTTCCAAACATGATTCAAAGTCAGAAATTCTTTCTTTCAATGTGGACATGGGTTATTTCTCAAATTGATTTCAAAACCATTATAATGATATATATATGTTTAGCTAATGATTTTTTGATGTCTATCCAATTTTATGAAGAACCCATGATCCTCCTAATTTTCCAAATTGGCCTATAATGTGGGTCTTGTGATCTTGATTTTTTTTATAGAATTGTGCTTAGATTGTATTGAATTGGGTATAATTATTACTATCTTTATCATTTGAATACGAATTTTGGAGGAATGATCATTAGCTTGGATATATGGTAAGTTGACTTATTTCCTCTAATTAGCTTAGAATGTACATTGAATTCTTTTGATTTGTATGGTCTACCGATGGTGGTGGTGTTTATATTCTTGTACATATTTATTGTTATGATAATGTCCTTGAAGGAATTAGATGTAAGACGAATTTATATAATGATTTCCATGTTAGGAAATTGAAGGATTTAGCCTTGATTCTAATATCATGTTCTAAGTGAATTGATGAATGTGAAGTATATGTATAGATTTCAAAACTAGTTATATGATCTAGATGTGTATGATGGTAAATGTATATGTGTGATGATCATGTTAGGGTTAGGTGGTCTATATGGCTAGTGATGAAGTATATCCTTTTAGCATGACCCCTATGTATATGAATCCTATATGAATGTGTGGTCGAAGTATGCTAGGAATCTTCTATTCTAATGTTGAATATGTTCTTGCCTCCTATGTTGTAATGTGAGTGTTTGAATCAAGACTTGAAGAATGTTGTACATGTGTTATGATCTTCAGAGTGTGGCTTCCTCAATTATATGTAATAGCCATTAAGTGATCATGTTCACCAATTTACAAACACACTTCATGCATATCTATGAGTAGGGTAGATTCATGGTGACTAAGGAAAAGATAGTTCTCCTATGCATCATTACCTGTTTCTATGAACGTGAAGTGTATGATCAATGATGTTATGAACATGTGTTATAGAGGTGGTATGTGAAGGTAGATCTCACATTGTAAGCACACACACATGATCTATGAGTGTATTATTATGTGAAAGGATATTCTCACATAATGTAGGTTCTATGATGAAAGGACATTCTCATCTTAGATACCTTTGAGCTATATAATGTATTAGGGAGTTAGTCCCTAAAGTCTAATACTTATGAACTAATTTTATATAAAGGCATAATGATGTTTAAAAAGGGATTTTAACCTTAGCACCGAGTGAACATGACAAATGAGAGTGGGAGCTTCACGTTAGTAAGTCTGGATTCCAACAAAGAGATCCTTAACGTTAGAAAGTGATAGTTCTCAACATAGATGTTGTCTCATGAGATGGAAACCTCCACGTTATCAAGTGTACTTAGTATAGGGAGGACTATGGACCGTACCTATGCATTGCACTAGATGACTTCTAGAAAGGATAGGATTGGAGCCCCTTATGAAGTAAAGACTTATGTTATGTATGACTTGTACGAGTGCATATTAAGTAACCTTGTTATTTAAAGATATGAATTAAGACTATGCATATGAATTACACTTATGAGTCCTAAGTTAGTTTAATTTGTATATGTGGGGGTATGGGACTCCATGTGTACATTGCAAAAGTAAGATTGTTAAGGGTTTGTGAGGGTGGTTTACTTATTAGAGGAACTAAGTTCTATGACTAAAGTGTATGAAGTATGATGAGTTTTCCTATGATGTTATATGAAGTATGATGAGTCCTTATGTGGTGCTATGAAGTATGTGGCCTTATGTCTAGTTATGAATGAAAGTGCTATGACTTGTTAAATTTGTTATGCCTAGTCTAGGGTGACTTCTTAGGTACACTTGGTGGAAGTCTTATTATGGCATGCTACCTACACATTGCACTAGTGTGACTTAGGAGTTGTCTTAGGTGATGGTCCTTATGTGAAGTTGGTGTCAATGTGGTGCTTAAGACTTATGAATATATGTGGTTGTGTTATGAATCATATTATGAAGGACTATTTCAAGGTGACCTCGAGCTGATACATTGTACAAAGTACACTTGAGGGTTACTAAAGAACAGAAGTAAGATAAAAGAGAGGTAATGTATTATATGCATTGAATATGCCTTAAAGTTTTGTTAATGGCTTTATGTGCTATTATGAGTAGTATACATGTCTATATGATGTATGTGGATTATATTGAGCTTATATGTGCCTATGTTCATGAAGTTTACTAAAAAGACATGTTGCATGATTTTAAATGAAATGTCCACTTTAAATGCATATTTTGCATGGTTGTCATACTTAGTGGTTTCTTGTACTAATACATTTCTTCATCATCTTTTTACACAAAGTGTAGGTGGTGATGGCTACAGGATGTCTTCTAGGTGAAAATCTTGGATAGATGTCCCAAGTTCAAGTAAAGGACCCTTATGATTCAAGGGTTGCCTATGTCAAGATGTTTCTTTAAGTTGATGTAATAGCTTAGACTTATATTTTATGTTGTTAAGGGTTGTGTCCCTATTATATTCTATTGAGTGTATCTTAAGATGAAAAAGAGACTTAGAGCCTAACTATGTATTATGATATATATATATATATATATATATATATATATATATATATATATATATATATATATATATATAAAGTGATGTTCTAGCATATAATGTGCTATGAAAAATTCTAAATTTTTCGCTATTTTTAAGATTATGCAATGAACTATGTCTAAGGGCTTGTCTGAGACCTCCGAGAAGTCGAGGAGGTTGTGTGCCAATCAAGGTTGCTCTTTTCTCCTTGGGGGTGCTTGTGGGTCGTAATAATATTACACCCATTGTTGGGTTGAATTGGATGGGTGATGGTAAACCCTTGGATGATGGCTTGTGAAGGAGATTGGGTAGGTCTTTGTCATCTCAAACTTTACTTCAATTATGGTGGCTTGTACTTGATGATGAAGTTTAATTGAAGTATACCTTATGATTGAATTAAGTAGGTGTTGATGATTCAATTGAAATGTCTTGATTATGTATATTGTGATATTATGTTTAATATGTAATGATATAATGTTTTGTTATGAAGCACCTATGTGCCTTACTATATTATGATGATGTTAAAGTGTTAATCTCACATGTGAGGGTTGCATTTAAAGTATGTTCTCATGAAAGTCCTATTGAGCTAAAGACTATGATTATATAACTAGTAGTCTCCTATGACTTAAACTATTTAATGATTGTTAAATAAAGACATTTCAAAAGGGACTCTACATAAGAACCGAGTGAACTAGTAGTGAGGAGTTTCCCTTCCTAAATAGGGAAGGTAGGTTCACCATTGTACTCATGAGATTTGAGACATGATGCATGGAGCATAAAGAGGGTCCCAAACACATGTCCTAGTTCTTGAACTATGTTGCCCCTATAGGAAAACTAGCTAGTGGATACACATAGATGTTATGTTCATGTTTTGGTACTACCATGGCATGTAGCCCACTTTCTTTAAGTGCAGGGTTTCATGACACTGCAGTCCACATATACAATGCACTAGTTCCCAAAAGTAAACTAAATTAATAAAGTGAACTCTAACTAGGATGACTTAAGGGGTTTGACTTAGTCTAGGTAGGGGTATGGGAATCTACCTATACAATGCACTAGTTAGCCTTGAGGGAAGTCTTAGAAACATGTTCTTATGTTGTTATGTACTTATAAATTAAATGATATGTATATGTTGATCTTACATGTTGATGATACTATATGATATTTGTTTCACTTATGAACATGTTTTTGGTCTCTATTGTTAAATATGATGATTACTACTCTTGATGTTATGGTATGTAAAGCTAGGCATTTCGTATGGTCCTTGTTTGGTTTACTTGGTTGAGTGAGGTTATGGGTCCTTACTTTGTCATTGCACTAGTCAACTTAATGGGGGTTTGTGAGTAACGGTCTTGCTTAGGTTATGATGTCATGAACTCTTATGCATGCTTGTTGATGTTATAACTTGATGTTAGAGTTCTTTTTATTATGTGCTCAAGTATGTTGATATGCATGTTGACTTGACTATACTTGAAGATGTTGGTCTTTTGTTGTACATGATTTGGACTTATGGAATATGTGCTTATTCGCTTGTATTGGTTCTTGATTGTGCATATGGATTTTGAAAGTGACTTTGCATGCTTTTGATCAAATGTCCCTTTTTAGCATGTTTTCTATGTTGTGTGTGCATACGTTCTCATACTTAGTACAAGTGATGTGCTAACCCCTTTTTCTCCCTTTTTCCCCATCATTGTATGTTTCGTCCGTTGAGGAGGTTGTGGCCATCTGCAAGGAACACTTCAATTATTTCTCCAAGTGCGGATATGTAACAACCCACAAGTACACCCTAGAAGTTAGAGCATCCTTGAGTCGCCACAAGACAAATGAGACTTCAAGAAGTCTTACTTGAGCCACTCGTATCATTCATTGCATAATAAACATTCTAAAATGAGTAAGAATTTAAAACATTCTTCACACACGAAGAACTCTTTCCATAATCAATATGCAAGCGGAAGACTTTCATTAAAACATTAAACCTTTACAACATCTCATTGAACCATCTAAACTTTGGAGTATACAACACTTTGGACTAAGCCCATACAAGACATAAAATAAAGACTAAGACATAAAGGAACATGTGGATATTGTCCTCGAATCGATGGGGACTCACCAATACTTTATCTTCAACCCTTACAAACCTATCTATCCTCCATGGCATATCATGACTTCCAATTCCCTACACTTTAGTCAAAAAAGGAAAAGAAGGGGTTAGCACATTAGATGCACTAAGTATGGAAGCCATGCAAAACCATGAAAAAGGGACATTTAGTAAATAGCATGCTTTTCATGATTTTTGATTAAAATATCATACTATAAGCATAAGAACAACATTTAACACCTTGGGAACACATAAGAAATCATTTGATAAATTATTCACATTTTGAGCAATATTGCACTAAACTCATGCCAAGTTACAGTTAACTAACTTTACTGTTACAATGAAGTCTCTCATGTTCACAAGGGATACTTTCTAGCATGCACTTCCCTCACTAAAGGAAATCTTATGACTCACTTAAGTAATACAAAGAGAGACCACCCATACACCCTCTCTAGGCACACCTAAATGATTTTTATGATCACCTATAATGAGACACCCACACTTACATCATATCTAGCACATTAACATGAGATCCTCGTATCAAAGATGATTCTAAGGTTCACTTGAGTGAGTTCTGATACAATCCCTTTCACACACACTCAAGAGATCCTTTACATTATCTAGGATAATATCATTCTCACTTAAACACTATTGCACATGTAATATGACATTCTCCTTTACAATGGTTATCAAAAGACATACTCATGTAAATCAATAAGAGAATGTCCATGATTGAACTCTTCAACATTACCTAAGTAATCCTTGAGACTACGTAAGTTTTGGATAATTTCTACTTAATCAACCAACTTCCTTAACTAGATTCATTATTAAGACTCATCTAGGTAAGATACGAAGTAACCATTCCTATGCCCCCTTCACACCTTAACTAGACAACTCTTAACTACTCTAGAAAAGTACCTATTCATTTAACATACTTTCTTAACTTAAGTCTTTACATTCCTTAGTTCATTTAAGAGAGACATTCATCACATAAGGATATTCAAGTAATGACTCTCACTAATATCTTCAAAGCCTATTGTGCAATGTCTAGATAGCGTCATATACCACCACCTAAACTTCATAAAACTTCTTCAATACTATTAGGTATCCCACATAGTGACAAAAGCAATAATCAACATAGACCATTGTAGCAAATCATGGATTCCGGAGTTGTAACTTACTCCGATGGAGGGTGTTCTACTTGACAATGGTAGAACTTGGACACATCCCATGTAGGCACATGGTTAAGGAATATGAAGGGCTTACTGTAACGACCTGCTTAGTCGTTTTGAGCAGCAAATTTTATTTCTGGAAAACTGTCTGAGACGACGTATCCAACGACGGACCGTCATGGGCACGACGGACCGTCGAGGGTGTCTCGTTCCAAACACTTGGAATTCTTATATTTGAGTGCTGAAATCGACTCTCTGAACTCTGTGACGGACCTGCAGGACGGACCGTCACAGACATGACGGACCGTTGTAAGGTTCCGTTTTAGAACACTTCAACTCTTGAGAATTGGGTACTGAGAGCAATTCTCTGAAGTCTGTGACGGACCTGCAGGACGGACCGTCACAGACATGACGGACCATTGTGAGGTTCCGTTTCAGAACACTTCAACTCTTGAGAATTGGGTACTGAGAGCAATTCTCTGTCCGTCGTGACGGAAGTGCAGGACGGACCGTCGTAGGCACGACGGACCGTCACAGGTTGCGTAATCCCAGTCTGGGTCAAATTTCTGGGTAAGTTTTAAAGGGGAGTTTTGGACTATTCTTGCTATAATTATAAATTTTAGTGGGTCAATGTTAATAACTCAAATCCTTGGGGGTGTAAAGGAGATGACCTTGAGTTATTTAGTGGGTGGTTTCCTCATCTTTCATACCTAATTATATGCCAAATTGGGGAAAAGAGAGAGAGTTTGGGAGAAGAAAAAATAGAGAGAACAAGGAGAAGAGAGGAACGATCTATAGAGAGAGACAACCAAGAGGAACCAAGAAGCTTGAGAGATTGCTTGTTTGATCAAGGATCCTTGGTGAAGGTAGGTTATGGTTGATACTATTTGTAGTAAACTCTTAATAGTGAATGATATGTATTGGTAGTATTGTAAACCCTTCTATATGCTTAATCTTATGCTTTCATGAATGTGATTATGTGTTTGTGATAAAATAAGCTTAATGAAGCTTTGAATCCAAAATCTTGAAGAAACCCTAATTCACCTTGTTATTGATGATGCCTTGGTATAAAAGAAGGCTTGATGAACTAAAGTAATGAGATTGGTGATGCCTTGGTATAAAAGAAGGCTTGATGAATTGTTAGAATTAGGGGATCGGAGTGTCACGTTCCGACACATAGTATTAGTGGGTCGGGTGTCACGAACCGACACATAGAATTAGGGGATCGGAGTGTCACGTTCCGACACATAGAATTAGGGGATCGGAGTGTCACGTTCCGACACATAGTATTAGTGGATCGGGTGTCACGAACCGACACGTAGAATTAGGGGATCGGAGTGTCACGTTCCGACACATAGAATTAGTGGATCGGGTGTCCGACACACGTAGAATTAGGGGATCGGAGTGTCACGTTCCGACACATAGTATTAGTGGGTCGGGTGTCACGAACCGACACATAGAATTAAGGGATCGGGTGTCACGAACCGACACGTAGAATTAAGGGATCGGAGTGTCACGTTCCGACACATAGTAGTAGGGGATCGGAGTGTCACGTACCAACACAAGAGGAAGAAAGATAATAAATCTTGAGAGATGTTTATATACTCAATGTAATGAACCTAATTCCCAAATGGGTGTGGTATTGAGGCTTGAGTCCTCATGGATGAACTTGGTGGTACTTATTGATGATTATAGTACTTGTTACTACATGTTGAGTATTGTAGTTGATTTATGATATGAACTGATATATACTGTTTTCTATTTTGAGTTGGCCGATGATACCTACTCAGTACTTGTGTTTGTACTGACCCCCTACTTGTTGTTTCTTTCTTTGTTATTTGGGGAATGCAGCAAACGTACCGTCGTCTTCAACTCAGCAGCACTTCTAGCCAGTCGTCACTACACCGGATTTCAGGGTGAGCTAATGCTTCTAGCTTGGACTGGATCTTCTCTTCAATGTCTTGATGCCTTGAACTTCCGGCATGGACTAGCCTTTTATTTATTTTAGCTTCTTAGATACTTATAGATTTGTAACTTGAGGATAGATGTTCTTGTGATGATGACTTCCAGATTTGGGGATAATGAGTTTTAAGTCTTCCACTTTGTATTTTTGTTCAATATGTTGGAGTTTTAGATTGGTTGGTTCGCTCACATAGTAGGATAAGTGTGGGTGCCACTCGCGGCTAGATTTTGGGTCGTGACACTATGATTACTTGAGTCTGTTTCGACTATATAAATAAATATCTTATTTTCATCAGGAAAATAAAGTTTTGGTAATTGTTTACATAAATTCTTAATATTTCTTATATGTTCTTTATCTTTATTATCAAAATGATATTCAACATCTTTTTTAAGTTTTCTATGTAATGGTTTTAAATATTCTGCTAATTTTGGTATGTACTCTCGTACTTGGTTTACTAATCCTAAAAAGGATAGTAATTTTTTTTTTTGTATCTATATCTTCATCTAGGGTGATTATTTTCTGTACTATATGTGTTTGCATTTTTATACCATTTTTATCTATTTATATTCCTAGAAATTCTATCTGTGATTTCATAATTTCTGCTTTCTTTTTACTTAAACTTATACCTGATTGTTTAATTATATGTATAAATTTTTCTAATAACCTAATATGTTCATCTTGTGTTCTAGAAAATAATAATATATCATCTATATAAACTATGCAATTTTCTAATTGGTTAAAATAGTTATCCATAAAATGTTGCTATCTACCTGGTGCATTTTTATACCCAAATGGTAAAACATTCCATTCATAAAAACCTTGTGGTACTGTAAATGCTGTTAGTTGTTTAGATTCTTCTTCTAGTTTTAAATGATAAAATCCTGATTTACAATCAAATTTACTAAAATAGTTATATCCTTGTATCTGTCTTATTTTTAATATCTTATTTGGTATTGGATAATTATAAGTTTTAGTTTTAGCATTTAGATTACGATAATCTATAACCATTCTACTTTTACCTCTTTTTTGTTCACTATGTTTATTTACTATAAATGCTGGACTTGTATGTTTACTATTGCTCTCTTGTATGTAATTATTTTTTAATAGTTCATCTATATGCATTTTAAATTCATTTAAATCATCAAAATTATATTTTAATGGTTTTTGCGTTATTATACTATTTTCATCTATTAATTCAATTTTTACTTTTGTCTTATGCTTTTCCCATCCTTCTAATGGATTTTTGCTATATAAGAGTTCTAATTGTTCATTTATCAATTTAACCTTATCTATTGTAAATATGATATTTTCTAATTAGTTTATTTCTTTTCTATTTATATTTTCCATTTCTTGGTTTATTTTTTCACTTCCTTTTATCCATTCTTTTGGTTTTCTTTGTTTATTATTTACTCTTTTTGCTCCTATTTTATATCCACATGTGTTTTAGTTATAATATGAGGGTATAGTTTATCTAAAAATGGCATTCCTAATAACATATCTTTCGTTATAAATTCAAAATTATACATTTCTTCTATTATTAAGATTTTATCCCATATTTGTATTTTTATATTTTTTGCTTTGTATGTAATCATGCAACTTTCATTGTTAAATCCTGTTACTACCATAGGTGTTTTTAATTTTTCCCATTTATCTTTTGGTAAACAATTATATTTACATATATTTGTCTCTGCTCATGTATCTATCATAGGTGTATAATATCTGTTGTGATATCCTTCTACAATAAGTTTTGCAAGTATATATATCTTCATTACTCATCTTGTTCTTTTTATAATTATTTTCTTATTTCGACAGGTTATAATTAATTGTTCATCTTCTATTTTATATGGTGTAAATTGATTGTCACGACCCAAAATGATCTCGTGAGTGGCACCCACCCTTATCCTACTAGGTGAGCGAACCAACAAATCTAAACTCCAATATTTACCAATAGTTCAACTGTAAATAACAAAATAATGCGGAAGACTCAAAATCTGATTTAAGGTAACTAAGTAAATAAGCTTCTAAGTTTACACTTATCATCCCCAAAATCTGGAAGTCATCACATCAAGAACATCTATCCTCAAATTACAAAGTCTAAGAATGTTTGAGAAACAAAATAAGTAAGAAAATGGTCCATGTCCGAAATTCAAAGACATCAAGACTTGAAGAAGAGAATCCAGCACGAGCTAAGAATAATAGCTCACCCCGAACTCTGATATGCTGAAGACTGGCTAGAACTGAGGGCGAGTCGAAGACGATGGCACACTTGCTGCACTCCACAAAATAACAAAGAAGAAAATACAAGTAGGGGGGGTCAGTACAAGGAACACGTACTGAGTAGGTATCATCGGCCAACTCAAAATAGAAAATAATATATACCGAATAATAATATACAGTCAACCACAATACTTAACAGATAGCAAGTAACAATTACATAAACCATTGGCAACAACACCATAATAAGTACACCATCAATCACAACATCAAGCACACCCTTGAGGACTCATGCCTCCACACCATACTCATTTGGGAAAATAGTTTCTTTGAATTTGAGTAAAATAATATAATTCAAGATTCTTTTCATTTAAAAATACCGTGTCGGAACGTGACACTCCGATCCAAAATACCGTGTCGGAACGTGACACTCCGATCCAAAATATACCGTGTCGGAACGTGACACTCCGATCCAAAAATACCATGTCGGAACGTGACACTCCGATCCAAAAATACCGTGTCGAAACGTGACACTCCGATCCAAAAATACCGTGTCGGAACGTGACACTCCGATCCAAAAATACCGTGTCGGAACGTGACACTCCGATCCAAAAATGTATTTAATTTATTTAAACTGTTTTCAAAACCATTTTATTTCCACCAAGCCTTCTTTATTCAAGGCATCACTTCAAAAGAGAGTTTTCAAGAATAAAATTCAATAGTCTCAATATTTTAGGCAAAACACAAACCACACAATCATAATATACAACCACAAAATCAAGTAATAGGAGACTTTACAATATCATCCAATACATATCAATCGCTATTTAAAGTTTATCTATCACATAGAAATAAACCATAACCTACCTCCACCGAAGAACCGAAATCAAGCAAGCTACCTCTCCAATGCCTTTGCCTTTCTTATTGCCTAAGAACCCTTTTCAATACGAAGTCCAAAATGCCTGTTCTCCTCTCCCTTTCACGTTTTTCTCTCACTGCTTCCCAGCTGATCAGTTCTTCCCTCTCTCAATTAAAGACTCCATCCTCTAATAATAATGCAAGACTATAATTATTGTAAAAGTAATCCCCCATTAGTATAAAGTTACTTTCTTTAATACCCACTAACTCCATTATAAAAGTTAGTCCACTAAATACATAAATAATAGCCCAAAACATCCATTAAAATAATTAGTGGAAGCTGACATCGTGTGGGGTTACGCTGTGCGTGACGGTCAGTCGTGTCTGTGACGGTCCGTCCTGCAGGTCCGTCACGAAGTTCAGAGAATTGCTCCCAGTGCCCAATTTTGAAGAGTTGAAGTGTTTTGGAACGAGACCTCCTCGACGGTCCGTCGTGTCTGTGACGGTCCGTCCTGCAGGTCCGTCACAGAGTTCAGAGAGTCGATTTCAGCACTCAATTTCAGAATTTCAAGTGTTTTGGAACGAGACCTCCTCGACGGTCCGTCGTGTCTGTGACGGTCCGTCCTGCAGGTCCGTCACAGAGTTCAGAGAGTCGATTTCAGCACTCAATTTCAGAATTTTAAGTGTTTTGGAACGAGACCTCCTCGACGGTCCGTCGTGTCTGTGACGGTCCATCCTGCGGGTCCGTCACAGAGTTCAGAGAGTCGATTTCAGCACTCAATTTCAGAATTCTAAGACAGTTATTTCCAGAACGAACTCTACTGCTCAAAACAACTAAACAGGTCGTTACATTGATCTAACCATTTTATTCCTAAAGTAATATTTTCATTTCCTTGATAGATTTTAAATGGTATTAATAATACTATTCCTCCTATAATTATTTCTTTTTCTACTGTTTCTTCATTTATAGTTACAATTTCACTAGGTAATCCAGGGCATACGTGTCCTGTTTTTGTAATTTCTGTATCTAAAACTAATTCTCTAATTATGTAATTATCTTCTTGTCCTGTATTTATTAATATCCTATATCTTTTTTCATTAATTATTCCAGTTATAAAATAATGATTTGGTGTTTCTTCTTCTGTATTTAATATTTTAGGAATTTCATATTTTCTTTTGGATGAACTAGCTCTTGATGAAGTAGTTCTATTTAATATATTTGGTATGCTTGAAGTGCTTATTCTTTCTTTTACTATTTCTAAGTCTTCTTCCATGTCTATTTCTTTATAACTATAATCATTATTATCTATTATTGTAATTAATTGGTCAAAAGGGTTTTCTATTTTTATTCTATCAATTTTATTTTTTGCCATTACTTTATGTTTTGTTGTTAATATATATAAATTTTTACATCTTGCTGTAAATATTTTACTTCCAGGTGCTAATTCTATTCCTGATAGTTTCCAATATAATACTAATGATTTATCTATGTTTCTATCTGTTAATGCTATTGAGTAATTTGCACTTATTATAAATTTAAATTTTTGGTATATTAAATTTCCTTTTACTGCACTTATTACGCTTTTTTCTATAGGGTGTATTATTCTATCATCTGCTAAATATATTTCAATAGGTGTATCTATTCCTTCTCTAAAACATGCTTTTATTAGTATTTCTGTTCCTCCTAAATGTACATATTTTATACGTGTTTTTGCTTTTATATGTTGTATTTCTTGATTTATCATTCTTTTGTTTAATATAGGGATTTGTGCTTTTCCTTTTGTATATTTACAATCTACAATATGTTCTTTTTGACTAACTACATAATATTCTTCTTTATTTCTTTTAAACCAGTTTTTTAAAGTGGGTACTTCTAATACTTTTTCTACACTTAAGTCTAATTCTTTATTTTTTATTTGTTGGAAAATTGTATTATCAAATATAATTTTTTGTTCTACTGATTCTTCATTCTGATATTCTTCTTTAGATATTATTTTTATATTTTCCTCAGTCATTATATTTCTTCAGTTATTATTTCATTATCTAATTCCATATTTATTCCTTCATTTTCATATTCATTTTCTATATCTGAGATTTCATATATACTATCATCATCACTTAATTCATAATCTATTTGCATATATTTTTCTTCATCCATAATTATTTCTGCTATTTGTTTTCCTTTTATATTTTTAGGTAATTTACAATCTCTAGCTAAATGTCCTAACTTTCCACAATTGTAACAATTATAATTTGATAATTTTCTTTTACGTCTGTATGGTCCTTTTATTTTATAATTTTTTACTTAATATCTTTTTCTTGGATTTTTATATTTATATCCGGTTTTAGTTTTTCTATAATTTTTATATTTTCTAGATTTTTTATAATATTTATCTTTACAACCAAATTGTGGTGCTATTTTGGTTTTACAACATGCTAGATTTTTTATTAATACTTTTTCCATTTTTAATCTTTCTTTTTGATTTTCACATAACTGAATAAACCATTGTTGTAAGAATTTTATTCTAGCTCCTAAAGTATCTACCATTCCTTCATTATTCCAATCTTTAATTACGTTTGTACTAAATGGTTCTGGTAATTTTGTAAAATATTGTTGTTTTATTTCTTTTGCTTCATCTGTATTATATTTTGCTTTGTAATAATATTCTTTAAATGCACATGTATATTCTTCTATGTAACACATATTACATATTGCTAATTTTGACATTAATTGTCTATTTATTATTTTTTCTTTATTTTGTTCTTTTATATCTGTAGTCATACTTCCAAATTCATTTCTTATTGCTAATTCATATTTTTCTAATATATCTATATTAGATGTTGTTGTTGATCCATCTATTTTTTTATCACTCCTTAGTGCTGCTATACTTTCTAGTGGTAAATTTTCTATCCATAATTTTGTTGTTCCTACAAATGTTCTTTCTATATAGCCTGGTGTATCTTTTACTGCTATTTTATTAACAACTAATTGTTTAGATAAATTTCCTTCCCATAATAATATTACTTTATTTACGTCTATAACACAGTCTAAATCTAAAAAATTATACTGTTCAATTATTGGTTTAGGTATCCATTTTTTATTTAATCTACTATTCCATATTGCATTTGCTCTATCTGATCTTTCATAACTTTCTGTTAATAAGTTGGTGTTGATCTTCTAGGATTACTTCTTCTAGGACTAGTTCTAGGACTATTATCTGGAGTTTTAACTCTTGATGTGCTTGGTTTATTTATATCTCCTGTGTTTATTTCTAATTTCTTTATTTTATCTACTTGTTCTAAGATTTCTGTGTATGTTTCACTTATATCACTTATTTTTGAATTTTGATCATTCATTGTATCTGTTTCATTTATTTCTTCATTGATGTCATTTATTTTAAGATTTTCATTTTCATTTAATATTTGTTTCATTTTATTTATTTCACTAATTCTACTTCTTTTTCTTTCTCTTTTTCTATCTGTTTTTCTTTTTGTTTAGTTTCATATAATAATTTTAACTGAGCTAATTCTTTTTCTAATTCACTTATTTTTGTATTTTTTGTTTCTTCTATCTTTTGTACTTCTTGTTTTGCTTGTATTTTTATTTTTTCAATTTCTTTAGCTTTATCTATTTCTTCATTTTCTTTTGTTATTCTTATCATAGCTGTTAAACTATCTTCTAATTTTGCTGTTTCTTTTTCTAACATTAAATATAATTTTTCTCCTATTTTTTTATATCTTCTTCCTAAGTTTGAAAATACTATTTTTATTATTAATCCTTCTTGATTTTCATAAGTTTTTTCATCTACTGCAAATTCTTCTTTATTCATTATTATTGTTTTTATAACATATATCATGTTGTAATTTATATTCTAAGCAATTTATTTGTATTTCTAACTTATATAAAGCTCTTCTTTGTATTGTTATTACTTTACTACTTACTCCTGCAAATATATTATCTTCTATCATTTGTTTTTTAAATTCATATTCATATCTTTTTTCATTTATTTTATCTATCAGTTGTTGTTTATATATTTCTCTGTCCATATTGATTCTTCAAATAACAAATATATTTATATTCTGTTTTTGAAATTAGATCTATCAACAAATTTTCTTTATTAGTATCTTTTTTAGTGGTTTTTAATAATTCATATTTCATATATAAATTATTTAACTTTTTCTTTATCTTTCTTATCTTTCTTTCTATATTATTATTTACCTTTTTCATTTTATTTTTTTTAAGAGAATATTTTTTCATAATATTCTTTTTTAATTATATTTAATCTTTGTATTTCCTTAGCATTATTTTCTATATATTCTAAATATTCTTCGTCTCTAAAACAGAAATATTTATTTACATTTTCAATTAATAATTTTTCTAGTAAATCTATCTTTTCTTTAGTTTCTTTCCATAATAGCAAATATCTATAATTTATCATTGATCGCTATATAATTCTAAATCATCAAATAAATAATCAAGATCAAAATCATCTGAGATAATTAATTCTGACCAACCATGAGTTGTTTCTTCAATTATTTCATATGTTACTAATCTATCATAGATTATTCTTCTTATATCAGCATCAAGATCTTTCAATATATAAAACAATAATATCATATAATTAATATCATCATCTAACAAATAGGTATTCATTTTATTCATATTTTCACTAAAATTTTATTCCCTTTAACCTCTTCACAGATTATACTTATTTATTATGTAATAATAACAATTTAATAATCATCTCGTCTAGTCACTACTATGACTTTCTTCTTCAATCAGTTACCCTAACAGCGCCTCAACTCTGTGTACTCCCCTAAACGACCTTCTTTGCCTACCGGTTTCCACTTTAGGATGGCATAGTCTGGGCTTACCTACTCTCAGAATATTTCCATAACAAACCTTCTAAAGGTGATTATTATAACATTATTAAAACATAATAAACACTTATAATCAAAAAAAAATTATCAGGAATAAAACAGTTTAGCTACTCATGAAAAAATTTGAGTATACCTGTTTTTGTAGATTGCTCATATCTGATTTGTTTTCCATAACTTATTTACTTATCTAGCTCTGTTACCAATGGAGAGGGTGGAAGCGGAATTGAGAGGATTTAATGTAGAGAGAAGTTAAGAGAGAAAGTGATGATTTATTTATGAGGGAAAGTCCCTTATTTATACAAGACTCTTTATCATCTCTCGAGTTAATCCAATTTTTACTACCTGGATCATTGGTTTTATCTCGTTGTAAAGTATCTCAGCTGGTGCTGTATAAAATCTAATAAAAAATAAATTTCCTTTGGTTATCTTTTAATATATTAAAAAGGATTTGTAGACTTCTGGGATTCCACTTATCTCTTCTCCTGTATATGTATAAACTGTACTCAATAATCCATAATTATAGCAGGTTTTAACTAGATTGGGATTTGTCTTTGGTTGTGCAATCAGTTTGTTGTAACCTTGTAGTTTTTGGGTTAAATAATCTTGGGTTTTTTCGGTAGTTGTTGTAGATCTAGGTTTAGAGTTTAAAAAGGTTAGTATTTGGTATATATTTTCAATATAACTTTGGGAAATATGGTTATATATTTTCTTTTCTTTATGTAGGTTGGCTGCATATGTAGATGTTTGTGGTGTTGGAGTATCTATTATTTGGATTTTTGGAATAAATGGTTTTGCAAATAGGCTATTTAGGTTTGTATTTTTTGGAGTAGTTTTTTCCATAGCTCCTGTACTTGTACCTGCAACTGATAATTTGTTAATATTTTGAGTTTTTAGGTGTTTCTCAACGTCACCTTTTAGCTCTGGCCTTTTATCGTCTGCCTCACGACGTAGCTCCGCATTTTTAGAGTCATGCTGCTGACTATTATATGCTTTCTTCAATAGTTGTACTTCACTGTCAAGACTTTCCACTTTTTGACAAAGTGTAGTTATGGCAGCTAGTATTTTTTCTTGTATATTTGGGCTAGTTTCTTCTTGAGAGATAATCTGCAATAATATTTTTGTCAGTTTTTATCACTTCTATTGTAAATGTAAAGTTTAATATATTCAATACCAATCTTCTTATTTCTTTTGTTGTTACTGAGTCATCTATCTTTTTTGTTATCCACCATTTTACTTGTGTATTATCTGTTCTTACAATAAATTTATTATAAACAATATATGGTTCAAATGCTAATAAACATTTATATAACGCTAATAATTCTTTCCTATTTATTTCCCATTTTATTTGTGCTTCTGTATAAGATCCTGAATAATATCTACAATGGTGTTCTATTTTTTCATTTTCATATTTATATTTTAAAACTCCTCCATAGCTATGATTACTTGAGTCTGTTTCGACTATATAAATAAATATCTTATTTTCATCAGGAAAATAAAGTTTTGGTAATTTTTTACATAAATTCTTAATATTTCTTATATGTTCTTTATCTTTATTATCAAAATGATATTCAACATCTTTTTTAAGTTTTCTATGTAATGGTTTTAAATATTCTGCTAATTTTGGTATGTACTCTCGTACTTGGTTTACTAATCCTAAAAAGGATTGTAATTTCTTTTTTGTATCTATATCTTCATCTAGGGTGATTATTTTCTGTACTATATGTGTTTGCATTTTTATACCATTTTTATCTATTTGTATTCCTAGAAATTCTATCTGTGATTTCATAATTTCTGCTTTCTTTTTACTTAAACTTATACCTGATTGTTTAATTATATGTATAAATTTTTCTAATAACCTAATATGTTCATCTTGTGTTCTAGAAAATAATAATATATCATCTATATAAACTATGCAATTTTCTAATTGGTTAAAATAGTTATCCATAAAATGTTGATATCTACCTGGTGCATTTTTATACCCAAATGGTAAAACATTCCATTCATAAAAACCTTGTGGTACTGTAAATGCTGTTAGTTGTTTAGATTCTTCTTCTAGTTTTAAATGATAAAATCCTGATTTACAATCAAATTTACTAAAATAGTTATATCCTTGTATCTGTCTTATTTTTAATATCTTATTTGGTATTGGATAATTATAAGTTTTAGTTTTAGCATTTAGATTACGATAATCTATAACCATTCTACTTTTACCTCTTTTTTGTTCACTATGTTTATTTACTATAAATGCTGGACTTGTATGTTTACTATTGCTCTCTTGTATGTAATTATTTTTTAATAGTTCATCTATATGCATTTTAAATTCATTTAAATCATCAAAATTATATTTTAATGGTTTTTGCGTTATTATACTATTTACATCTATTAATTCAATTTTTACTTTTGTCTTATGCTTTTCCCATCCTTCTAATGGATTTTCGCTATATAAGAGTTCTAATTGTTCATTTATCAATTTAACCTTATCTATTGTAAATATGATAATTTCTAATTGGTTTATTTCTTTTCTATTTATATTTTCCATTTCTTGGTTTATTTTTTCACTTCCTTTTATCCATTCTTTTGGTTTTCTTTGTTTATTATTTACTCTTTTTGCTCCTATTTTATATCCACATGGTGTAGTAAACCACCAATGTGTTTTAGTTATAATATGAGGGTATAGTTTATCTAAAAATGGCATTCCTAATAACGTATCTTTCGTTGTAAATTCAAAATTATACATTTCTTCTATTATTAAGATTTTATCCCATATTTGTATTTTTATATTTTTTGCTTTGTATGTAATCATGCTACTTTCATTGTTAAATCCTGTTACTACCATAGGTGTTTTTAATTTTTCCCATTTATCTTTTGGTAAACAATTATATTTACATATATTTGTCTCTGCTCATGTATCTATCATAGGTGTATAATATCTGCTGTGATATCCTTCAACAATAATTTTTGCAAGTATATATATCTTCATTACTCATCTTGTTCTTTTTATAATTATTTTCTTATTTCGACAGGTTATAATTAATTGTTCATCTTCTATTTTATATGGTGTAAATTGATCTAACCATTTTATTCCTAAAGTAATATTTTGATTTCCTTGGTAGATTTTAAATGGTATTAATAATACTATTCCTCCTATAATTATTTCTTTTTCTACTGTTTCTTCATTTATAGTTACAATTTCACTAGGTAATCCAGGGCATACGTGTCCTGTTTTTGTAATTTCTGTATCTAAAACTAATTCTCTAATTATGTAATTATCTTCTTGTCCTGTATTTATTAATATCCTATATCTTTTTTCATTAATTATTCCAGTTATAAAATAATGATTTGGTGTTTCTTCTTCTGTATTTAATATTTTAGGAATTTCATATTTTCTTTTGGATGAACTAGCTCTTGATGAAGTAGTTCTATTTAATATATTTGGTATGCTTGAAGTGCTTATTCTTTCTTTTACTATTTCTAAGTCTTCTTCCATGTCTATTTCTTTATAACTATAATCATTATTATCTATTATTGTAATTACTTGGTCAAAAGGGTTTTCTATTTTTATTCTATCAATTTTATTTTTTGCCATTACTTTATGTTTTGTTGTTAATATATATAAATTTTTACATCTTGCTGTAAATATTTTACTTCCAGGTGCTAATTCTATTCCTGATAGTTTCCAATATAATACTAATGATTTATCTATGTTTCTATCTGTTAATGCTATTGAGTAATTTGCACTTATTATAAATTTAAATTTTTGGTATATTAAATTTCCTTTTACTGCACTTATTACGCTTTTTTCTATAGGGTGTATTATTCTATCATCTGCTAAATATATTTCAATAGGTGTATCTATTCCTTCTCTAAAACATGCTTTTATTAGTATTTCTGTTCCTCCTAAATGTACATATTTTATACGTGTTTTTGCTTTTATATGTTGTATTTCTTGATTTATCATTCTTTTGTTTAATATAGGGATTTGTGCTTTTCCTTTTGTATATTTACAATCTACAATATGTTCTTTTTGACTAACTACATAATATTCTTCTTTATTTCTTTTAAACCAGTTTTTTAAAGTGGGTACTTCTAATACTTTTTCTACACTTAAGTCTAATTCTTTATTTTTTATTTGTTGGAAAATTGTATTATCAAATATAATTTTTTGTTCTACTGATTCTTCATTCTGATATTCTTCTTTAGATATTATTTTTATATTTTCCTCAGTCATTATATTTCTTCAGTTATTATTTCATTATCTAATTCCATATTTATTCCTTCATTTTCATATTCATTTTCTATATCTGAGATTTCATATATACTATCATCATCACTTAATTCATAATCTATATAATCTATTTGCATATATTTTTCTTCATCCATAATTATTTCTGCTATTTGTTTTCCTTTTATATTTTTAGGTAATTTACAATCTCTAGCTAAATGTCCTAACTTTCCACAATTGTAACAATTACAATTTGATAATTTTCTTTTACGTCTGTATGGTCCTTTTATTTTATAATTTTTTACATAATATCTTTTTCTTGGATTTTTATATTTATATCTGGTTTTAGTTTTTCTATAATTTTTATATTTTCTAGATTTTTTATAATATTTATCTTTACAACCAAATTGTGGTGCTATTTTGGTTTTACAACATGCTAGATTTTTTATTAATACTTTTTCCATTTTTAATCTTTCTTTTTGATTTTCACATAACTGAATAAACCATTGTTGTAAGAATTTTATTCTAGCTCCTAAAGTATCTGCCATTCCTTCATTATTCCAATCTTTAATTACGTTTGTACTAAATGGTTCTGGTAATTTTGTAAAATATTGTTGTTTTATTTCTTTTGCTTCATCTGTATTATATTTTGCTTTGTAATAATATTCTTTAAATGCACATGTATATTCTTCTATGTAACACATATTACATATTGCTAATTTTGACATTAATTGTCTATTTATTATTTTTTCTTTATTTTGTTCTTTTATATCTGTAGTCATACTTCCAAATTCATTTCTTATTGCTAATTCATATTTTTCTAATATATCTATATTAGATGTTGTTGTTGATCCATCTATTTTTTTATCACTCCTTAGTGCTGCTATACTTTCTAATGGTAAATTTTCTATCCATAATTTTGTTGTTCCTACAAATGTTCTTTCTATATAGCCTGGTGTATCTTTTACTGCTATTTTATTATCAACTAATTGTTTAGATAAATTTCCTACCCATAATAATATTACTTTATTTATGTCTATAACACAGTCTAAATCTAAAAAATTATACTGTTCAATTATTGGTTTAGGTATCCATTTTTTATTTAATCTACTATTCCATATTGCATTTGCTCTATCTGATCTTTCATAACTTTCTGTATAATAAGTTGGTGTTGATCTTCTAGGATTACTTCTTCTAGGACTAGTTCTAGGACTATTATCTGGAGTTTTAACTCTTGATGTGCTTGGTTTATTTATATCTCCTGTGTTTATTTCTAATTTCTTTATTTTATCTACTTGTTCTAAGATTTCTGTGTATGTTTCACTTATATCACTTATTTCTGAATTTTGATCATTCATTGTATCTGTTTCATTTATTTCTTCATTGATGTCATTTATTTCAAGATTTTCATTTTCATTTAATATTTGTTTCATTTTATTTATTTCACTAGTTAATTCTACTTCTTTTTCTTTCTCTTTTTCTATCTGTTTTTCTTTTTGTTTAGTTTCATATAATAATTTTAACTGAGCTAATTCTTTTTCCAATTCACTTATTTTTGTATTTTTTGTTTCTTCTATCTTTTGTACTTCTTGTTTTGCTTGTATTTTTATTTTTTCAATTTCTTTAGCTTTATCTATTTCTTCATTTTCTTTTGTTATTCTTATCATAGCTGTTAAACTATCTTCTAATTTTGCTGTTTCTTTTTCTAACATTAAATATAATTTTTCTCCTATTTTTTTATATCTTCTTCCTAAGTTTGAAAATACTATTTTTATTATTAATCCTTCTTGATTTTCATAAGTTTTTTCATCTACTGCAAATTCTTCTTTATTCATTATTATTGTTTTTATAACATATATCATGTTGTAATTTATATTCTAAGCAATTTATTTGTATTTCTAACTTATATAAAGCTCTTCTTTGTATTGTTATTACTTTACTACTTACTCCTGCAAATATATTATCTTCTATCATTTGTTTTTTAAATTCATATTCATATCTTTTTTCATTTATTTTATCTATCAGTTGTTGTTTATATATTTCTCTGTCCATATTGATTCTTCAAATAACAAATATATTTATATTCTGTTTTTGAAATTAGATCTATCAACAAATTTTCTTTATTAGTATCTTTTTTAGTGGTTTTTAATAATTCATATTTCATATATAAATTATTTAACTTTTTCTTTATCTTTCTTATCTTTCTTTCTATATTATTATTTACCTTTTTCATTTTTTTTAAGAGAATATTTTTTCATAATATTCTTTTTTAATTATATTTAATCTTTGTATTTCCTTAGCATTATTTTCTATATATTCTAAATATTCTTCGTCTCTAAAACAGAAATATTTATTTACATTTTCAATTAATAATTTTTCTAGTAAATCTATCTTTTCTTTAGTTTCTTTCCATAATAGCAAATATCTATAATTTATCATTGATCTCTATATAATTCTAAATCATCAAATAAATAATCAAGATCAAAATCATCTGAGATAATTAATTCTGACCAACCATGAGTTGTTTCTTCAATTATTTCATATGTTACTAATCTATCATAGATTATTCTTCTTATATCAGCATCAAGATCTTTCAATATATAAAACAATAATATCATATAATTAATATCATCATCTAACAAATAGGTAGTCATTTTATTCATATTTTCACTAAAATTTTATTCCCTTTAACCTCTTCACAGATTATACTTATTTATTATGTAATAATAACAATTTAATAATCATCTCGTCTAGTCACTACTATGGCTTTCTTCTTCAAGCAGTTACCCTAACAGCGCCTCAACTCTGTGTACTCCCCTAAACGGCCTTCTTTGCCTACCGGTTTCAACTTTAGGATGGCATAGTAATTTTGTAAAATATTGTTGTTTTATTTCTTTTGCTTCATCTGTATTATATTTTGCTTTGTAATAATATTCTTTAAATGCACATGTATATTCTTCTATGTAACACATATTACATATTGCTAATTTTGACATTAATTGTCTATTTATTATTTTTTCTTTATTTTGTTCTTTTATATCTGTAGTCGTACTTCCAAATTCATTTCTTATTGCTAATTCATATTTTTCTAATATATCTATATTAGATGTTGTTGTTGATCTATCTATTTTTTTATCACTCCTTAGTGCTGCTATACTTTCTAATGGTAAATTTTCTATCCATAATTTTGTTGTTCCTACAAATGTTCTTTCTATATAGCCTGGTGTATCTTTTACTGCTATTTTATTATCAACTAATTGTTTAGATAAATTTCCTACCCATAATAATATTACTTTATTTATGTCTATAACACAGTCTAAATCTAAAAAATTATACTGTTCAATTATTGGTTTAGGTATCCATTTTTTATTTAATCTACTATTCCATATTGCATTTGCTCTATCTGATCTTTCATAACTTTCTGTATAATAAGTTGGTGTTGATCTTCTAGGATTACTTCTTCTAGGACTAGTTCTAGGACTATTATCTGGAGTTTTAACTCTTGATGTGCTTGGTTTATTTATATCTCCTGTGTTTATTTCTAATTTCTTTATTTTATCTACTTGTTCTAAGATTTCTGTGTATGTTTCACTTATATCACTTATTTCTGAATTTTGATCATTCATTGTATCTGTTTCATTTATTTCTTCATTGATGTCATTTATTTCAAGATTTTCATTTTCATTTAATATTTGTTTCATTTTATTTATTTCACTAGTTAATTCTACTTCTTTTTCTTTCTCTTTTTCTATCTGTTTTTCTTTTTGTTTAGTTTCATATAATAATTTTAACTGAGCTAATTCTTTTTCTAATTCACTTATTTTTGTATTTTTTGTTTCTTCTATCTTTTGTACTTCTTGTTTTGCTTGTATTTTTATTTTTTCAATTTCTTTAGCTTTATCTATTTCTTCATTTTCTTTTGTTATTCTTATCATAGCTGTTAAACTATCTTCTAATTTTGCTGTTTCTTTTTCTAACATTAAATATAATTTTTCTCCTATTTTTTTATATCTTCTTCCTAAGTTTGAAAATACTATTTTTATTATTAATCCTTCTTGATTTTCATAAGTTTTTTCATCTACTGCAAATTCTTCTTTATTCATTATTATTGTTTTTATAACATATATCATGTTGTAATTTATATTCTAAGCAATTTATTTGTATTTCTAACTTATATAAAGCTCTTCTTTGTATTGTTATTACTTTACTACTTACTCCTGCAAATATATTATCTTCTATCATTTGTTTTTTAAATTCATATTCATATCTTTTTTCATTTATTTTATCTATCAGTTGTTGTTTATATATTTCTCTGTCCATATTGATTCTTCAAATAACAAATATATTTATATTCTGTTTTTGAAATTAGATCTATCAACAAATTTTCTTTATTAGTATCTTTTTTAGTGGTTTTTAATAATTCATATTTCATATATAAATTATTTAACTTTTTCTTTATCTTTCTTATCTTTCTTTCTATATTATTATTTACCTTTTTCATTTTTTTTTATAGGAATATTTTTTCATAATATTCTTTTTTTAATTATATTTAATCTTTGTATTTCCTTAGCATTATTTTCTATATATTCTAAATATTCTTCGTCTCTAAAACAGAAATATTTAATTACATTTTCAATTAATAATTTTTCTAGTAAATCTATCTTTTCTTTAGTTTCTTTCCATAATAGCAAATATCTATAATTTATCATTGATCTCTATATAATTCTAAATCATCAAATAAATAATCAAGATCAAAATCATCTGAGATAATTAATTCTGACCAACCATGAGTTGTTTCTTCAATTATTTCATATGTTACTAATCTATCATAGATTATTCTTCTTATATCAGCATCAAGATCTTTCAATATATAAAACAATAATATCATATAATTAATATCATCATCTAACAAATAGGTAGTCATTTTATTCATATTTTCACTAAAATTTTATTCCCTTTAACCTCTTCACAGATTATACTTATTTATTATGTAATAATAACAATTTAATAATCATCTCGTCTAGTCACTACTATGGCTTTCTTCTTCAAGCAGTTACCCTAACAGCGCCTCAACTCTGTGTACTCCCCTAAACGGCCTTCTTTGCCTACCGGTTTCCACTTTAGGATAGCATAGTCTGGGCTTACCTACTCTCAGAATATTTCCATAGCAAACCTTCTAAAGGTGATTATTATAACATTATTAAAACATAATAAACACTTATAATCAAAAAGAGATTATCAGGAATAAAACAGTTTAGCTACTCATGAATAAAATTAAATATACCTGTTTTTGTAGATTGCTCATATCTGATTTGTTTTTCATAACTTATTTACTTATCTAGCTCTGATACCAATGGAGGGGGGTGGAAGCGGAATTGAGAGGATTTAATGTAGAGAGAAGTTAAGAGAGAAAGTGATGATTTATTTATGAGGGAAAGTCCCTTATTTATACAAGACTCTTTACACTATTTTGGCCTAGTGGCTCACATTATTCTTTACACATGGCCTAATTATATTTGGCCGACACAAAACAACAAAATACAAACTATTAACTTTAAGACTTATTGGCCTGTACTATTTATAATGGCCGACACACTTACAACACACTTTTGACTCTTATTACAATACAATAAAACTTTATAATAATAGCCTTTTATGGCCGACACACTTATGCTAAAACAAATAAAAACTAATCTTATCTCTTCTTTTACATTTTTTAAAAAATACTTATCTCTTTCTTTTTCTTTGTCTGCCACTTTGTATTTGTTCTTCTTATCTTCTTTTCAACATATTTATCTTCTACAGTCTTTGATTTTTGTCGTATCTTTATTCGAATAGGACTTCGGGAATAGTATCATCTCCTTCATTGCATTTTGAGCATATGTGTTCTGGATATTTGTGTCCAATTATCTTACAGTATCTTGTTAATAATTCTTCAGAAATAAATCCCTTTTTCAATGCTCTAGTTGTTGGTGTAGATTCTGGTTTTAGTAGGGACAAAATCCATTTCTGGACTTCTTCCATATCTGTTTGTCTTACTTCTCGCGAATTGGCGTAGATCATTAAATGGTCTCTAGAATAATAACTCCATATAGCATTACCTTGTAAATAATTATTGGCTAATTCTTGTATGATAGTTGATAACCCAATTATTCTTTTATTTGCATAGAAGCTAGGTATCTCAACTTTTGGTATCTCCGGCTGTTGTCCTATCTCTTCCGGTATTATCATCTCTCGAGTTAATCCAATTTTTACTACCTGGATCATTGGTTTTATCTCGTTGTAAAGTATCTCAGCTGGTGCAGTATAAAATCTAATAAAAAATAAATTTCCTTTGGTTATCTTTTTATATATTAAAAAGGATTTGTAGACTTCTGGGATTCCACTTATCTCTTCTCCTGTATATGTATAAACTGTAACGACCTGCTTAGTCGTTTTGAGCAGCAGATTTTATTTCTGGGAAAAACTGTCTGAGACGACGTATCCCACGACGGACCGTCATGGGCACGACGGACCGTCCAGGGTGTCTCGTTCCAAAACACTTGGAATTCGTATATTTGAGTGCTGAAATCGACTCTCTGAACTCTGTGAAGGACCTGCAGGACGGACCGTCACAGACACGATGGACCGTTGTGAGGTTCCGTTTCAAAACACTTCAACTCTTGAGAATTGGGTACTGGGAGCAATTCTCTGTCCGTCGTGACGGAAGTGCAGGACGGACCGTCGTAGGCACGACGGACCATCTCAGACTCATCAAGGAAATTGAGTCTCTGAAGGTTGTGACAAACCTGCAGGACGGACCGTCGCAGGCACGACGGGCCGTCACAGGTTGCGTAATCCCAGTCTGGGTCGGATTTCTGGGTAAGTTTTAAAGGGGCGTTTTGGACTATTCCTGCTATAATTATGAATTTCGTGGGTTAATATTAATAACTCAAATTCTTGGGGTGTAAAGGAGATAACCTTGAGTTAATTAGTGGGTTAATTCCTCATCTTTTATACTTAATTATATGCTAATTAGGGAAAAGAAAGAGGGTTTTGGAAGAAGAAAAATAGAAAGAACAAGGAGAGAGAGGAACGATCGATAGAGAGAGACAAACGAAGAGGAAACAAAAAGCTTTAAGAGATTGCTTGCTTGATCACGAATCCTCGGTGAAGGTAGGTTATGGTTTTTGATGCTATTCGTAGTAAACTCTTAATAGCGAATGATATGTATTGGTAGTATTGTAAACCCTTCTATATGCTTAATTGTATGCTTGCATGAATGTGATTATGTGATTGTGATAAAATAAGCATAATGAAGTTATTGAATCCAAAATCTTGAAGAAACCCTATTTCACCTTGTTATTGATGATGCCTTGGTATAAGAGAACGCTTGATGAATTGATAGAATGATGTTAGTGGATCGGAGTGTCACGTTCCAACACATAGTATTAAGGGATCGGGTGTCACGAACCGACACGTAGAAGTAGGGGATCGGAGTGTCACGTACCGACACATAGTATTAGGGGATCGGGTGTCACGAACCGACACGTAGAATTAGGGGATCGGAGTGTCACGTTCCGACACATAGTATTAGGGGATCGGGTGTCACGAACTGACACGTAGAATTAGGGGATCGGAGTGTCACGTACTGACACATAGTATTAGGGGATCGGGTGTCACGAACCGACATGTAGAATTAGGGGATCTGAGTGTCACGTACCGACACATAGTAGTAGGGGATCGGAGTGTCACGTACCGACACAAGAGGAAGAAAGATAATGAATCTTGAGAGATGTTAATATACTCAATGTAATGAACCTAATTTCCCAAATGAGTGTGGTATTGAGGCTTGAGTCCTCATGGATGAACTTGGTAGTACTTATTGATGATTATAGTACTTGTTGCTACATGTTGAGTATTGTAGTTGATTTATGATATGAACTGATATATACTGTTTTCTATTTTGAGTTGGCCGATGATACCTACTCAGTACTTGTGTTTTGTACTGACCCCCTACTTGTTGTTTCTTTCTTTGTTATTTGGGGAATGCAGCAAACGTACCGTCGTCTTCAACTCAGCAGCAATTCTAGCCAGTCTTCACTACACCGGATTTCAGGGTGAGCTAATGCTTCTAGCTTGGACTGGATCTTCTCTTCAATGTCTTGATGCCTTGAACTTCCGGCATGGACTAGCCTTTATTTATTTTAGCTTCTTAGATACTTTTATATTAGTAACTTGAGGATAGATGTTCTTGTGATGATGACTTCCAGATTTTGGGGATAATGGGTTATAAATTTTAGAAGTTATTTAATTGTTTTCGTTAATGAGTTTTAAGTCTTCCGCTTTGTATTTTGTTCAATATGTTGGGGTTTTAGATTGGTTGGTTCGCTCACATAGTAGGATAAGTGTGGGTGCCACTCGCGGCTCGATTTTGGGTCGTGACAAACTTGGTATCAGAGCATTAGGTTCGTTGGTCTCATCACACAAGAACGAGTCTAGTAGAGTCTTAAGGAACGGTAGGGGGACGCCTTTACTTTTCTTTGAGAGGCTATAAGACTTTAGGAAAATTCCATTCTTTCTTTCTTTCTTTCGTGCTATTAGTTGGATCCAATTGGGATCTAGGTGATACAAATTGGTATCTGACCATCTTCACTCTATTTCACAGATGGTTAGAACTAGAGCAACGACTGCACCAACACCAACACCGGCAAGACAAGAAACGTGTGAGCCAGCCGCTGGGGCTGTATCTCGTAGAGGAACAGTGGCGAGAGGCCGTGGAAGAGGTCGTGGGAGGACGTCCTCTAGAGGAAGAGGACAAGCACCTAGCTCACCTGGTACTAGGGCGGTGACTCCTCCACCGACGGAGGAAATGTTAAGAGAGGGTGAGGAAGGGGAGAATGAACAAGCACAGAATGAGGAATTGCCACCCCAACCTACCCCAGAGATGATCAATCAGGTTCTTGCTTATCTTAGCGGGTTATCTGATCAGGGTCAGACACCTCCAGTGTTTTCTGCACCAGCACCTCAGGTTCCGGAGGTACAACATGCGGCCACTATGGCTCCTCGCATGGATACTTCATTGGAAATAGGCACGTTTCCTCGTCTGACTACAGGGCCTATAATGACAAATGATCAGCATGAACTTTTCAGTAAGTTCTTGAAATTGAAACCTCCAGTCTTCAAGGGTGCTGAATCTGAGGATGCTTACGATTTTCTGGTTGACTGTCATGAGATACTACACAGGATGGGTATAGTAGAACGGTTTGGTGTTGAGTCGTGAGTTATCAGTTTCAAGGGAACGCCAAAACGTGTGGTGGCGGTCACATTTGAGTGTCAACCAACAGAGGCACCCTCCTATGATTGGGCATTAATTCTCTAGTTTGTTTTTGGAGAAAGTATATTCCCCGGGACTTGAGGAAGGAAAAGGGATGAGTTATTTCTTGAGCCTAGCGCAAGGGTGGATGTCGGTTACTGCATATGAGGCTAAGTTTCGTGCATTATCCAGGTATGCCACCCAACTTTGTTTCAGTCCACAAGACCGGATTCGCCGTTTTGTGAAGGGGTTGAGGTCAGAGTTGCGGATTTTAGCCTTACAGGTAGCGGCTACGGCAAAATCCTTTCAAGAAGTGGTAGACTTCGTGATAGAGGTGGAAGGAGTGAAGCCAGATGACTTCACCATGGCATCGACATCAAAAAGGTTTCGGAAGGGAGGTGAGTTTAATGGTTCTTACTCTAGAGGACAGGGTTCAGGAGGCTAACTCAGTCCGAAAAACACCAATTCGTCTTCACTCCAGGACTGTAGTTGGGGGTCCACCTTTCAGACCGGTTCAAACACTTCTCTGAATAGATGTGGGGAGACTGGAACATATTAGGAGGAATTGTCCAAACAGAGTTAATAGACCCCCAAATAGCTAGAGGTAGAGGTGGTCATGGTAGAGGCCGTTATTCTGGAGGACGTGGTGGCCGAGGTAATGGTGGTCACCAAAACGGCCGAGGTGATGGACAGACTGGAGCTACTACAACGCCACATGGTAGGGGCAACGGGCAGACGGGAGATAGGGCCCATTGTTATGCTTTCCCTGGGAGATCTGAAGCGGAGGCGTCTGATGCTGTTATCACAGGTAATCTTTTGGTTTGTGATTACATGGCTTCAGTATTATTTGATCCTGGATCCACTTTTTCATATGTATCTTCCTCATTTGGTGCTGGTCTTGAGTTAAGTTGTGATTTACTTGATATGCCTATTCGTGTCTCTACTCCCGTGGGTGAGTCTGTGATAGTTGAAAAGGTATATAGGTCATGCTTGGTGACTTTTGTGGGGAGCAATACTTATGTAGACTTGGTCATCTTAGAAATGGTTGATTTTGATGTAATTCTTGGTATGACTTGGCTTTCTCCGAATTTTGCGATCTTGGATTGTAATGCTAAAACTGTGACGTTAGCCAAGCCTGGGACAGATCCGTTAGTGTGGGAGGGGGACTACACTTCCACTCTGGTTCGTATCATCTCCTTTCTTCGTGCTAAAAGAATGATTAGTAAGGGGTGCTTAGCTTTCTTGGCACATCTCAAGGATGACACTACCCAAGTACCTTCAATTGAGTCAGTTTCGGTAGTCCGTGAGTTTCTGGATGTGTTTTCTGCAGACCTTCCTGGTATGCCACCGGATAGGGATATCGACTTTTGCATTGATCTGGAGCCGGGTACTCGACCCATTTCCATACCCCCTTATAGAATGGCTCCAGCTGAGTTAAGGGAGTTAAAGGCCCAAATTTAGGAGTTGTTAGGTAAAGGTTTTATTAGGCCAAGTGCATCCCCTTGGGGTGCTCCTGTTTTATTTGTGAAGAAGAAAGATGGAAGTCTTCGGATGTGCATAGACTACAGGCAGCTGAATAAGGTAACTATTAAGAACAAGTATCCTATTCCTCGCATTGATGATTTGTTCGATCAGTTACAAGGTGCTTGTGTCTTCTCTAAAATTGATTTGAGGTCCGGTTATCATCAATTGAAAATACGGACAGCAGATGTGCCAAGGACTGCTTTTCGAACCAGGTATGGGCATTATGAATTCTTAGTAATGTCTTTTGGGCTTACGAATGCCCCTGCTGCTTTCATGAGCCTAATGAACGGGATTTTTAAGCCATATCTGGATCTTTTTGTTATTGTATTTATTGATGATATACTGATATACTCAAAGAGCAAGAAGGAACATGAGGAACACTTGAGAATTGTGTTGGAAGTATTGAGGGAGAAAAAGCTTTATGCTAAATTCTCCAAGTGTGAGTTTTGGCTGGATTCAGTGTCCTTCTTGGGGCACGTGGTTTCTAAGGATGGGGTGATGGTGGATCCTTCTAAGATTGAAACAGTGAAGAATTGGGTAAGACCTACTAATGTGTCAGAAGTAAGAAGCTTTGTTGGTTTAGCCAGCTACTACCGTCGATTTGTCGAGGGATTCTCTTCTATTGCTTCCCAATTGACGACCTTGACTTAAGCAGGAATGTTCCCTTGTATGGTCGGATGAGGATGAATTGTGATGAAGCTTCAGAACTCAAGACCTTGCTGACTACGCTCCTATCCTTACCTTGCCAGTAGTAGAGGGATAACGAATCTTCATCTGTTATTGTGATTGCCTCCTATTCTGGTTTGGGTGCAGGGTGCAGTTTGCAGTGCTAATGCAAGAAGAAGAATGTAATTGGGCTTTATGCTTCGAGGCAATTTTTATTTTAAAGGTGATGAACGTAACTATCCGACCATGATTTGGAGCTTGCTTGCGGGTAGTGTTTGCATTTAAAGCAATGGAGGACATACTCTATATGGGGGTCAAGTGTGAGGGTCTACACAGATCATCGAGTCTACAGTAGTTTTTACCAAGAAAGACTTGCATTTGAGTCAGAGAGGAGTGGATGGAATTGTGAAGGCTATGATATTACCATTCTGTATACCCAGGAACGGCAAATTGTTGGTTGGACGCTTAAGTAGAAAAGCAGGTAGCATGGGTAGTTAAGCCCGCTTACAAGTTCTAGAGCCTCATTGGCTAGAGAAGTCCAAAACTTGGCTAACGACCTTATGAGACTGGAAATACTAGAGGAAGGAGGATTTTTGGCCAGTGTGGAGGAAAGATCTTCTTTTCTTGACAAGATCAAGGGAAAACAGTTTGATGATGAAAAGCTAAGCCGAATTCAGGATACGGTGTTGCGAGGCGAGTCTAAAGAGGCAATAATTGATGAGGAAGGTGTCTTGAGGATTAAGGGAAGGGTATGTGTGCCTCGTGTTGATTATTTGATCCACACTATCCTTACAGAGGCTCATAGTTCCGGATATTCTATACATCCTGGTGCAACCAAGATGTACCGTGACCTAAAGCAACACTTTTGGTGGAGTAGAATGAAGCGCGACGGACATTTGTTGATTTTGTTTGCCAAATGTCCAAATTGCCAGAAGTAAAGTTATGAACACAGAGGCCCGGAGGAACACTTCGGAGACTGGCATTCCTGAATGTGAGTTGGGCGAGAATGTATAATGGGGGAGAAGGAGGAGTGGGGAGAGAATTGAATAGGCCTTCGTGTTGGTTTCCAAAGACATTGGGTTACGTTTTGACTCTATTTGGGTTAAGTGGACAGATTAACTAATGTCTGCTCACTTCATCCGGTCAAGGTGACTACAATTCAAGAAGTAGCCAAAATTTACATCTCAGACAAATTGTTCGATTGCATGAGTTCCACCTCTCCATTATAATCAGATGAGGGTACGCAGTTTACTTCAAGTTTTGGACGAAAACTGCACGCGGAATTAGGTACTGGTTGGAACCTAGTACTGCATTTTAACCCTCAGGGGACACGACAATGGTCTCGTCTGAGGCGAACCGGAAATTTTTTCAAGTGTTGGAGGGATGAGGGAATGCTTAGAGACTGTGTGATTGCATTTTGGTTGGTGGGATAACTTCTTACCCTTAGCGGAGTTTTCATACAACAATAGCTATCACTCCAGTATTGACATGGGCCCATTTGAAGCATTGTATGGGAGGAGATGTAGGTCTCCCATTGGTTGGTTTGACGCATTTGAAGTTAGACCTTGGGGTACTGATCTGTTGAGGGATTCATTGGAGAAGGTGAAATTTATTCAAGAAAAGCTTTTAGCAGCTAAAAGTAGGCAAAAGGAATATGCAGATCGAAAGGTTAGAGACTTGGAGTACAGGAGGGTGAACAATCCGGTGCCTGAAGGTTTCACCCATGAAAGGGGTGAATAGCGGTTTTGGAAAAAGGGGTAACTAAAGTCCCAAGGTATATGTGGGCCATTGAAGTACTTAAGCGAGTAGGGAGGTGGCTTATGAATTAGCCTTGCCTCCAGGCTTCAGGAGTACATCCGGTATTTCATGTTTCTATGTTAAAAGATACATGGGGGGAATGGAACTACATCATTCGTTGGGATTCGGATTCTGCGTGAATGAAAATTTGTCTTTATGAGGAGGAACCTTTTGCGATTTTAGAGATAGAGAAATTCGCAAGTTGAGATCAAGGGAGATTGCATCTATCAAAGTTCAATGGAAGAATCGACCAGTTGAAGAGGCCACTTGGGAGAAGGAAGCTGATATGCAAGAAAAATATCCGCAGCTGTTCACAGATTCAGGTACTCCCTCTCATCCTTGTCTTTCTTCTTTTGATCGTTCGAGGACGAACGATGGGTAAATTGGTATCTATTGTAACGACCTGCTTAGTCGTTTTGAGCAGCAGATTTTATTTCTGGAAAACGGTCTGAGACGACGTATCCAACGACGGACCGTCATGGGCACGACGGACCGTCGAGGGTGTCTCGTTCCAACAACTGGAATTCTTATATTTGAGTGCGGCAATCGACTCTCTGAACTCTGTGACGGACCTGCAGGATGGACCGTCAAAGACATGACGGACCGTGTGAGGTTCCGTTTCAAAACACTTCAACTCTTGAGAATTGGGTACTGAGAGCAATTCTCTGTCCGTCGTGACGGAAGTGCAGGACGGACCATCGTAGGCACGACGGACCGTCACAGGTTGCGTAATCCCAGTCTGGGTCAAATTTCTGGGTAAGTTTTAAAGGGGAGTTTTGGACTATTCTTGCTAAAATTATAAATTTTGTGGATCAATGTTAAAAACTCAATTTCTTGGGGGTGTGAAGGAGATAACCTTGAGTTACTTATTGGGTTATCTCCTCATCTTTTATACCTAATTATATGCTAAATTAGGGAAAAGAGAGAGAGTTTGGAAGAAGAAAAAATAGAGAGAAGAAGGAGAGAAAGAAACGATCTATAGGAGAGACAACCAAGAGGAAACAAAAAGCTTGAGAGATTGCTTGCTTGATCAAGAATCCTTGGTGAAGGTAGGTTATGGTTTGATACTATTCGTAGTAAACTCTTAATAGTGAATGATATGTATTGGTAGTATTGTAAACCCTTCTATATGCTTAATTGTATGCTTGCATGAATGTGATTATGATAAAATAAGCTTAATGAAGCTTTGAATCCAAAATCTTGAAGAA